>CAXKWD010000003.1:57430421-58039088 GCA_964059195.1 Ectobius pallidus
AAGGACGCAGAAGCATGCTTAACAAAGCTGAGTATGTAATCTCCTCTGCTTTCCCTTTTCCAGGTTATTAAGAATATCACACCATTCTGTATCCATCTCCATTCTTAGTGCAACCAGGCAGCGTAGTACTCAGATTCGCCGAGGATTTTCACATTAATCCTACATCATTTACATAACAAACACTTTCAGAGAAACTGGCGAATCAGATTTTTAAAGGAGAAAATAATGAGAATGAGATAGTCGATAATTTCAAAGTATTTTCAGTTACTAGATGATTAAACCCGCAACGGGCTGGGAAAAAATTTAATTTCACCATTAATAAAAATTTTGCCTTTAAATGAATTTTAAGGATATAGTACAATTTTTATAAGTTTAGTGTTCGATGGACGGGTTTTTCAGGACATAAAAATTCTGGGAACGGAGTCCTCTGAGAGGGACTTAGCTGGGCTGAGATTTACGGCAGGTTAAAGAACTTCAAGCCTAAATTAGAGCCTCTGGACAAAATTCATCACTCCTTTCATGTCCAAGTAATAAGTTTCTGGAGGGATTTTATGAGGCGATGGGCTTATCACCTGTACCTCTGTCATCTCTCTCAAAAATAAGCATACAAAATTAACAAGTCAGTGATCGATGCGCTCACAACGCTACAAATTAGCAACACCGCCGCTCGAATACGTTGTATGCAATCTACACCATCACCGTAATAGTACAATGTCTGCAGTCCATATTATTACTGTGCAGGACTGCATAAAGCACAACAAATAACCTTAACCAAAATTGAAAATTGCATTTGGACCCAACTGACTTGTCTATCGTAAATAGTTATAAATCATATTTTCAACGAGAAAATTGTAATATGACTGGTTGAAAGACCTAGTTGAGTTACACAGAAATGTAACGTATTTTCACATACCGAAGCAACTGGTTTGCGTATAACAAATCGAAGAATCATTACACACAAGGGTGAGTTTAAAATCATGCCGTTAGAAGTCTGATACGTTTCCATGGTGTCAGTTTAAAATTAAATCGGATATCAGCGAGTCTCTGGTTAAAAGGCCACTATCGAAAAAATGAAACTATTTAATATAGATTAACACGACTCAAATAGGTTTCCCATATCCTCTTTTCAGTTATCAGAGCTTTAAATATCACCATTCTGTAGGGTTATTTTTCACTGGAAATGTCACTCGTGTTTTGTGTACGTTTCCTACAACTGATTTTAAAAAGTGTAAATTTCATCAAACGTTATTAATTCTCTAATATCTATACAAGTTCGACTTTCAGATAAGAATGACGTACAATGGTGATTTAAGTAAACCATCGAGGAAAAAAAAACAGCAGGGTAATTTATATGACACTTTATACAATTTATGTTTCGAATCGGATAGTTCCCGTTTATTATGTGTAGATAAGGCGTCGAATGTGAGGCAGCCCACACTGTCTGCACTAAACGGATGTTCATTTCACAACGGGTTACATTTTAACCCTGCTCTTGATTATGTTGTTGCCGCTTCGCTTTCTCCATTATCATCTGCATGATGTAGGCCTGCAATCAGTTTCAAGATAGGCCTTTCCAATTTGATCCAAATTCTTAATTAATTTTCAGCAATGCCTCTTAATCATTCATTTTGTGACAGTTAATTATTATTTATCTACTCGTCAATCGAGTACCTTCTTCTATTTTACAAAACCATTTCTCCTATTGCATTAGGCCACGTAGGTCTACAATCGAGTGCACGGAAACTTTCCGATGTGTCTAGTTTTTTCTAGTGGTTTTCTTTATTTAAAGTTTGAATCTTTTTATCGTTAATGTTCCACACCAGCCCTGGGTGAGACAGCCCCTTATTGGTTTGAGTTTAAGTCCGAACCACATGCATTATAACCTATTAACAACGCTCAATCAATAGGTGAGGAGTGAAAGAGGCTGGAAAGCGCAATCAGAACAAATGTCTAGACCAGCCCCTGGATGAGCCCGACTCGTACTTCACTCTCAGCACTCGTACTGGTTTGATGTCAAAAGTCTGTCACTCAAGCATTAACTCATGAAAATAGATCGGTTTCAGGTTCAGGAAGATATTAAAACAGGGACGTATCCAATATATTTTTTCGGGAGGGGCTATACAGTATAAGTCTAACACTGTTATCACTAGGGCCCGGAAATTAATGAAAATCATATTTTTAATAATGCAAATTATTACAAGGTGTCAAAGAAATATTAAGAAATTGATGGTTTAATTTTGCATATTTTGTTAGTTTTGCAATGATGCATCATATTTACTCAATATTAAAATATTTGTGTATATTTAACCAATTTGTCACATTTATAACAGCATATTATGAGAGATGTCAAATATTGTGCATATCGCTGTTAATTAAAAAAACAAAAGCTATTTGGCTAAGTGAATGTTTTGGAAACCGACTATAAAATTTGTTGATAGTAAATAGACTATAAGACTTATACTATCTTTTAAAATTCGTGATGTAATTCAGCCAACAACAGAACGTCTAGTACAGTATTAAATTTACTTAAATAATGGAGCATACTTCATTTTTCCGCAGCATATTTCACAAATTTCAGGTAAAAATTCGATGTTAGGCTGAATTTTGTCAGGATATGCAATTAAACTGTCTACTAGACCTATTTGTCGAATTAAAATGTTCTTATGTGCAACATATTAGCATTACTTAACGTTTCGGGGGGGGGGGGCTGTAGCCCCCTCAGCCCCCCTCTGAATACGCCCCTGTATTAAAATATGAACATTATGTGAGATTGTTTCATGCTTGCTTTAAAAATTGACTGATGGATTTTTTATGTTGTTTATAGGGCCTACTTTTTGTTTAAAAATTCTTTTACCCAGAGAAATGAAAAGTTAAAAAAACCTGTCGTATGGATTAGCCTAACCAAAATATTTTTTAATTAACTAAAGCGTATTTAGGAAATCTGATAGTAACCTTATTACGCACATTTGTAAAGTACATTTATAGGCCAAATAGTTTAGAAGTTCACTCTAAAAACTTCGGTCATCCCCATTGTAAAAATTTAAATTTAACATGTAGACTGAGTTTCATATGTCGGTTACAAGGGTCAAAGTTTAGGCTAAATATTAATTTCTTACATTGGTAAAGAAGAGAACGGTATTTCGTTAATATTACAGCTGATCCTTAATTCGATCTGTCATTAATGTACAGTACAATGAGGAGCTGAAAATCTCTCACAGCTATTTTAGTGGTTGCTATGGGAACAGCATTTCTGTACTTTTTTTTGTAGATCCCAACACTTATTCACAATACCCATGTGACTCTTCAATTTTTATTTTCTCATACAATAAAATCCCTTAAAAATTGAATTAAACTTAGCATGGCTTCCTTAATTGACTAAGAAGAGATCATACCGGAGAATGTGTTCAAGTTAAGAGGGTAAGGGGTATGGGTATAAAAAGGGGTTGTCTTTGTTCCCGAGTTTGTTAAGTGCGTCCATCCTTCCAAGCCACCCCCTCTGATTCACATAAAGTGGATTTAGTCGCGGGTTGGAAGCTAGGAGTTGCGTATACACGCATAATACACGTCGGATGGTGGCGGATGGGTGTGGGAATTTCTGCAACAAAACTCTTGCAACGCCCCCGCTCGCCTCCTGAGGGATGAGAAATTCGCTCCGGGTAATTTTCACTCTGCCTCCAATGATATTACGTTCTTTTATGAGACTTCACTCTGTGACCCATGCACTACCGTGGCCATGTACCCTTTCAACTTATTTCCTACACACGATACCCCCATTCTCTTCTAGATCGTTCTATTTTCTTCTACAGTATAAATCCCTTGCCATCTTTCCTACATTCTCGTCCTTCGTATCGAGATACTCTGTAATATTACCAAGGTATATAACGCATTTTTATCTCGAACAACAGCGAATTGATCTCCTGTGAATGATCTCTAGTAAAAGCGTATCTTAAGATATTCTCTCCCGAGGCATGGGGATTCATCTGTTCTTCAATTTCTTTCTTACACAGGAGAATAGTACATTGGATTCCACTTTATTTTAAAACACAGTGTGAAGTGAGCATCTTACGTTTCCAGCTAAAGTACTCTTATGAAACATTTAGAAAAACAGGCAAGCAGCAAGCCAATAATTATCTACAATAATAATTTCTTGGATTCTTTTTTTACCATAATCACCCAAAAGGAAAAGCGTTATTTCAATAGAAAATTCTTTCGAAATTCCATTCTGATTCTAATAACTGAATTTTATTATGCTTGGATAAGAGTGATTGAGAATTCATAGCATCCTGTTAATAACACGACATTTTTACAATTTCATTAAATATAGTAGTAGAACGTTAACGAAATGGCTTTTACGAGTTAACTTAAAGAGTTCTGACAGATCCTTCTTTTTCTTTCTTTATCAACTGAAAGGTAATTAAATATAGTCTTCAAATATTTATTAGGTATGCTATATATCTTTACTAAAGTATTCTTGTGGTAGTGAATATAAATTACTATTTTTATTTTTAGTTGCTATTGTTACAGTTAATACTGTAATTTATATTGAATTAGAGCGATACTTAATACTATAGAAGTAAATAATTTATTATTATTAGCTATTATTTTATATTTTAGTTGTCATAAAGAACATTTTTTTAAACTCATATTTGAAACGTAACGAACATGGTGGTGAGAAGATAGTCCGAAGGCTTACTGATTTTTGCTCAAAATCATATTATGAGAACCACTACTCGGGATGGATGATTCTGCAATGGTTTACTTTTGTCTTCCGCGGGACAATATAATGCCCAGTCCTGAACCCAGGAAGAAAATATTCCACTTCCAATTAATCTACGAACTAGCCAGGAATCGAAGGAGAGGAAGGCAGTAGAGCTAGAAAAAAAAAGTATGACTTTTAAAAACTTTTCTTCTCTGAGAAGCAAATCTCCATAGGTCATATGTTTGAGATACTAAGAGTGCCTAACATTTTGACATAGAAATATCTATGTTTTGAACGGAAATTACAACTCACTGTTCTAGAATTATGAAGTTCACACGATTACTTTAATTCATATCCTATGTAGGCTGCTCTGTTTAATGGAGTTTTTTTTGTGAGTTTACTAGTTTTAACTGTTCGTCTGTGTGTTTTTAGTTTTAATTTTAGGTTATATTTTTGCTTGTGCATAGTTAAAGCCTAAGGGATCATGCAACGAATAATGTAAAAAGATAGTTATTCTTGTTAACAATAAAAGCACTTCATTCATTAAATCGGAAAATAATACAAGCACTACATAGAATCGTTCACATCACATCAAACACATCGTCTACAAACTATCGTCTACACTTCTCTGTTTTTGCTCATGCTAAACGGTAATGCATATCTCATTGGAAACTCTTCAGACGGGAAGTAACAACTATCATAACGCACTCTGAAGAGAGTCTTCAGATGCAATCACATAATGAGGAGGTGTTACACTAACTTCCGAGAGAGTTTCGAGAACCACCGCTTGGGGGAAGACAGG
The DNA here is from genome assembly GCA_964059195.1 of Ectobius pallidus. Lineage (NCBI taxonomy): Eukaryota > Metazoa > Arthropoda > Insecta > Blattodea > Ectobiidae > Ectobius > Ectobius pallidus. Next base: position 57,435,923 of record CAXKWD010000003.1, read on the forward strand.
TTGTTAGCACATTCAAGATGTAGGGTGGTTGGAGGTTGCTTGATGCAAATTGAGTCGCTTTTCACCTTTCCTCGCTCTTCACAGTACCAAAATGGCAAGCAATAACCTCTATCCCGTCATCCCATTCCTTCGTCAGCTTTCCCGGTTTGAGGTTGGCTCTCTTGATACCATGAAAACACTTGAAGGATTTTTGTTGTTGTTGAAACGGCTTTACAAATTCTCGAGTTACGTCAAGAGTTACTGACTGCTAAGAATAAGAACCTTATATAGATTTAAAGTGTATGAATTCCGGGATAAATTGAAATAAATTTGCTGAATTTTAGGATGCATTACGCGTTTGCACATAACAAAAAATACTATTAATCCTTATAAACTGTAAATCTTATTATTTTCATATAATCTTTTCACTGGTGCTTAACATCGACTTACTACAAACTCAGTGTTACCACTACCTTTAAATATTCACAAGGCAGCACTAGATAACTTAACATAAAGGTTTCCCACCTACAATATGGGAACGAACAAATTTGATCTAACCCAAGGATCAAGTCACGGATCTACGAATCACTTGTGATTAAGACGACTAAATTAATAATTTATTTATTGATATCATGAGTACATATAACACCAAAATTTTTCCAAGTAAATAGTTAATGTAACAAAAGCTTCCCACCCAAAATATAGGAATGATAACTCTGGAACAAATTGAATGTAATCCAAGGATCAATTCACGGATCCACGGGTCACTTGTGACACCACTACTAAATTAACTAAGGGATTTATTTATACAATGAGGACATACAATACTTGAATCCTCCGGAGCCAATAGATAATTTAAGAAATGTTTCCCACCCAAGATATGGGAACGAAGGCTTTTGGACAAAATGAATGCAATACAAGGATTTATTCCAGTTCTAAGGGCCACTTGTGATAGCACATATAAGTTAAGTAATTTAATTTATTTATATCTTGAGTTATAATAGTATTTACAACAGAATTTTATGGATTTTTAAGTATATTACGACATATTGTCTAATGTAGTAGGCCTATAACACCTATGATTTAGATTTCCAATAGCCACTATGTAATTCGTGGGGTACGCCGTAGCGTAGTGGTTGAGGCGCTGCGCTACAAACCGGAAGGTCGCGGGTTCGATTCCCGATGAGGTCGTTGAGATTTTTCAATTGGCCTAATCCTTCTGGTGGCACTATGGCCCTGGGGTCGACTCAGCCTCTAACAGAAATGAGTACCAGGAGCAATCCTGGGGGTAAAGGCGGCCGGTGCGTAAGGCTGACAACCTTACCACCTTCATGTGCCGAATGTCCAAAATCTGGGAGCCTCAACCTCCTGGAACCCTCTGGGCCTCCATGGCCTGTATAGGGATCGCTTTACCTTTACTATGTAATTCGTCCTGCGTACTTACCACAGCAGATATGAACTCTATCGCTTAAACATTTTATACATTTCGAAGGTTTTTAGAGTCCAACTATTCCAGTGTGTTGACTGAAAATTACTTAAGAATACTAGAGTCTATTTCAACGTTGGAATCAAAGCATAGCAATAAACTTTTGTGACTTGTGCTAATAATAATTAGCGCCTTGAAATTTCTACGTATTGCCTGAACTATAACTCATTCTTTAAATATATAATTTGAGGCAGGATTATTTGGTACAACCAAAGTGAATCTACGATTCCAGCATTATCTGAAGCCCACAGTGATGAATCTGTCCACGTTTCGGTAAACTGAGGTTCCTTAAATCTACAAGGTACCAAAAGCTCTACTTTTCTTGGAATCAAATCCCACGCTCTCAGCCATTGAAGACAGCAGAGTGTATATTGTTCCAGTTCATAAAAGCTTCAGTTCTTGGAACTGCCCACACAACAATTCTCCCTCTATATAACTGTAGAGGTTACTGAACAATTGGCTACTCTCATTAAAGACCTAGAAGGAATAATGAGAGGTTTATTCCAGTGTCGTGTACCATGTTGAATAGCTGCACCCGTTGTGTTAGTGTATAATAACAATATGTACTTTATCTGATCCACGTATAAAAATGGCCATCGGTGATCGGCCTCTGGGATTTAGCGAACAATGAGTGTTCCTCATTAGGAAGAGACTCATTGTGAACCCATTCCGTTTATAATTGTCATTATAAAATACCTGCCTTTAGCGTTCTGAACTCCCAGTGCATTTAGTTCATTATCTAAGAAATAGCTATAAACTTTTTTCGCAAGACCCTGAATGGCAAAGCACGAGACAACTGGACTGAATACACTGTCTTATAATCACAAACTAGGATTTCACACATTCCACGTTACTACACAGTTTATCAGCTACCTTAAAGAAACCCAGTTAAAGAGTGACATTTAATCAAGTCTCTGCATTAGAGTTTATATTTACTGTGCATTATATAAGCTACTGTATACACTGTATTATACGTACTGTATTTAGAGAGACACTTAATCAAGTCATTGCATTCTACAGTTTATATTTACTGTAGAATAATTGGATGAAATAGGAACTGTTATCTAAATTATATAAGGAACACATCTAGAATACATTTCTTATACCTGACAACTGGATTATTTTACAAAAGAAGTAATTATTTATTTTACCTTATGCACGATATAGGAATTAGTATTCGCCTGTGGAATTTTGTACTCACCTTGCATCAGACCTGCATGTTTTAGATTATCAATACTTTTAAATAACCACTCGGTAAATGCCTGTGTGTATATAGGTGTCTATCCGTGTGTATGCGCTTATGAAGAGGGCCGATGAAAAAGAAAAGCAAAATTGTATCAGCCTGTAAATTCATGCTCTGGTTAATCGTATTCCAAAATCTCAAGCACAGTCACGACTTCCTCTTACCCGAAACATAGTTGACTTGAAATAATTTCTCTTGCTAGATTATCTAAAAATGGTTTCCTCGAGTTTGATTGCACATTTAAAGCAAAATTGTATATAATAAGGCCCAAACTCTTACTATATTTTCACAAGCATTGGATCAATCACGTCTCTTTCATTTGCGCTTCAAGAGGAAAATATTTAATAATGCTCATCAGATTTACATTTATGTCTATGGAATTTTTAGTAAGCTAACTTACTTAAAAAATGGATATGAATGAATAAATGTCTGACAAATGTAATTGTTTATCTGTTTCACTAAGTATTAGTATTTTACCACTCGAAAGCTACAATTGAAGTTGGTATGTTATTTTAAAGCAAGCAGCAATCAACTCGTCCACATAGGTGTTTTAAAATCGTTTTTAGTAGATTCAGACGACGTTAATATACGTTTAACAGAGCTAGGGCTGAATCTAAAGCATTTATTTTATCTCTTTGTTGACTGCTGTATGTGGAATTGAGGGTTGTTGGTCACGAACGACAGATGGGATACATTTAACAGTGATTTTGTTTTATTATTTTATTTTAGGCAAATTAAGAATAATGGTATATCGAGCGAACCATTGAATTTGAATTTACGCGCTGGTTAATAGCGGTAATGGTAAAATGAAAACATGCTGTCGAATTACACAAGTGGAAGTAGTCTGAAAAGTTTGTAAATGCCTGGGCGAACCCAGATGTATGTCCATCGGAGATGGAATGTGAATATGGTGATGGAGATATGGGAATGACGCGTAAAGAGGAAATGGATATGTGCACACGAGAGAGTAGTCAGGAGAATAGGGATCATAGATGTGTAAAATGTGAAAGTCCTTCCCCAAGCCTGTAGGGGAAGAGGGTATTATTACCTTCATACCGTGTACCACTGATATTTTGGGGCTATTTTGCATGCGTAAAGTATACGTCATATTCTGTGAAAAGAGAGCTCTGTGCTAATGCGAAGGATGTTTTGATTATCCGTTGTAGACATATTCTAGGTATGGTTAAGGTTTTCGTACGTTGGAGATTTGTGAGCATCAATATGTGCTTTTGTACAGATAGAATATTTATAGTATAAAAGTTGGACCCATTGAATTATTAGTAGAAAGTTTTTCGAGTACTGAGGATGAAATGCATGAAGAGAAGATGTAAGTAGGTTATAGGCCTAACTGACAGACGAGTTTAAGGTTGCACTGTAGGCTACTAGCAAATGTGAGAATAGAATACACTCATATTGAGACCATCAACCTTTCTTCTACAATTAGTGATTCATAATTTAGCTGGAAAAATATGAATATTCAATCTTAAAAATTAAAATCTATAGCTAAGTAAAATTTAGAATGTAAAACGCCCCTAGCAATGAGACCCATAGCCACATAGAATCAATAGGTCGGGGACTAAATTACATGGAGAGGGGTCAAAATAAATGGGTAAAGGTGTTAGGTGAGGTAAATAAGCGTACACCTAAAATCAATAGACTGTATAATGAAAGCGAAAAAATATTTACGAAAATACTAAGCACATGACGTTATTTAACGCTAATTATGTCTTTCTTATTAAATTATATTTCATTTAAAATCTTGTAAATGTGCCTTCAGAATTTGCTAGAATTTCTGATTGTTTAAACACTTTAAAACATTCATGAGACCTCACACTTTAGAACTTACAGGATGAAATATTTTCTAAATATTAAAAATTATTTTAAAAAAAATTAAAAACCATTTTTGTTTTAACTGATATTTCAACGATATTATTATTATAACCGTAAACAATATATTACAGTTGTCTAATAATTTATTGAAAATTTTCTCTCATGCTAATCTTAAGGGAGACTAGAAGCTAAACCATAAATCAACAAATGAGGCTCTTCCAATATAGCCATTAACAGGAAAGCATATATTTTTATGAAATATATTTCAGCATTACAAAAATCAAACGCGTTAGAGGCCAAGGATGAAGGAGAAGTTTGGAGCTCCTAAAATTAGTCATAAATCACGTATAACGTTACTGAGAAAGATTTTAACTTATCTCCGAGCCTACATTATTACTGCCTTCACAGATAAAATTACAAGAGCAAAGAGAGGAGACAATAAATCAATAGAAGTAATATAAGCCTGTTATTCGTTAATGAAGAATGATCCAGAATACGTATATATCTTACTTACAAGAATAAATAGCTTCGTCTTTACTTCGTCGTACCTATAAATGCAACTCTTACTCAACTGTAAAACTTCTCTCTCACGTTTCATTGATATGGTATGTTATTAATATTTATTGTGTATGTTTGTATAATCCCGTCCGTTCAAGCTTTAATATAGGTTTCAATCTTAAAAAATGAATTGTTTTAAAACTGCTACATTATATTCCAAGATGCACTTGAAGATAAATTTATCAATGTTTGTTATCATGACTGTGGAATCCAAGAACGAGAATAAATTATTAGCAGATATTAACCTGTGAGAAATTCCCTCTACATTATTTTAATTAATAATAAATATAAATAATATATACTGGCGTTGTTTATAAATGAATGAACCTAACGCTCGTTGTACAAGTGAAGACAATTGGAGTAGATACCTATGGTATACGATGAAACATGGGTACTTCTGTATGAAGGGAACCCTTGTGCATGCAGCTACTACAGTTACAATGAATGCGATAATAGAAAAAAGCTACCTGAATACCCTAAATAACCTGCAGACTGTGTTGTGATTACATTTTCAACAACGTTCAAGACGAAGAACTTTTACTTGTTTAAGACACAATAATAGCCTGAGAAGAATATTGGCAATCAGGGCTCAAAATGGGCTTAAAATGAACCCACACCTACTACAGAATTTACCCTTATGTCAACAGTGCTGAAGTTGAAAAAAGTGAGAGTTTCTGTGGAAATCTTGCACAAACAAATCTTGGTAGCAAAGTGCCTCATGAGAGAGTTAACACCGGCACTGGAAAGGAATTAAGGAATTATTGCCAGGCAGGTATCAAGATTATTCTATCAGTTGGACGAATTCTTTGGTAGGCTACTTGGAAAGATTGTAATTGCCACATGTCAACGTATGCATTTTTGTATGTAGGCCTAATATGCATGTTGTAATTAGAGAAATAACACATTCGTAATAAACAAAAGATATTTTTTGGTTTGTATTTTTCTCCATCGTGATACACATCTTTATGTTGTTCAAAATTCATACATTAAAAGTAGCATACATCGGACCTTACGATTCTATATTTTAAGATATCTTGCCGGACCCGCATTATCATGGAAGAGAAAATAGTTTCCATGATTTTTCCTTTAACCGTCGTATTTTGGTTTATAACTTTAGGGAAGTGTCATGAAGTCCTGTTGCTGTACCAATAAAATATATTTCTTACATAATCGTCACATAGTGGTGATGACACTTAACATATTATATTAAAGTTTTACTATTTCCCCATTTGGATACCAACAAATGAACTCATAGATTAATATATGACTCTCCGAGTGAGGCTACAGAGGCCCGGAAAGTAAAAAATATTGGAAAACGCTACTTTCTGAGTAATTCATATAATCACTTTCAGTTTTCGATAAAAAAAAAAATAGCTCACAAGTAGGACCTCATATATTTCTGGTTCGAGATCTGCTTACCGGACTAAGTACAACACCAAAACCAAACACCCCAACGACAGTATCATCCCGTCAAGACGTTTAAGGCCATAACCTAATGAAATGATCATAATAGATTTTGTAAGGAAAATAATTTTTCATTTGAAACGTAATTCTGCATCAACTACGCGGACTTCTGGGTGGAACTTTAAAAGGATTCGTTCCTTCATTATTAATAAATCAATAAAATTATTTTATGGAATGGTAAGTGTTCATATTTAGGGAAGACGATTTCCATTGAAGATTAATACGTATTATTTAATTTAAGAATTACGAAACAGAAGCTAATAAATTAGTAAGGTTATTAAAACGGGTCCTTCAACATAAATTCTTGTCTAAGTGGACTACTCAAGAGTGATAAAAAGTTTATTAATTTTTATCTATCCTAAGAGTTTCTTTAATCTGTCCTAAGGGTTTCTTTAGAATGTGCCCACTAAAAAGATTATAGCAGTAGTTTTTCGAGCCATTTCATTTAATGTAATTAAGTATCTAGCTGTGAGCATTTCTGCTCTTGTGACATACTTTCTTAGGTAAACACAAATTACAGGAATGGAAACACACTGATATTGAAACGGCGTAGTCATATACGAAAGTGCATTCAGCAATATCTGTAATTCCGTATTTGTCTCCTGCGAGTTCTCCCAGTGAATAATGAGCCGTTTGTGTGAAGATGATGCCCTTCATTAAGCCAATCCTCAACACCAGTTTCCTCTTATACTAATACCACATACGTTCACATTAATGAGAGAGCTCATTACATCCCCACTCCAAATAATTTTAAACGATAGCATCTCACAGCATATCGAATAGAAAATAACGGTATTTAAACCCAAGATAGGATTGCCATTGATACATGACCTAATTTTATTTTAAAACATTCAAAGTTTAATTATTAACTGCACATTACACGGAAAAAATAAGTTTGTAATGATTAAAAAAATATTGTTAAAGTTGCACAATAATAACAATGCCAAAATCCTCTCTGCTGTCTCAAAGGCGATATATTTCTGTGTAGGCCTATCTGGAAACCGATATTTTCTGTGGTGAACTTAGTCAGCTAGTGAGGAGTGTTCCAATGAGAACAAGATTAACAAATTAATACAGAAGAAAGTATAGACAAACTCGATGTTGATGCTATGAATCAAAGGGATCAGGGAATTTCGTAACATTGAGTATTGAGATTCAAGGTATCAGAATATAACTGAACACAAGTGGATGAACCAATCAAAAGGGTAGGCAGATATAAGGCATAACAGATGAAAGGAAATTATGTATTCTGTGAATCCATCTGCAGTTATATATTCAAATTAAAAGCACAAAGGAACGAAGTGGTTCCAATTTTATTAAGGAAAAAAAAAAGACTGAATAGTGTCAACGATGATTTTAAGTAAAAAAGAGTACCGGTAATTTACGCAGATTATTGCGCGTAAAATTCTTATAAGACACAACACTGTTAGAGCAGTATTAGGATGTCTAATAAATGATTTATGATGTTTATGTGTGAAGATAAAACTACTACATAAATTTGTTATAATTTTCAACTTCAACAATTCCATGTTACAAAGATCTTTATTAAAAATGTTTAACAAACTTTCACTGCACAAATTTTATAAATTTTAAGAAACTTCTGACAATACATTATTATTATTACAATTACTATTATTATCATTATTATTATTATTATTATTATTATTATTATTATTATTATTATTATTATTAGGATTTTGCATTATGCGCACGATTGAGCTAATGTAGAAAAATAAATGGACTTTATAGACAAGTCAATAAACTGTGTTTCAAAAATTACTGCAATAAAACACGACACTCAGTTTAGATAATCTCAATGACGGTGAAATGAATTTTATAGTTAAGATGTTTTCGGGAGATCGGCCTGCCCTATGATTCAGCCCACGTCGTAAAAGGGTAGTAAGAATTCCCTGCCGGTTCGAAATTGCTTGGCCTCTACCATAATACTTGTCACTTTAATCCAGATTTATATGTAACCTATGCTTTCACATCTACATTAATTGTTTCTGTAGAGGAAGAAGCTCCAGCCCAGAACTTTGTATAAGAAATACCATTCTCCTTTGAACTTCATCAAGTCATATGCCGAATACATTTTATGAAATGAAGTTATTAACTTTTGCTTTAATTTAAAAATAGTATTTAAATTGACCCTAAATATACGTCGTTTTTGTACTGTTTAAACTATCTGTAACTTTTCATCCATTATTTATTTTTAAGTTTCTTTATAATGAACGTATTTTTCTTATTAGTTTTCATGCATCGTTAATTTGGCAATAAATGAAAGTAAATGGAAACATGTTCTTTGCGTACATTTTAAAAAATCTATTTATGTAACCAAATAATCTGTGTTTTCTAATTACAAATTCAATTATGTGAATGAATGAAATGCGTTTATTAATAAAACTCTACAGAATGTTTTTATACAGATTCTTTTCTCGAGCCCTGTCCATGGTATCTACATCGTCCTACATTTATGTTAGCTTTTATTTATGATTCACATTAGTGATTATTTTTCCAGTTTTACATTTGATTAAACTACAATTATATTATTTCATTTAAACTTACAATTCATAACCTGTAATGAGTAAAAATGCAAAAATTTCCTTTGGCTACAGTTCGATATATGGATAAAGTTTTCAGATGAAAAAAATTTAGATTTTTATCATTTCTGAAAATATTAACGAGTAACATACACATTAACGAGTGACATCACATGAACGAATAACATTTCATAAACAAGAACCATTACATAAGGTAGCATTACTTAATACAAAAAAGAATATTTTGTGTATATATTGTCTACTATTCCTACATTTTGTGCATTGTAGAGCGTTGCGGCTCAGTGTAGCACGTTTATTGCCTCAACTTAGAGAATTTGAGTCTTGGTATCTCACAATGAGAAAATTAAAATAGGTCTAGGCTTAATTCATTTCTCAGCCACAGGAGTTTCACGCAGTTACTTTTAAAACTAAGTTTCTGGAAACTTTCGACTTCGTAATCAAACTCGCGAAGGAGAAAAGGAACCCATACTAATCAACAATGATGTTTCTAGTTTAGCTGGCCAGGTCAGGTCTTCTGTAGAACCACTACTCTGAGAATGAGTGTTTCTACTCTAAGTTTCCTCATTATGGCGTGAGCTGAGGTTGTCTTTACTTCACTTGGGAAAACATTCTGCGGTATGTGTTTGCTCGCCTACCTACTTCTGAAGATCCTAATTTCATACTTCCGAAGTGGCAAGTACACAGAAACACTATTTTAATTACAACGACCAACTAAGTTCTATTAGGTAATACATTAACTGCTATAATAATTAACAAAACTATTTTGTGACAAAGTGTAGCTTACTTAATAGTTTGAGCAAGTAATTAATTGGTGTGCATAGCACGTAAAACTGCATTCAGAACTCTTAAGTCAAGGGACATGTAACAACTTCACAGTTAGAGCAATGATTTTTCTCTGGGGACACATTACTAACCTCAGCAATTTTGTATAACCCTCTACTGCCCTAAATGAGAGTATCCCAAATGTTAATAGGCTATTTAATTACCGGTATCTTTCACAAGATGGTTAAAAACAAATGTCATTCAAGCCAGAATAAATAAATAAATATATATACATAATGCAAACATATATACACGCATACTATTAAACTCCGCAGCGCTAAAAACATGAAGGGACTAGGCCTACCACCAGACTGCTACGTCATCTACCATAGGCAGATGGGAGGATTGGGGGGCATGTGGTCAGCATGCCGACACTCAGGGCCGTTAATGGTGGTTTCCATGACCGGAGACACTACTTCTCTTTCAAGTAGCTCCTCAATTTGAATTACGAGGGTGAATGCACCCCGTTCCAGACCTCCCTACCTCAGAAAAATCCGAGGATGTGCCGGGGATCGAACCCGGACCGACGGATCTATAGTCAGCGATGCTAAGCACAAGATCACGCCGGCGGTCCTATACATGCATACACTTCAAGAAAAAATGAACAGGAAAGCACGTAATTGCATTATTTGTATTTTACAAAAAGCAAAAGGAACCTGTAAAGGAAAATAAAATGCTTCATAATATACCGAATGCTTTTACTTTAAGTGTCGAAGTTCGTTTTGGAACGTATTGTTATTAAAATCGTTCAAAATGCTCCGACTATAAAATAAGATACTTATACAATCTTATTTTGTTCCGGACACGTAGGATGTTTAATAGTCCGAGAAATATTCTTTGGAATCTGCTGAAGTTAGTGTATCAACATTTCAAAAATAATGCTACTATATAAGTAAAATTTTGTGTATGTACTTGCAGTCTAAATAACGAGTTAAGTGATTAAAAATTCATGAAAAGATAAAGTCAATAAAATAACAAAAATACTATAATTGGCAAAAATCTTATCTTTTCAGTTAAATGTTTATTATGAAAATTAAAGGATGCTTCTTTAATTCAAAGACACTGAGTTTTTAATTAATATTGTTTTAGTTCGAATAATTTATTATTACGACATACATCTTAATATAGTACACACCTAGGCATTATTTCTTTCAATTTATTTAATTTGAAAATGAAATAAAACCTTAATTCTGATGTTCCAACTAGGTCGTTTTCTCAGCCACTTTTGGACCAACTGTGTTAAGTGAGCTTCCTTAATGAAGTGTTAAAGTTCAAATCCAACTTAATTACCTGACATCAAACTTACAATTGGCTTTATCTTGATAGTGCTTAAATTAATGTGGGTAGTTGCTAAATCGAGGTAATCATCCCACGAGAGAGTAAGTGAAGCAAATACTCGTAATGACGGAAGCTACATAGGGTGATACGAAGACTAAATTGGTTCCTTATGCCATGGATAATCTAGTTGTGTTTACGATGAAGTCATGAGAGTTTTTCCTCTAAAATCCAGCTAAGGTTCTGAAAATGTTCGGCAGGAGTTCTGTTTAAGATGTCTCCATATGACTAGTTACAATACATTTCATCTTTCTTTCTTTCTTTCTTTCTTTCTTGCTTTCTTTCTCGTAGTTTTACCTCTCCCTTTTAGGATTTAAGGGGAGATGGTGGCAGAAATCATGAAAATATCACAAAAATGTATTTATGTATACGAGATTAAGGAGCAGACACTCGAAACATTAATTATGTGCATTAGGGACGCCGAGGCAACAATCATGATCAGCCCTGTTGAATTAAGGAATGCGAAGGACGCGTTTCATAAGGACGCAATAAAGTTTGTAGTGGTAGAAAGAAACACAATTGAAATGGAGGTAGACTAGGAGTTCATGGACAGAATAAAACTGACAAATAAGAACGGTATCCATTTTGTGTGTTTTCCTTACTCGTATAATTGAGTTTTACCTTTATTTTTCAATTATAAATCACTTTTAGCGATTTAAATATTAGCAGACACCATTTCATTATTTGTATTTTTGCTCTTAATTGCCTCAGGAATGCCCACAACAAGTGGCGGCAAAAAGTCGTGAATCGCCCTGGGTAGGGAGCAGGTTAGCTATTTCTCAAAGTCGATAAGACTTCAAATTTATAGCACATTAAGAATCCGTGTACAACTGAACAAGCCTAACAAAACAACAATGAATATTTTAAATATATTCTTGTAGTGGTTAATTGTATAAATAAGCAAATTAAGAAGAAACTGTGAAATACATCAAATGTAACTAAGTTTCATATTAGTTCAGTTCTTATGCCGGTTCCTTTCAGTGTTCAGTAAATCATAAAATGAATAAGAATTCAACACCATTTTGTAACTGTATCTAATAGCTTAGACCTTTTGAAATGTTAGATTACCTACTACGGCTATTGAATATGAAAAATCCACTATATACTCTTAATCTAATATTTATTAACTTAAAGCCATGATGTTGACAAACAATTCAATACAATTCCGATTTTTGGGTATCCCCGTTTACAGTGCGTTATAGTAATTATTGTATTTCATTGGGACTAATATGGAATGAAGTGAGGTAAGACATTCCAGTTCTTTTCTGGGTAATACGATTACAATGCCTTATTGAAAAGTTGCATCAATAAAATTCTCATTTTTGAGTTTGTACTGAGAATGTTCTTACCCTGCTGTGATCTCTACTGGAGGTGATGGAGAGAAGCAAATTGTACAAGTTGGTGAAAGTGAAGAAGTCTAAAGGAAAGAAGGAAGTGTGTCGCAGTCAGCAGTATGGTTCAAGTGAGGCGCTGCAAAGAGTTGGAATCGCTCCTACCCGAAACCTTCTAAATTGAGCAAATAAGATAAAAACAAGTTCACAATAAAGTTGTTCTATTCTGTTGTCTCACTTGTACTCTTCTTCTCAAACAGAACAACTGAGGCGAATCGAGAGAAAAATGAACACGTTCTCATACACCCACTTCTGTCTCGTAAATTATCGACTGTGCCTTCCATATCGTTCCAATTCATATATTCTGCATGAAATGTAGAATTTTCTTAAACTTCTTTTTCAATAGTCCACATCTGGAATTATATTCCACAAAATCTCAAACGCTGTCAACGCCAGGAGAATTTAACAGAAAAATAAATACATAAATTCAAGAAAATGTAATGTAGAAGTCTGTTTTATTTGTTTTGAAACCCAATAAATTTGATGCTTCTTTAGTAATTTAGCTTTAAATTATCAACGTAATATAACATTTAAAGTATTTTGACGTGCAAAGTCTTTAAAATCGATAAAAAAAAATGTGGGGCACTTGCTAAAACCGCATGTAACGGAAACATGTCAAGTTTGGAAAAATGAATGGAAAAACCACTGGCTCAATAGGCTTATTCCATTCTTGGTATTGAACTATTGATAAATACTGAGAGAATTTGACCGAAAAAAACTGAATGTTATGTTGACAACGATTTTGTTCTATTCTGCCTCATACCACTTTCGGGCAGTGAAAATCTGCAGGAAAATGTGTTACCCGTTATGATGTTAATGTTAGCCAAATACTATAGAGACAATACCGGACACTTACTGGTAGAGAAATGGGGGACAGATTTTGCAGCACTCCTGGTGGCACAACCTAGAAACTTGGGGCAAAATTAATATATTCAAAACATATATAAACTGTAATATGCTATTCTGAGCCATTAGGTAGATACCCCTTATACATAACATGCCGAGTCTGGCTATTTCGGCTCTTCTACTAAAAACTGTTTAACATATATGTATCTAGATACTGCAATTGTATTCAGTAGTAGCAGGTTGGGCCGCTAGATGGTGCTCAAAATATTGTCCCCCGATATATCGCAAAGTGTCCTGTATTGGTCTAGATTGTATTTGTGTTAGCTGACTATGATTTGGATGCAAGCAACCTCGTTATAATTAAAATTTGTTATTATCTACCCTATATAGAGAATTCAAAGCTGGAAGTTCGATTACCATAAATTAAAATATGGGTAAAATTAATTTTCATTACATATAGGATTTTATCATATATTAATAAAAACTCACGGTATTCATTTCATTTGCAGACCTAGCTACAGAACACGTTGATTGGAAAATGTAATGGATTGGATCGTGCTACGGTAATGGAGTGGAATTTAACGGATTATTTATGCAACATTCATACTGACAGAAGTCAAATTCTGTGGGTGACCTGGCTTTGAATTGACATGAACACAAACAGGGATATGAATGCCTGGATAAATCTGAGGACTCAATACACACGTTTTTGAAAGTGCTAAGCCACAAAGAATTTAAGTTGTTTTCCAAATGGATGAAATCCCCCTGATGCCACCCATAGGTATTAGGTAATGGGAGGTGTCTGTTAAATTTTTAACATTAGGCGATCGAATTCCATCACATATTTTTAGTATTCATATAGGCCTATACGTTCAACGGTATGTAGAGTATGAGAAAAATCGAACCATCACTTACTGAATAAGAGAGAACATATTTTGTGACTGGCTATGTGAAATATGTTACTTATTTTCTATGTATTAAAATAATTGACCGAGCGAAACAAGGTTCTGTTTTAACTCGACCGTTCGGCATTCCGTTACTTTGTTATGTTGTGTTTTACGCCATTCCGACCAAAAGCGTTGTTTGATATCTTCAGATTTAGAATGAATGTTTCTTGAAATCAATGAAAACTATGTACATGTAAGAATTTTTATTATTTGAATCCCTTTCAAGATGGTGACAGTTTTAATGGTGCCGTTTCACGTAATGTTCAGTTTCTTTAACAAATCTAGCCAAACGGTTCATGCTAAGAGAGAAATTTCAAGACTACTCAAACTCTTTCTACAATTTTTTTTTTAATTTAAAGAGTTTATACTCACTTTAACCCAGGTGGTCATATCGCGACCTATGCACAAAAATAAATATGTGACATAGGTTTACATTAGAGATAAAACAGTATTATAGATTGATTAATATATATTTTAGAATACAATGAGAAGTATAGAGTCTTTCAAAAACATTTAGACTAAAATGGCCGAATAAAAACAGTAGTATGCAACTTTCCTATAATAATATTAAGATACTGGCATGAAAAATATTAAACTAGCTTTGCTCGTTTCATAAACATACTCATCTCTATCTCTATATATATAAAAGGCTTTGTCCTGACTGACAGGAATCAACGTAGAGCCTAAACTATAACAGGTAGAGACTTGGAATTTTGACAGCACCTTCGTTTCATAATGTAGGTGCTCACTAAGAAGGGATTTTGAAAAATTCTGATTCTAAATGCCAAAAATTAAATGTTTTTGAAAATACTTAATCCCTTTTTGCATAGAATTATCGAAACAAATTCACAGAACATATTGTTGCCAATGGTATAGGTGGGTTTGGATTAAATTAAATGGATGTTTGACAAATTAGAAAAGGTATCATTATAATTCATATTATCTATATTAATAAAAGGAACTGTCCTCGATGTCCAGGGAAATCTACTGAACGCAGAGATCTGAAATTTTAAACATAGATGGGCTGAAGGGTCGGAAAATGCACCGCGAAGCCGGAATTTTAATTTTAGTTTTCTTTCGTGAGTTATGAGTGAAAAACGGGCAAAAAACGTGCATTTTTTGCGTTTTCAAAACATAAGTTTTCAGTTATACATTTCAATGTCAAATCAATTACAATTGGCTTTGTCTATTTTTGTCACACCTTGAAAATAAAACTTTCGCGATCGCTTGAATGTTGTAAGCCCTAAATATGGTCAAACGTTGTTTTATTTGGACGAATCTCACTATACAGAGGTTTTCTCGGCCAAGAAACTCGAATCTGAGGTCGCTTTTACCAGACGATGCTATCTAATCGTGGTATGTAGTCCACGTGATTTAGGAGTTAATAAATATTATGATTTTACTATTATGCTCTTAATTTTTAATTTTTGAAATAATTATCGCGGGCGAAGCCGCGGGCACATGCTAGTATATTAATAAATGCCATTATAGGCTTCTTGTATAATGTACTATTGTAAATTACTGCGATGTCAGCAGGGAAAAATTGTTTGAAATGCTCATTTAGCGAACGTCCCTGCAGGATTATTAATAATGTTTAAATAAAGAACTAGTTATTATACTTTTAATTACAAATCCTCAGGCAACCGGGAGAGATATTTACGCACTCAAAGCTTTCAACAACGCATTCTGTGATCCTGCGGGTAAATTGCCGGAAGTTTTTAGTGCGTTTATGTCACTCGTTATCGAGAATTTATAATTCGTGTAGGCTAATAATATATGCCAGGAATATTTTAAATCGTATGTTTTTATTTTTTGTTAGCTATAGTATTTCCAATAAAATGCAGAGACCACATACATAGTATTTCAGGTAAAAATTATAGGCCTGCGGTTCCGAACCGGTGGGTCGCGACTCTATCCTAAAACTATCAGAAACCATCGAATAAACCATCAGAAAATATAAGAAAAATCGAAACAAATCAAATTGTGTTTGGTTTTCCTAAAAAGAAAGAAAAAAAACAAACAAATACAGAAATCAACTCAATGTTAAAAGTGACTTCAGATTAAGAATATCTTCATTCAATCCTGACATTGACGTGTTAGTTCAATCGAAACAGTCCCAAAAAAATCTCAATATAGTATTCTTACTTAAAAACAGCAATTTTGCCTGAAAAATTAAAATGGTCTTTGAGTACTTTTATAAATGTAGTTTTTATCTTCACCTAGGAATACTTGTTAGTGAGTATGAAACCACTTGTTGTATATATTGCAAACATATATCTATTGTTAAATAAATAACTGTTTTGCTACAAAGTGCTTAAATTTTGTTAACCATTTTCAAAACAGAGCACAAATTGTTTATCAGTAATCGATCTGTACCTTCAAAAAAGCATATATAAGCTTATATATATTTGCAATATTTGATGGTAAATTATATATACGTAAAGAAGGGATACGATAGAAATAAGGTTTTTTACTCCACCATGAACCGATGGACCGTGGAGGTATTCCGATAAGGAAAGGTGGGTCGCCAGTTGAAAAATGTTGGGAAACACTGCTATAGGCTATACGACAAATAACAAAATGCACGTAAGAGGGTTTTAGTGAAGGCCGACGTTTATATCCTTAACAAATAACGGAGCTTTGGTAATAAGAACTTGCAGCTGCATGCACCTCGTAGGTTGTAAGTAATATGCTTTCCGGGGAAGATGTATGTAACTACCGTGTTTTCATACAGCCGCAATTTGTCACGTTATCTCACAGGATGCACTGCCGCAAACTTTCCCTGGATCACGAATGTCTTCTTGCCGTCATCTTTCATCCACATGCTCCACAGCTTAATGCTTGAAATTTGGAAAGGCACTAGACTGTTCTCTAACATTTAGTGGCACTAAAAAGAAATATAATTTTTAAAACAACCATGGCATAACACGGTGCTGTATTAATTTACTGTCTGTATTATGAAATAAAATTAAATAAAAGGCAAATAGAGAATTTTAGCACAAAATAAAATACCCTGCACTATATTGTACAGTAACTCAATTAATTACAGTATATGTCCAGTGCTACAGAACACAAAGGGGTTGAGAATCATGTGGGTCCATGTAAGTGCTTGTGATTACAGTACAGTACCTTAAGTCTTTGTTTTTAAAAAAGTAGCTATAACTGTGCGTAGTGTTTAACAGCTGAATGGACACTGGACTAAAAGAAGTGAAAGTTTGCAATGTCCCTTGTATGAGGAGCTCTTTCTACGTGCTCCACCCTCACTCAGGCTGTCTGTCTGACTTCTTAACATAGCTTCCTCATTCCACCGCACTACATTTACAATAATCAGTGGCAGGGGAACTCTCACTTCTTGGAAAGACAGTACAGTATGTTTCTTAAATAATCTTCCTATCATTCACGCCAGTTTTAAAATAATTCTGCAACTAAAAAATCACTGTAAACTATATTTTGTAAAAATCTTGCCTTATATTCACTGGCACTAAATGAATTGGCACAGTAACGAGGTATCTTATGTATTTCATATGGGAGAAGAGTCGTTCACTTACATTTATTGGCACAGTGCGAGGGTGGCACTGTAAAGAGGGGCATTATATCGGGGGTTGACTGTACTAAGCTATGCATAGTGCAATTTTTGCTGTACCCTATGTGCATTGTTCATATCCAATGCCTCTTGCTGTATGAACATAATAACGGAAATTTAGTTGGTTACAGAGACGGACTGGGAATAAGATTTGGTTATACGGTTCTAGCATCCAGAAACACCGGCTCCTGAACCTTCCCTACCAGTAATCTCCCACTCATTCCTTACTACCCTATCGCTACCCCCACTTCTTTTTTACTCGTCACAACATAATAAAATTATTGGTTTCACACTTCCAGAGCTGAATCCGTAATTTATGTAAGCAATTATCAAGAAATTATATTAGAACAATTTCAGTAGAAGCGCTGGTATCCAGGAATAGCAAGAAAAGAAAATTCCTTAGGTTTTAAATGAACCATTAGTTTGTTAATCTTGCATCTCTGCTTTTATGCAATATTTTAAATGACTATTTTATACGTCATTAGTAGTTAAAAGGTTAAATGACTGTATATTTATGTTTTCAACCATATTAACCGGTAACTGCAAGAAAAAAACATAGTTATGGGACAGTTTTATACTTATTTGAGTACGACTGATAGTAGAATTACCTGTAAATACGTTCAAATTAATAATCTCTTTTTGCTATTTTGTTTATACATTTCGCTAATTAATTTCAAGAAACCAATAAAAGACTAAACTATTTGGTGGTGGTGGGAAGCTTGAATGGGTGACATTTTCGCTCTGGTTCATTGGTTATGTTATATTATTTTGTTGTTATTATTATTATTATTATTATTACTAATATCGTCATCATCATCAGTATTAAAACGATTCATTAATTTTTAACACCACTATTGAAAGAGATACCATGACTGATGCAGTTGCGATTTTCTGCAGGGCTTCGTCGCTTTAGGTACTGTCAGAAGGTGGTATGTCGATTTTCACTGAAAATGAGTTATGTGCGAAACATACTTCCAGCTTATGCAAACAACCTTGTGCCAAAAGGTTGTATGTTGAAAGCCACTCTCATTTAATGTGGATGTGTATTTCATATGGTTGCATGCCATATTTTCCAGTAGTTCCAGAACCAAGGTCGTATGTTTCTTACACAACTTTCTGGCAGAAACGCACATACGACCTTATGGCAGTAAAGCGACGGTTTAATTCCTTGCAGAAGTTTACCACAAGGCGAGATATTGCTCCTCTAGCCAATAATATCTAAGTGCTATTACTGTGATTGCATTGGGGTCAAATATTACTCTTGAGCTTATATTGCAGATTACCCGTATGAAATATTGTTTCTACTTCAAGGTGCTTTAAAAAAGTGTTCTCTTTATATATTGTGAACGCCCTTAGGGTTATAGGCTGAAGCTCCCATATCTTTAGTACATTTGGTACGGTGATGGTAAAGTTGTCTGCCTTACGCAGTGGCCACCTTTACCTCAGGATTGTTCCTGGTACTCGTTTATGTTAGAGACTGAGTCGACCTCTGGTCCATAGTTCCACGAAGAGCTCATCTAATTTGACCAAAGCAGAAACCGGAGACATATATTCCATATACTATATTCCGTGTAACATTTACAGTTATAGTTAATGAAGTATCGGTAAATTAAGTACGTGTTACCCTTTGATTCACCATATAATTTCACCGGTATTAGCATGGAATTCAGAAATAAGTATGAAACTGTAACAAAAAATATAATCTGTACTACACCTGGCAATAAATAATTATGTGGGTAAAAGGGAAGGCAGTGAATAACGGCGAATAATATACTAGCTATTTTTTTATAGTTCGATTCGAATTTTAGTGGAAGACTGGAGCTCATTCTATAGTGCTGGCGGTAATTTTATCAGATAGGGTATCATTCCATGGAGCATACTCTGTCTTCTTAGGATGAATAAGGGGGTCTGCGAAGCTACAGTAAGTTTTTGGGAGCTAGTATGAATAATCATGGTTGTCACCTACGGGAATTCTCTATAGACCTACAAAACATCATTTCGTATATGAATGTAGTAATCCTAAGGGGAAAATGTATACTGACATTATGGTCTTCTTCTAGTGAAAAAAGTTTATATCCTAATACACGGCTCTATGAGTTATTTGTGATAGTACACTTCTTGTTTCTGTAAAAAAAAGTTTTATTAGAATAATTTCACAATTCATACAGCGGGATTCTATTATGCATTTAGATATCCTGGTAAAATCTCAAAATTGCTGTTATCATGAATACTAAAGATTTCTTTAATTCGTGCAGCCATATGCTTTCCGACACTTGAGATGGGTTCTTTGGGCCGTGTCGGCAACTGTATAACGAATAATATGACTTGGCATTGAACAGTTTTCGAATCCAACGCATAACGAAGTTGGGAATGAGTAGAATCCCATTTATCTTTATTAGCGCAATTTCAATAGAATCCGACACTCCAAATTATTTTCATATGGTTTCCTTTATTCTTTTACAACGAACTTTCGATAAATAAACGTCTTTATGAAAACCTGTTAGAATGGTTTCCCATTTTACGAGCAACGAGAGTGTTACTGTAAGAAAATAAGATATTTAAATACTGCACAATGGAATCCCCAAGTTTATCTTCAGTTAAAACGTAGCTTTTCCAATTCCTTTCTCCTAGGCTCGTCTCTCAAATTCTTCCCTGATTCTCATATTATTCACTTACCACTCTAGTATCGCAATATACTACTACTTTCCTGTATTCTTGCCTACATTTTGTATCACTAGAATTCTTTACACAAAAATCTTAAGATACAAAGTAACCTTCCAGCAGTACTTTTATCATTGCATTAATTGACTATGGTACAGTACTTCTGAAAATGTTGGAGAAAACTAACTTATAATAGGCTATGTCTCTATTTTCTTATTATCTTTGTTTTCCTCTACCTCCATTCATAATGTTTCGTTTACACAAGCCTGTCTCCTTTCTTTCCTCTCCTGCCCTGTCATAATTATCCATTTTGTCACTCGAACTTTCGCTTCTGAAAAGTTTGAAACTTCCTACAGATTTATCTTGAAATGAGCTGGTTATAGTTTCGTGATCTCCTTAAAATTAAACATATTTCGACGTTTTATCCCGCTTGAGAGATGTATGAAAAGGTATATGAATATATACATCATAATTATCTGAATTCCTCGCCAATCGATAAATCGATGTGTCATGTTACAGGATATTCGACATTCCTTCAAGTTAGTTTTTGTAACACTAATGTCAAAATATTTTAGTAAACTGTTAGTTTATTCTTAATCTTTATTTCGGGGCATAAATTATCCAAGGAGTTGGTTCTACTACGTTGTCCTGTCATCATCAGCAACTCATTCCTCTATTGCGAGCACGAAGTTGCGAGTTACGAAGACACATCCGTAAAATTAAATAAATCATTATTTAATCATTAATTTACTATTAATAATTATTAATCATTACTCATTGATAATTATTAATAAATAAATAAGATTAAATTATTAAGTAAAAAGATTAAAATTCCGATTAAATAATGTAATATACCGGTACCTCTAAAATGGCGCAATTTTCGTGCTTTAATTTTTTTTATTATCCTCCGTCTTCCTATCATTAGTGTGTGATTACTATAACATAGAGCCTCCCCCTCAATCTGTCAAGACAACCGACATGGTTCGTTCTCACAAGGAGGAACCCCCGAAAAAGTGTACAGGAAAACTGGCTAGTCCTGGTATCTCACGACGTTGTCAATGTGAATCCTTGACCCTACCTCCCTGGCCAACTTATTTTGGTACGGTACTTTTCCTATCTTTCAACTGTGAGGAAATGATACAATACGGACAATTGCAATGAAACAAGTGCAGATAAAATGTGGTAAAATTTTGAATTGAAACTCAAGCTTAAGTCGGTCCTCCAGTCAGCAAATGTTTTCTGTAACCATCGGGGATTATGTTGACAATGGCCAATATTCAATTATATAAATGAATACGCCAGATTTTATTAATATTAAATAGGCCTATCCAGAGCACAACCTACTCTTTTCTTATATTCTCTTACGTTATGATCATTTACAGGCATTTCGCAAACATCAACTTGCCCTAAGTTGCTTGAACACAAAGTACGAGCATGGATGATTCCTGGAGAGAAGCTTCTTCCTGGATAAAGCAAATTCTGGAAATATGATTGATAAGAGCAAGAAGCCTAGCGATAATTAGGTCTGATAGTGCTAATGAAATGACCCAGAAGGAGAAAAGTACTTGCATTCTGACAATTTCTAAAGGAAGCTAATCTAAAAGCGATGAAGGAAAGACGCTTAGAGAAAGTGCTGCAGAGATGATGACTCATGAATTTATTGTTCATGAACCTAAATAAATTTTAAACATTTTGAAATTACACAGGACTTATCAAATCAATACAACTATAATTTAAGAATAGCGTATCAAATAGTGCCAAATTATTTGCAATAATGAATTCTTTCAGCTGCTTAATACCAATTCTGATTTGTAAGGGAGTGTGATTTCAGAGGTAAACATAATTAAAAAGGCTAATAGGTGTAACGGAAAACTATGTTATTATTTTCACTAAGAATAATAGCTTTGACATCTGGAAGGACTAGATTCCAATGGCTCTGCACGTAGATAGGTCTATAACAAGACTCCATCCACCCAGATTTTTATGCGGTATAACGCCAGCCAGTAGCTTATGTGTTAATTTCACACTTAGCGAAAGGCATTTTATGTCGTGCAAATGTCTTCTCCACCCATAGAAATATTTTTATCATCAGCTTTCACTTATGTAATGATATCTTCACTGTGTGCAATGAGCAGGAATTCCCAACAGTCCGCTCAAATGGACACAAAACGGTCCCCACGGTGCTAATTAATACTATCCACAACTTGAGACAACTACTATATCCCCCATTACCCTAATCGAGCTTTTAGCTAATAATAACTTCTGCTATATCCATGTAGGAATGTCCCAAAATCTAAATAGAACCAGATTAAACCAGATTTCCAATCATATGAAGAGCTTCTGTCGATAGATTGAATGAGTTTGCAAGAAGCTTAGGCTACATTAACTCGAGATGGAGGGAATGAATGTTGATCTTGCACTGTTTTGGTACGGCGGAATTCATTGTTATCATTTTTCCAATGTGTTTAACGAGGATTAAAATTTGAAATTCTTATCTCTTGTTTTAAGCCAATTTATTTTTTATCACATGGTAGTTCTAGGTCATGAATTTACTTTATAAATTGTACCCCCTCCAAAAAAAAGTCCGTGCGAATTACTACGAGTAGGCCTATAATTATATCCTATTATTAATTTTATCGGAGGTACGCCGTAGCGTAGTGGTTGAGGCGCTGCGCTACAAACCGGAAGGTCGCGGGTTCGACCCCCGATGAGGTCGTTGGAGTTTTTCAATTGGCCTAATCCTTCTGGTGGCACAATGGCCCTGGGATCGACTCAGCCTCTAACAGAAATGAGTACCAGGAGCAATCCTGGGGGTAAAGGCGGCCGGTGCGTAAGGCTGACAACCTTACCACCTTCATGTGCCGATGTCTAAAAATCTGGGATCCTCGACCTCCTGGAACCCTCTGGGCCTCCATGGCCTGTAATAGGGAACACTTCACTTCATTAATTTTATCATTAGACTT
Source organism: Ectobius pallidus (assembly GCA_964059195.1). Taxonomy (NCBI): domain Eukaryota; kingdom Metazoa; phylum Arthropoda; class Insecta; order Blattodea; family Ectobiidae; genus Ectobius; species Ectobius pallidus. The sequence continues at coordinate 57,459,592 of CAXKWD010000003.1, forward strand.
TTCCCCCTATTAACGCGATTTGTAATAAAATATAACTATTTTATATTAATTTACAGTCCTCTGGCATAAACATGTTATTCGAACCTTTTTATCGTAGGTAATCCTACGAGAGATTACGAGGATTTATTAAGACTATTCCATGGATAAAATGTAACGAATTTTGTAAATAATTATTTTCTTACTTTATAGTTAATGTTCTTCCCGCTGTGAGATCACGGCATACTAAATGGATGAATAGTCCATGCATCGATTTCAGTTCCCAATGCTATCAATAGTGCGTATCACAAGACAGAGATAGTCATCGATTGCTAATATCAGAACACAATAAGAGCACACGGACTGGCTTGTACCGAAATTTTGTTTTTAATCAATGCACATTTACATTATTTCAATTTCTAAACCAATTATGTTGTATAAAACAATGTGTTTTCATTGTGTTCACTGGCAGTATTTGACGTATGTGCACGTTTGATGCCTTACGTGAGCAGTAACGAGCTGACATTTTATAAGACAAAATTGCATCCTTGCGATCCTAGGAGGCATATTATAACATAAACGATAGTTACTTTTTATATCCCAGGAATTGCTAAACGCTGCTGCCAGTATTACACACTTGGCGTATTAATGGAATAGTCAATTTAAAGTAAATATTTTGCAGTGAGTAATTTAAGCAGTACGTAAATTACAATCCGGCGTGGGCCTCTTGGAGTGGAGAAAACGTTAAAACTCCCACTCACATTAGATGCTCTCGCAAATGCGAATATTGTACCCTAATACGACATAATTCGTCGAAAGATAACATGGAGTTGAGAACAATATTTTAACCAAAGACGAAATTCTTTTAAGGATGCTCTACTGCTTTAATTTAATATCCTGATTATCCTGAATTAGACTCTCATTTAATGTTAATTTTACACTCCATCAGCATATTTCAATTTCATAGAATAATACAATACACAACCATCAAACTCTTTGTTTATAGAACTGATAAAAACAGAAAACTATTTTATTAAAACTGCACCGTTTGCACCGTTATGAAACATTTTTTTTATTGCAATGACATCAATTGCAGTTTCTTAGGACTTCGCTTTCTAGCTCTGCTGCAACAGTGACATTACAATAACAAAACCTAAAAACGAAGAAAGGAAACTTTTATACTGCATAATTAATTTTAAAACATATATTTTTAATGTTAATATCTAAATACAGGACTTTTGATAACAAAAGGAAGTTAAAATACTTTTATCGCTGGCGTTTCTTGCCTTTAAGGCTATTGACCACAAGAAAAATGCAATATTTTAACGCCCGAGAATATGTCATTAGTAAAACTCTCTTCTTAATATTATTAATAATGTTGTTTAGACTTTTATCATAATAAACATTTAGTTGGAACTTTTTGCTATATTGCATACTCTTTTTTGAAAAATATGTCAAAATATAACTTACCGTAATGAACTGTGAACGAACTTCGATGAGGAAACTAGAAATAGATAGCTCTTACATCTAAAGAGCAAAAATAATTCAGTTTAAAGTTCATTTTACTAGGATTTAATTTATCGAGTCTTTTAGTAAATAACTGTTGACCAGTTGCTGCAAGGAAATGAATCTGATTTAATTGGACGAACGAAACAGTTAATGGAAGCACAAATGTGGCTAATAAATTTTCTGCGAATAAAGGTCGAAGCTGTGAACCGCAAAAGTTTAAAACTCTCAATTGCTTTGACTTCCACGTGAATGTGTAAAATAAGCCCTGTACTCTACAACATCCCATAGGAAATCAATCAAGTGACTGAGCGAGCGTATGCGTAGGACGTGCGGGTCAGTATATAGGCCCCTTGCTGAAAATTTGCACTATCCGCTGACGAAACTTCTATAGCGAAGGAAATTGCATTGAACAAGCAAACGCTGACTACATTTAGTTAATGGAAATCCCTTGTGGTTAAGAAATTGAATGTGTTCATTTAAACTAGAATTAATAGTTCTTTTTAAGGATAAAGGCCACAATAACTTCCATAATGTTTATCTAGCTATAATATTTTACGGACTAGGCCTTTTATCGAAACAATTTGATAGTCTTATGAAGTCAATATAATTTGATTTAGACTCATTCAGGGACCGTGGGAAGTGACTCAAGTGACAGGCTTACCGCAATGTGAACCACTTGGAATGTAAAAGTGTGTTTTTCTTGGGCGAGAAACGCTGAAACAATACTTCCTTTATAGATTATAATTTTAAGCTAGAGGATTTTTAACAACCTACACTCTGGGCCAAAAGCTGGAGTGAAGATCTTTTGACCCCGAAAAATCTGTCACCCTTCTATCGACGTTGAATATAGAGAGAATGTTTAGTGTACTATAAAAAACATTATTCTTATTTGCAGTGAAATAAAAAGGCCGTGGAGACCCTTAGGATTCCAGGAGGTTGAGACCCCAGATTTTTAAACATTCGGAACATGAAGGTGGTAAAATTGGCGACCACTAGGTCACAGTGCCATAGAAGGATTAGGTCAATCGAACAATTCCCATGACCTAATCATGATCGAACCCGCGACCTTCCAAATTGTAGCGCAGTGCCTTAGTCAACAATTCACGGGATGTAATTACTATTTATAAAGTTCTAAATTTGCAATGTTCAAATTTATTTTCTTGATAATTTTTGTAGCATCTCATTCTCCTATTGATCCTTAAATTTTAAGTTCAAATCATTCGTTTAACGGAAGAAGCAAATCACAGATAGTAAGTAGTAGCCTATGTTGCAAGCCACCTTGAATGTTACTGTTATTTTATCAGCGATTTCATTCTGAGAGTTAGAGATATTTCATTGGAGGATTTAAGGGGAAAAAAGATCAAATATCTCATCCATCGACAGTACGAAGAAATAAAAAAAAAATTGCAATTTAGTCCTATATAACATTAAGGCAGTGGAATTGGAAGTGTTACGGCGGAGTGCGTTTGGACCGGATGAGAAATGAATATGTAAACCCGAGTTCCCATGATTCAATTTTTGGTCCAAATTACTAAAAACCAGCATATTCAATCGTGAGAAATGGGCGACTGTCATTGCACACAGTTTCATCCTATATTTTCCATCGAATTGTACTGCATTCAACGGAATACAAAAGATTCTATTTTTTTACATAAAAAGATGAAATCAACCAATGAGCGTAACTCTCTCCCCGCGAGGCCCTATGACGTAGAGACATGGCAGCTTCTTGCGAACAGCTGTTTCTCTGCGCTGCCAGCGTTCAGTCAGCGAACATTCATGAAAAAAGATAAATTTAAATGGTAAGAATTAAGAAGATTAACAGATACTACGGCAGACTTTGAATTTTCAATAATAATAACTGTAACCATTATTACAACCGGCAATAAGCCTTGAAATGCTTTAGAAATTATGAAAAAGTTTTCACAGAATACCACTGTCCAGCGTGAGCATATCGATTGTAGAGCTATTGAATTTCGTTTCGGGAGAACAGCTGACCAAAACACATTCTTGCGTACATAGTCACAAATAATTGATACAACTTTTTCAACCAAAAATTATGGGACACCGGCTTAAGAATGGAGAAGGATGGAGAGGATTGGTGCTTGAGCACTGAGATGGTAATGGACATGTTCGGCAGCTAGAGAAGCAGCGATGATCACAATGTCTGCTCAATTGGTCATCACCAGGGAGAAGAAGTTGAGGGAGACGGGCAATCTGGAGGGGGACAATTGTTAAAACCATGGGAGAAGAGACCTCACCGAAGAAGATCGTCAGGATAAGAACATGTGGAATCTGAGAACGAGCAATTCATAGCTTCATTTTCTACAAACCGGCCATATGAGAGATAATGGTGTTATCACATGTGACTCTAAACAACAGCAGGTGAGATGTACGAGTGAGAATTAGAAGACCCTGAGTGGTGAAGGAATCCTGAGCTGGCACATTGATCGATTGAGTTTCTCACAACAGGCGCATTCCATAAAGCGGAGATAAATAGCTTTTTGGCGAGTGCATGCAACCGACACCGTGCTCAACATTTTGTAGCTCTCATTAATTATTTTGGCTTTCCCAACCCTGTTTCTCGCGTTAAAAGGCAGGCAGAGAAATACCACTTACATTGATTTCGTTTTAGATTTCTAGATTTGTACAAGAGAGAAAGAATTCGTTTTGAATGTTGATATTTGCCTCTTGAGGAGATAATTAATGTATAATATAAAATGGACTAGGAATTACAAAAGTTAGCCTATTATTCTTTCTATATAGTACAAGAATGTTGGCTACTTTCAGAGGCACCGACTTGAAAATGTTGTTGGGGGGCAAGAATTGAATGTGTAGTAGTTATACAATAGCCTGTCATGATAGAAACTTAAAAGTTGGGGAGGGGCATAAAGTACTTTTCCCCCTTCCTAAGTCGACGCCTATGGCTAGTTTATTTATTTAATAGCAGTGGCAATCCATGTAAGGATTAATTACTCGAAGTGTGTACATACTCATAGGCGTAACCAGGCCGACCATATGGGGGGGTTATAACATCCGGGGAGTCTGGGGGGTATGGAATACCCCCAGGGAGAGGGGGGTCCGGGGGTCCTCCCCCGGAAAATGGTAAAAATAAATGCAAAATAATGAGTTTTAAGCTTCCGGGGGTCTCCCCCGGAAAATTTTAAAAATTAAGACGCAAAATAACGAGTTTTAAGCTTCCCACGCTTTATACTTGTATTAAGTAATTTATGGGCAGACTTAAAAAATTATATAATTTTCCTTTTTTTAATCAATGGGGGGTTTCAAACCCCCAAAACCCCCCCTCGGTACGCCTATGTACATACTGTATATTATCAGATCTCAAAATTTCAGGGTAAAAATTAAATCATGTTTTATCTACAAGTTTCGTTTTCATTCTTCACACACGCAGAATTATGTTCGCAGAAAGAAAAGGAAATATATTAATAATTTGGATAGGCCTAACTATAGCATAATGTGAAATTTATTAAAAATAAATCTTCAAACGATATATTGGTAGATGAAATGAATCGTGCAATCGGCATTGCTTCTTGAAGCTGTGTTTATATTTCTTATTTTTGGAAAGTTATTTATCTAAGTCATGATAATTGCACTCAATTTTAATCAGAATAGTTCTCCAAATTGGATTACATAACATAAATCACCTATGATAACACGCTTTCTAACCAAGTGGAATTAGTGACATTTTATATTTTTTCGGCTGCGTTATAACTTATTTTTAAAAATGGTCTAATTCTATCGAATTTAATGCAGAAACATAGTCTGTTTTTGAAAGCTACATGATTCTGGAGATAAAAATTTCTTATTCCTTGTAATGAAACCTTTGAGTAATAGCCTATATAAAGAAATTCTGGTTGTGATTATAAAAATGAACATAGTGTTTTTTTTTTATTTCTCATGCTTTCGATATTCAACATAATCCCATATTGCAGTCACTCCAGTGTAGGAAATAAAAATTAATGCACAAATAATTTATAATGACAGATTACAACTACTACACTTAAATCCATCATCACTCGATTCATTCCAAATGCAATCAAAATGTCGTTGTTAACTGCAAGGCACAATATAATTAGAGTAATTCTGTGGGCTCTAATTTGGAAGCTCCTGTGACTTTCGTACATCTAGGCCTAAATGCTTACATAATCGACGAACGGTGGCGGGTTTCACTATTTATTTTCAAAACTGAGCATTCCAAGTAATAAATCTTTAGACACACACACTTTTATTAGCATATCGTTAAACAATTAATGCAGTAAGTTTTACAGGTGTCTGAGTATAAACTATTTGCTGAACCTGATTTCTTCGAAATAAACCATTCCTTATAATATTTAAATATAGATTCTGGTACTGATACAATGCTATTCAAAACTTGTGGGTTTTCCAGAGACTGAACTGAACAAAAAGTGAGGAAGCTTAAACGAAGATCCAAATGTGTGTTTAATCAGAGGTGCAATACAAAAGAGGTATAATCTCGCATTAAGAGCGGAGAGTCTGTGCTTCCCATTTGTTCCGGGTTATCAAGCCTGACAGTAGCGATAATTAAACGTTGTACGGTTCCCGCTCTCTTTGATTAACGATTCTCAGCTATCGCAAAACTCCGCCACAGGCGTCACCACCTCTATACAGTACTTAAATGGTATAGGCCTAACGAATGAGAATACAAAAAGCTACAACACTTGTTAATAAATTTCACTATATTTCTAATTCCGTGGCAAGATATGTAATTTAAGCATAGTTAGAAAATAAGCCTGTGGCGCAAAATAAGCCTCACGCAGCGGACCCGGGTTCGATTTACGGTAGGGATAAGGCTCTAGAGTGGGGGATTTTTTTCCTCTTCCTATAAAGCGAATGTCAGGAAACTTCAGGCTCCTGTGGCGGCTTGGGCCGCATAAACAGTTCCTATACTGCGGGAAAGATAAAAGTTGGAGAACGATTCCTTAATGAATATTGAACTCCGGATTAGTTGGCATTGTGCGGGATTGGTTTGTGACAATGAGACACAGATACCTGTGAAATAAAACAAACGAAAATCACATATAGGCAAGTAGAAAGTCACTTCATAATGTAGCCTATTTTATAATTCATCCAAAACTATTATATTACACTTTTTACGTTTCGATCTGTTCCCTTCATTGTGTAGTTGTCACAATATATTGTGTGTGTTTCTGCGTTTTCTTTGTTTCTGTTTTAATTTAGTACTCTATTGGTTTACATATTTTTGGTGTTAAACTTACTTTAAATATTTGATATTGCATTGTAAAACTGGTATAAGAGATTACTGTAACTGGCAATGAACCTGTTATATTCTCAACATAATAAAATAAATAATTGGTAAAACCGGTTGGTAGGGAAGACAGTACAAACCATTAAGTCTCTCATACCCGACAGCACGTGGACACCCGCAAGCGTTAAGGATAATTGGATGAAGAAAACAGATAATATTTTGACCGAAACCTAGGTTCTTATCTTGTCGAGATGTAGAATTACAGAGTGCTGGAGAGTTCCGAGAAATTTTTAAACTCGCAAAGAAGTAGAGAGACATGTCTAAATCTATTGCTGGATGAGCACAATTAGCATGGGATATGTAAATTTCTGCAGAAAGTGCTACGGGTTCTTATTTAAATAATACTTATAGTCAGGGACCTGTCTGAAAAGTAGCAGTGAAATACAAAAATCACCAAATAATTATTAAGTCCCCAGTCAAAACCCAACCCGTAACGTATTTGGCCATAACACCCTAGAAAATCCTGGTGTTATACAAAAGCCAATATAGAAAATCATTCTGAATATACATGAAAGGTGCTAAAGGAAACTAAGGGCCAGCATAATTAAAGATTTTGGTTTCCACAAACGAATTTTAATTTTAACAAATACTGTACAACAATGTTTAATAAGAATATGTACAAATTAACTTTCTTTATTTACAAGCCTTCAAGTTTAGATTAAGTGCCATGATCATTACTGTTAAATTTTATGAAAGATAGAAAGGAGAAAAGAAAGATAGAAAAAGAATATACACTCACTCTAGATTTATACGTGTTACGCTGGGTTCACGGCAAAGCGGGCCATACTGGCGATTGCATGTAGAAGATTTCCAGAATAACATAAGATAGTTATATGAATCAAATCGACTACTTACAATAACCAGTATGACGGCCAACGGCGTGAAGCAAGCGTAACTCCATTCACCATGATGCATCCGAAGAACACACGTACACAGTCCGGAAACGAAGGAGAAGATCAGACGATAGCGGGAGAATGAAGAGTGACGAGACTAATCTTTTGATGTCAACAAGAAACCTCTGTTTCCCCCTACTCTTACCATGTGATGCGACATCAGCGCCATGAACAAAATTTACTGATGACGTCACAGCGTCGTAATAGAACAATTGAAATATCTATTTCAAGCCAAGAAGTAAACATAGTTAACCTTACTATACTAACTCACCTACTAACAGCATGTATAGAAAAAGTGTTTTATATGATAGAAAAAGTGTTTTAACGTACTGTGCACTGGATTATAACAGTTTTTAAGTAAGGCACAGTACAGCTCCCCCGCCGAAACAAGTACCACCACAAAATTTTCAGAGTGTCTGTCAAAAAAAGTACATGGTCTCAGAATAGTGCTATGTAGAGAATGCAGGAATGAATATTACGAATGGTCACACAGAAATTTCCTTGCAAGAATGTCCAAATTCCTTTGCAGGAAAAACATATAGTGCTAAGTAATAGTCCAGCTATATGGTGATATGTGTGTGAGTTCATGCATACAATACATTCAGACAGCAGGTTGTTGATTGCTGAAGGTGCGATGTTCAAGGTGATCCAACAATACCGGACCCAACAAGTTGCCAAGTCAAAACAATCTGGGATGATCATTCCCAATGCAGAGCAGATCCTCTTGAATCTTCTAGCACAAGTAGCAAGTACTGCATATACAGTGTCTTTTCACAACAGCAGTAGTGTAGCACAACTTGAGACTTCTTTTGGCACGGGGTATTGTTACTGTAAATGCAAACAAACTGCGAGCAGATTTTGTTCCATAGAAAATGCTTAAACAACTACAAAATCTTTTAACGCAATATATTACAAGCAAAAACCTTATGCTAATTTTGAATTAAATATCTGGCTTGAAATAGGGTGATAAGTTACATTAATTTAATAATTTAATATTCTGTATATTTAAACTCTTCATATATAAATTTGTAATGGCAGTATTATTCTAAATATATGGCACTTTTATTCATTTTGACAATTATTACAACTTTACTTATGAAATTAGGATTATGAAGCATATAGGCCTATGAAAAGTTAGGTTCAAACAGATTCACATATATCTGTATTTCTACCATACAGTAAATATGCCCTTTTTTGTTTTTAAACTTCTTCCACATATGGAAAAAGGAAAATCAGAACTACTTACAACTGGCAAAAGCAAAATGAAAAGATTGGAAACTCTAAGTTTTCAAACCAGAAAAATCGCCAGAGGACACAAATAGAATTGAGATACAGTAAGAAAATACAGAGAAAATACTGAAATTTTGACTTCTTTATATTAAGTTATGACAATAATAAATTTAAATGAAAATTTGACTACAAGGTAAGTAATACAAAACTCCCAAAGAATATGCTTATGAAAAATACAATTATTCCACAATTGGTATAATCATGAATTGTAACCACACAAATATTATTTATTTATTTCTACATCCAATTCTTTATATATATGGAATAATTTTACGAATCCACCTACTAATTTACTAATACAACCATTAATTTATTAATTACCTAGGTTTTTTGTTACACACTTTTTGTTATCCACTTTGTTATGCGCTTTTTGTTATCCACCGGTGGATATAATGAACAATACAAATTCCAAATTTAGACAATCTAGCAAGAAGAAATATATGTACCAACAATGGCTACAAAATAACACCATATAATGAGATAGTACATATTTCAAAATTTTCCAAATGATTAGAGAAATAAGATGGTGTATAGAATTCATAGGTAGAGTAGAAGTGGTGAGCAGGGAGCTCTATCCTGTTCAAAACCTCTAGTCCACGGAATTTAATAAATAAATACACCATAAATTTCAAAACGCTGTAGTGTTATACAGCTATATATGAATGAATTCTTTCTTCTCTTTCACTTCTCTTTCCAACAACTGCTCAAAGAATTTTGAATAAACTAGACTGTAATTTACAGCAAACAAGATCCAAATTTTATCAAAAATACAACTGAAGTGAAATATACCAATTACTTAACTGCAAAAAATTTCAACTGTGAAGCATGAGCACGTTTGACAATACTAGGATTCTGAAGATTTTGAAGAATATACGTAACTGGGGAGCACTGTTCTTTAATAATGAAAGGTCCGGAATATCTTTCACACAATTTAGCCGCTACTTTATCTATAGCTTTACTTTGGGGGTGATTTAGTAAATAGACTTGATTGCCAACTCTGAAGTTAGGTGGCCTGTGGCGAGTATCATACTTCCTTTTGTCTCGAAGATGAGTTTGAAATAAGTTATTCTTAGCTCTCCTCCATCTATCCTTAATATCGTCGGGGGAAGGACTATCAGGCAAAATGTCCTGCAAAGACCACAAATTTGAAAGAGGGCAAGAAGGTTTATATCCCATGAGAAGGCTAAACGGAGTACTAGAGTGAGCAGAATGGCGAGAAAGATTAAAGGCTAACTGTAACCAATTTAATTGTGTATCCCATTTAGCATGATTGGAAGAATGAAAGGCAATAAGTGCAGACTTTAGGTTCCTGTTTATGCGTTCAGATTGATTTGGGTTAGGATAGAACGGAACAGTAAATATGTGCTGAATACCGGAAGAAAAACAGAAGTTCTTAAAAGCTTTAGAGGTGAACTGTGATGCATTATCAGAGACTAGGTATTTCGGATAGGTGAAGGAAGCAAATATATTACGTAGAACTTTGATGGTACTGAGAGAAGTAGCTTCACGGACAGGATATAACCAAACAAACTTTGTAAAAGCATCAGTGACCACCAAAATATAAGTATTACCAGACTCAGTACGAGGAAGTTTACCGACATAATCAATGAATATCTTCTCCATAGGGCGAGTTGCAATACTAGAAGATAATTCACCCCAAATTTTTACTGAAGCAGGTTTGCTGAGGGCACAGATTTTACATGACTTTATCCTTGCTTTTATATCTTCAAACATCCCCTGCCAAATAAATTTTTCCCTAATTTTGGCAATTGTTTTGTAAGTACCCAAATGACCTCCAATAGGCAAGTTATGATAGTAGTGAAAAATGGAGTCAATAAATGTTTCAGGTAATAGAATTTTCGGTTCAGTGGAGTTTCTGGGAATACAGCAAAGCAAATCCTTGCACAGAACATAAGGGTGCACTGCCTCACCGCCTTCGATCCTCTGCTTAATGGCAGAAATATAAGGATCAGAATCTTGAGCAGCAGCTAAACCTTGATATGCCCATGGCAAGTCAGCAAGAATACCAGCAGTGATGTTTTCAACATTAACTTGGTCAGGAATATTACTGGAATTTGGAAATTCAAAATTACCATATAAATGTGAACTTTCTTGATCAGAATTTACATTATTTTCAGAGTCATACATACGGGAAAGTGCATCGGAAACTACATTTAAAGCGCCCTTAATATGAGAAACTGTGAATGAGAATGCAGAAATACGTAAGGCCCAGCGAGCAATACGCCCAGTTTTCCTCGGGCGAGCCAGAACCCAAGATAAAGCCTGATTATCTGTTTCAAGATGGAATGGCACATGCTCTAAATACAGTTTAAATTTTTCTACCCCAAAAAGTACAGCAAGGGCTTCCAACTCATAAGCTGAAAAATGAGTTTCACATTTCGTGAGCGTCCTGGAAGCATAAGCAACCGGTTTACGGCCTTCAGGGTATTCCTGCAAAAGTACGGCAGCAACTGAGGAACTGCAAGCATCGGTTTGCAAAATGAATTTTTTGGTAAAGTCGGCCGCTACGAGGACAGGAGGATTAGAAATTAGTTGTTTTAGTTTCTCAAATGCGCCCTGTTGCTCGGGTCCCCACACAAATCTTTGATCTTTGCGCCTAAGTTTATTAAGCGGGAAGGCAATTTGAGAGAAGTTCGGAATAAATTTAGAAAAATAGTTCACCATTCCCAAGAAACGAGCAATCCCCTTAACGTCTTTGGGTGGAGGAAAGTTTCTAATGGCCGAAGTTCTGTCGGGATCAATTCTCAGGCCTTGAGGAGACAGAATGTGCCCCAAAAAGTTCAGTTGGCTAGAGGCCACCTTGACCTTACTCATCTTGACGGTCAACCCAGCATTCCTAAGCCTAAGGAGAACTTCGTGTATGTGTTGAAGGTGTTCCTCATAAGTATTGGAGTAAATTACGACGTCATCCAAAAAATTAAAGACAAATTGAAATTTGATGTCAGAAAAAACTTTGTCCAATAGACGGGTAAGTACCTGAGCTCCAATAGAGATACCGAAAGGTATACGTTTATACTCGAACAAATTGAAATCGGTGGAAAAAGCAGTATATTTGTAAGAATCTGGGGAGAGTGGAATTTGATGATAAGCACTGTTCAAATCTAGTGTAGTAAAAAAACGGGCTTTAGAGAACCAATGGAAACATGAATGTATGTCAGGTAAGGGAACTGATTCTATATGTAAGCGGCTATTTAATACTCTGTAATCGACTACTGGTCGAAATTGATCATTGCCTTTGGGTACCAGAAATATAGGACTCGAGTAATTTGAGGTGGAATATTGAATAATATCTTGCTCCAATAATGAATTAATATGCTCTCGTAGTATAGCTAAACGAGGAGGAGCTAGCCTGTATGGGGGTAATTTAACTGGTGTGGTGTCCTTGAGTTCAATCTGGTATGTCAATAAATTTGTGAGCCCCAATTTATCCGTGAGCACATCAGGAAACTGATTGAATAAATGCATAATATCTCTCCGTTGCTCAGGGGATAAATGGTCTAATTTAAGTTCCTCAGAAAAATTTTGACTAGAAGAATCATTATCAACAAAGGCACAATATGGAATGTATTTAGAAGTAAGCATTTGTTTTGATCTTAATGGAATACGAACATCAGGTTTGAATTTGAAATAAATTTGCTTCTGCTGAAAGTCAAGCATTAACCCCGTTTTATTCAAAAAATCTGCGCCTAAAATCAATGGAGAAACAAGATTACGAATTACCAGAAAATCAAATTTCCATGAAAAATTGTCAATTCTAATTTTAAGTTGAGTTTGGCCCAAGACAGAAAGTGGTTGACTACCCGCGGCTTTCAATTGTAAATTAGTAACTGCTAGAGGAGCCGATAATTTAGAAAAACATTGTTCACTAATTAAGGAAAGGCTACTCCCAGAATCTATAAGTCCCCATGAATGAACAGTATTAACAATAATATCTACATATGGGAGGTCTATACTCGGCATCGCACACATTGTTGGTGAAACGTCAGGTTTTTCTACATCTAGTCAGGAGGGATGGGAATTTTGAAAACGTGGTGCTGACCTATTGTTCCTTGACGCTTTCTGAAAACAGTTCTGTTCCAAATGGCCTACTCTATAGCAATATGTACAGGTGGGTCTTCTTTGTGCAGGAGGTTGAGAAACATTAGGATGTAGAGAATTCTGACCCCTATTACCATTAGAATTCGAAATAGGCCTAGGTCTAGTATGCAAATTTTGTTGTCGCAACATATCCTGCTTCTTAAAGCAATTTCTTTCCAAATGGCCTGGTTTATGACAATAATAACATTTAATTACTGATATGGCTTGCGGTTCAGGCAGTTGAGGTACTTCAATATTTAAATTTTGAGAAGTAGGGTGAGCTAACAGTATATCGTTAAGGCCTAAAGCAACTTGATCCAGTTCTTGAAAAGTCCTAGGCGGATAAATTCCCAAAAAAATAGATCTGACCTCGGAATGTACTGAATTTAAACCAATAGTGCGGACTACATATTCTTCCGAATGGGGTAATAATAACGTGCGTACCTGCAACTTTATATTGCAAATAAATTCAGAAAAATTTTCATCTTCCCTCTGAGTTCTATAGAAATATTGTTGTTCTAAAACTCCCATAAGGCGTTGTGGCACACAAGAATTAATAATAAACTTATGCAATTGGAGAATGGTAAATTGATGCTGAATAGCTTGAGCTAAGTACTGCGTCAGTAGCCCACAAGTATACGGACGTAAAGCTTGGAAAAGACTCACCGATGGAATATTTAAAGAAACATTATTTACCTGCATATCTTGCAGTAAGTAAAGAAATGACATAATATCTTCCGGGGTATTAACAGAAAACTTTTCTTGTGTTTGAATTAAAGTCATGATAGGGTTCGGTAATTTAGAAAAAGTGGAAAGTACAGAATTACTTGGTTGGCTCAGATTTTGCGATGTAGAAGGAGTACCAAGACTAATTGTCATATCGCTAGCATAGGGTGCATGAGGTACAGAAGATACAACAGGTACAGAGACTAACGGATTAGCAGTAAGTGTTGAAGTTAATTCTGTAGAAGTCACAGAAGGTACAGACACTGACGGAATAGTAGTAAGGGTTGAAGTTAATTCTTGAGAAGGCACAGTGACTGAAGTTACTTCTTTAGATCTTTGCTTAAGAATAATCAAACTGCTTTTATGTTTTTCCAAATTTAATAGAACTTGTTGAAAAATTTCAATATGTTTGGATTCTGGAAATTTAGCAATGTAATCCTTAGTGCGATTGATATAATGATTAATTTTGGTGAAATACCTGTTATATTTACTCTCGGTGTAAGTGAGCTGAAGTTCAGAAGTAGCTTCTGTAACCTGGAACAACACTTGTTCCAGCAAACGTTGAAACGTAGAAGTTTGTACCTCAGGAATGACATATTTGCTGGCAGCGTTATCCTGTTCCGATAACTCCCTCACTTTAAGGAGAAGTGTATCCACGGGAAGACTACTGGCTTCTGGCAACCCTCTAACTGTAGCTTCGTAGACCAATTCTTCATGGTTCAGAAGATCGAACACAACCGTCTCACGAGCCATAATATATGAAAAAAGAAAAATTATATGAGCAATGAAATATAAACTGAAGAGCAATAGGCTTATATTAGAAAAAATTAACTGTAGAAATTTCAAGTAAATATTCTCGAACTGGGAGAGAATCTCCCCCCCGAATTGATACTTAGTCCGGAGTTGCATGGAAGGCCACGGTCGTAGACACAAATAGCTCTGAAGGTCAAAGTCTCCACGCGTGACAATGGAGGTCACAAGCAAATGCACACACGTAGATATGAAAAACAAAAGATCTGAATTAACGATAATCCTGAAGTATGCAAAAAATGGCACAAAAAGGGGTGGCAGATAGCAAAAACTAGAAAATCCCATAAGTAGTAGAGCAAAATATGAAGTGGAAACCAATAGTATGGTCGCTACCATACGAAAATTTAGAAAATTCAATACGAAGCTACTGCTACCAATTGGTACGGGTTCTTATTTAATTAGATACTTATAGTCAGGGACCTGTCTGAAAAGTAGCAGTGAAATACAAAAATCACCAAATAATTATTAAGTCCCCAGTCAAAACCCAACCCGTAACGTATTTGGCCATAACACCCTAGAAAATCCTGGTGTTATACAAAAGCCAATATAGAAAATCATTCTGAATATACATGAAAGGTGCTAAAGGAAACTAAGGGCCAGCATAATTAAAGATTTTGGTTTCCACAAACGAATTTTAATTTTAACAAATACTGTACAACAATGTTTAATAAGAATATGTACAAATTAACTTTCTTTATTTACAAGCCTTCAAGTTTAGATTAAGTGCCATGATCATTACTGTTAAATTTTATGAAAGATAGAAAGGAGAAAAGAAAGATAGAAAAAGAATATACACTCACTCTAGATTTATACGTGTTACGCTGGGTTCACGGCAAAGCGGGCCATACTGGCGATTGCATGTAGAAGATTTCCAGAATAACATAAGATAGTTATATGAATCAAATCGACTACTTACAATAACCAGTATGACGGCCAACGGCGTGAAGCAAGCGTAACTCCATTCACCATGATGCATCCGAAGAACACACGTACACAGTCCGGAAACGAAGGAGAAGATCAGACGATAGCGGGAGAATGAAGAGTGACGAGACTAATCTTTTGATGTCAACAAGAAACCTCTGTTTCCCCCTACTCTTACCATGTGATGCGACATCAGCGCCATGAACAAAATTTACTGATGACGTCACAGCGTCGTAATAGAACAATTGAAATATCTATTTCAAGCCAAGAAGTAAACATAGTTAACCTTACTATACTAACTCACCTACTCGCAGCATGTATAGAAAAAGTGTTTTATATGATAGAAAAAGTGTTTTAACGTACTGTGCACTGGATTATAACAGTTTTTAAGTAAGGCACAGTACAAAAGTTAGATGTATGAGAGAAAGCCTCGGTTTGGAGAATTAAGTTTTTGTTTTGTTTAATAATGTCTATGTGTTTCTACGAAATTTTTACTTTCTTGAGGGTGGGGGTTACGCCTGTGGATAGTTGTAGTTAAGTAAATAATAGAATATAATTTTTTTAAATGGGTATTTTTATGGGTCACAATTTAAGTGTATGAATTGAGCACGTATGGTCGACACCGACTCGTGCGCTGGTTCATGTTAATAATGTGGTTTATAAGTAAGAATTTTTATGAGAAATAAATACACTATCTACTACTACTGAAACAGATAGCTGAACGGACTATAATAATTTGCAACTGCCGTAACTGAAATAGGCCTACTGTATTGTATTGGTATCAACGGGCAAACAACCTTCATATCACAGTGTTATCTTATGGGCCAATGAGAAATATGTACAGTTAGGCCTATACACTTAAAACTGATAGGTGAAAAGGTAATAAAATTCATACCGGTGTCACCATAAAGTTGATCCATTTTTTCTAGAATTTAGCGTTTTTCTGTTAATGCCACAAAAAGTATATTCTGTAAAAATAACTGAATGACAACAGTATCATGTATCGGAAATTGAGGCATTTAAAGAACTCTGGAACGTATTAATTGGAAAGCATCCATCCAATTAGCAGAACATATTTTCTGTTAGGGTTTTTATTCGTGCGAATCATGGAAATGTCTTCTTTAAAGCTCTAATGGAGAGTGAAACCTATACAAGTATATCACGAATCGACAGGAAAATCATGCTGTACTTCATGTGGAATTTCTTCCTATGATATAATTAAATTATACTAATATTTTAAATTAAAATCGTTATAAAATGACATTCCTCTTCATCTATGTTAATTTTATTTTCCCCTTAAGTAAGGACTACATCCCATAACATGTAGTTTTGCAATCCGTGTGTAATGGAGACGATATTTTAAACATGATTTTCATCACCTTTAAATACACAGACTATGGAAGAGTTTCGGTTGGGAGCTTGTGAGGTTAAAAGTGCAGAGCATTAAATGAGTTTGTGCAAGCGTAAAAACGGGGTGAACAATCAAGTTGATTTAGTTATCGCATATGATGGAATGCCTCTTTTATTCTCATGAGGATCTAGTATCCCATTCCATTATCAGGGGTGGACAAAACTGCACATTAATATAGTGGAAAACAGGGGGCAGTAAAACCACAACATGGACATCATACGGTGCTGTACTAGCATTTGGCATACATGTATTTCAGTTTTACTTAAGTAGAATGATTTAAAATAGTGAAGACTAGTCATAGGCATTGATGGATCAGAGGGAAAGTCTTGAAAAACTCAGGTTTATGGATGCGATTTAACCTATTGTAATAAATCAACGAAACGACGATATCAAATCAAGATTTATTATTTATTAAGAACTGCAAGATTAAAGCTTGAATCGAAATATGATTTCTAGACCAATCTTTTCTGTAGTCTGGATATTTACGAAGATTGATGAATTTGCAATTGCAATGTCTAGGGCGAAGATGTGTTAAAATGACCCTCTAATAACAAGAGGATGAGGAGGAGGAGGAGGATGATGATGAGGAGGAGGAGGATGCGGAGGAGAAGGAGGAGGGGAATGATGGAGGATGAGGAAGAAGAATTAAAAAAAGGCAAATGGGCATAGCATTCAGCCCAAACTTTCATAAATTAATATTTTTAGTTAACGCCACGGCAATTATAAGGAAAAAAGTTTTTGAAGCAGCGACTACTAATATTTTCACTAGTGTACATAACAGAGTTTTCATTTCCATATTTTGTTATGGCTGTGGTTTAAACGAAAGCTGGGATAACCTAACTCATGTTCTGAAACAATTTCCTATTTCCTATGACAGGGTTCCTATTCGAAATGTTGTCTACTAAGTCCCCTCTACTAGCCTTAGAAGTTTGTAATATGAATTTCCAAACACCCGGTATATATGTACATATATATAGTTTGTACAAAGGACGTACTTTATTGTATAAGTTGTTATTGTATTTCCATAAGAGCCAGTTTTGGTACCTAAAATTAAAAAAAAAAAAACCTGCAATTCCTGAACACCACAGGATTATTGATAATACAACCCATGTTTGTTGTAGCATTAATTGGTCCGAAATCCCTGCTCTACATACGGAATCAATACATGTTATATCAGTAGGCGTGTTAACTTGACAGCGATCCAAACTGATACAGAACAGCCTATTAATATGGTTTATGATAGTAATTGTATTTGACGTCGTGTGACAAACACTACAACCCTAATTAAGATTTTTCGTTGTTGTAATTTTTGTTAGAGGCAAAAGTTTATGGGGATGCTTTTCATCATTGGCGTTCATAAATACACTGGACGTTAAATATATTAAAAATAAAAGCCCTTGTACGCCATTACGTTCTACATAGATGGTAACCAGAATACAACAGTATGGGGTTAAAAAATGCAGCTCTTTTATCAGCAGGCTATATCCCGTCATTAACTTCATCGTTCTGCTATTTTTATATGTTAAGTACAATTACTTCCAAAGCACTGTTAAAATCTGTGGATAATATTGAAAATAAGTACTTAGTATCCAAACTAATCCATAATGACATCCATATAGAAATGAATTGCATAGGATAATTATGCCCTAGAGCGATTCGTTGCAAAAAGATATAATGAGGTTATACATTATGTAATTGGATCAGAGGCAAACAAAGATAATAAGCTTATAAGGCTACAAGCCCGTTCTGAAAAGTACATCAATGAAAAAAAAATACGCTGGTTGACCCTTGTCAACCACGCGGGTACTGAAGGGTTAACAATATTTTAAATAATAGCAGTACATGAAGGTATGTCATTAGGATACTGTTACGTCCCATGTAAGAAGTGTATTAGAGTATGGTAAAAAAAATATTATTGAATATTGCAATTAACATTACTGACCAATGGGATTTTAGAGATATTTTAGAGTTAGCCAATCAATAATTTTATACTGGTAAAATTACCGCTTTGGTTTTATAGCTTTTATTTAAAGTTATTTAAAAGTTACCGTTCAGTAACTTCAGATAATCAATTAATTATCCTCTACACGGTAACTTGAACTAACCATCAAGTTATATCTATCTATCTATCTTTACCTGAGTTTCATCTCTCCCTTTTAGGGACATTTAAGCGACCCAAGCCAGGCCTTATAGGGCCGCGACCTGTCGGGAGAGGATTATCGTTGGATCACATATATACTTTTTTGACCAGACAAGGATATGGAGGGCCTCCCAGGATGAGTGATCAGTCCAATGCTGGGGCCCTCTCCGAGACAACACGAACACATAGGACGAGACAACAGCATTCACGCGCGCACACACACACACACACACATTCCAAACAAGGCAAAGATGGGATGAAGATGATAATGAGGGCCAGCTGATATCCGGGGACCACAAGGGCCTAAAGTTACCGATATTTGTCTCACAGGTGAGGAAAAACCCCGGAAAAACCCCACCGAGGTAACTTGTCCCGACCAGGATTTGAACCCGGGCCCACTGCGTGAGAGGAGCGAACGCATCCCCTACGCCACAGCGATGGACTACCATCAAGTTATAGACCCGTGATGAATTAAAAAAATAAAATGTTCTTTAACTTATGGTCGGGGTTTATGGTAGGCTATGCTACCTTAAAATTAATCGATTATAGTGGCATTGGCACCCGAAAGAACCAACAACTGAAATAATTATGTATTTTCTTATGGCACTTTTAAACAAACGGCAAAAATAAATACAAGCATTAATTATAAATATTATTTAAGACGTCACTAATTTGCATCTTATTCTACTTCGTGTTATTAATACCACTCGTCATTTCATTTTTTTCCACGAAAATGTTTTCGATACTAGACCTACCTATTATAATCACAGCTGATATGAATTGATTTATTTATTGGAAAGAAGCCCTCGGGTGTTAAGCTTTGAGATTCACTGGTGATAGGCGGCTTGTTTTGGTGGATGTCTGGGAACACAGTTTGTCACCAATGATGTGGAAACATTCGCTTCTACGGATGTGAAATGGGGTTTCAACAACAGTCGGCATCTCACTTCCTCCTGCCTTCAATCAAACAATCGATAGGCTACATTAGCACATCCACTTAAACTACAACGCCACCTTCTCTCCTTATCGAAAATCACATTAGAGTTGATTCATTGCATCTATGCGACTTCTCAGATATTGTAACATTATACCTAGGTAGGTTCACATTAGCAGACGCAAAAAAGTTACGTTAAATTAAATTCATGGTATGAAAGATTTGAATCTTTCTGACGAACACTATTGATGACTTCCATATGGGCTAAAAGCCGAGTCGAAGTTTTGAAGTTTCCGAGCTTTCGAATTCCAGTTCTGAGTCCATCTTCACAATCAGATTCCAGAAGATGGACTCAGAGCTGAATCTGAAAGCTCGGAAATATTTAAAACTTCGAATCGGCTAATAGCCGGTGAAGAATTCGTCAATGAATTCATAGTGGCTTTTTTTTTATAACTTCTACATTGAAGTTTTTCAAGGAAGGTGGGTAAATAAGAGAATCGCCAGCAGTTTCAAGTATTATTAGGCTACTTCTTGCTACCCATATTATAGGCAGGCTATCTATTGTAGATAGAGAAAGTCGGTTAAGAATTTTATATCGAGTTTTCAGCATTAATACACGTTTTGAGATCACCTGAATAAAATAAAGCAGTTTTCAGAAACATGTCTATGTGTGTGACTATGTGTTCTTGTGAATAGCAAAGCTCGAGTATGAAAAATCGTATAAAAACAAAATTTTGCACTTGGATGTAAAAATGTCTTCTGGAGTTGTGATAGTTAAATGTAATATATTATAAATATTCAAGTTGTATTGGCTTGCGCAGAAACGATTCCAATGTAAACGAAGCCCAATATTGTTTTTAATGTTATGATTGGATAATTAATCTCAACTAGGCTATTAAATGTAATAGGTGAAGAGATGGAACTGCGTTAAAAATTTAAATAGTTGCTGGAATAATAGTTCAAACAACTCCAATTAGTTGCCCTCGTCCATAATTTACCTCTCGGCAAAAATGTAGTTTACTCTACTGAATGCTAGAACAATATTCGAGCATAAATGTATTGTTAGGAAAATTCCTGATAAAATTTTAACTATCAAACCAAATTCTAGGAGGGCAAAAAACTTTCGAAACTTCTTTTACTTTTACTAACACTTTTCTTTAAATTTTTTTGTGATTTTCCAAAAAAAAAGTTTAACAATTTTGTTTAAATTCTGTACAGAAAATGGTATAATACCAAGATACAGCCTACAACTTTTTATTGAAAATTAGATTCGTAAAATTCTCTGAAGGAAATCAACCATCATTAGCACATAGTTATGCCTTGGTGTGAAGGTGAAACAACTGAATTCGCATTCCCTGCAATACGGCCTCTTTCTTTTTATCAGAATGTCATCTCAAAAATCGTATACTGTCTGCAGGGAAGCTTTTGTAGGCTAGGTGTATCTCTGCAGTTTTTCTTAACATCCTGAGTTCTGAGTTTATTCTGCTTGCTAGCTTAAACATATTGTTCTATAGAATCTGTAATGGCAAACTGTAGTATTGTTACAGCATATGGTGTTGATAATGGACCTGCATTAAAACTAAGGTTGAAATTATAAACCTTAACGTGATCTTGGGATAAATCCTTTCGTATTCGTACAACCCTTTTCTTAGCTATTGGAGAGAACGGGCGGGATCATGAGAGCGTACAGAATAAAGGATTGTTAAAATTATAAAAATATTTATCTTATTACTAATTTCTTTCGAAAATGAACTATCACAAAAAGAGTGGATTATGAAATTGATTCTGCTTATACCTATAATTTATTTGTGGATATAAACACCGTTCAATTATGAAAGTGGTCTGATGGTAAAAGCTCAAGTAATGTGGATTGAAAATGAATATTTAATAAAGAATGTGAAAGCAATTTCGGAAGTGGCATCATTTAGGCGTATCATTCAGTTTATTTAAAATAAATAACCGTACAAATAAATTTAATGAATAGGTAAATCAACTTAATCTAACACATCTTCTGAAAAAGGGAAAGAAAAGGATGGATGGTCTCGTTTCCAGGAGGTAAGAGATTCAAAATCATGATTCCGGATACGGAATGTATTTCAATGATTTCAGTAATCTACAAATATTATTTAAATAGGCATATTACGCCTTCTTCCACAGCATTCTATCTTATGGAGTCCATTTATGGGGCAAACGGTGCTATTTTGAGTAAAATACTTATCCTACAGAAAAAAGCTGTACGAATTATTTCCAGTTCAACATTTGATGCTCATTGTCGTCCATTATTCACCAAATTAGGAATACTCACAGTTTGTAACCAATGCAATTATAATTCTCTTGTTGCCGTGAAGGTTCATTTGGCCCAATTCAATTTACATAATTCACAGCACAGCTACCTTAACAGATTTAATTATATTATAACCAAACCCAATGTAAGGTTAGCAAAATCTAAATAGTGATATAACAATATTGCAGTAGATATGTTAAACAGATTACCAAGAGAGGTATAACTGATTAGCTTTGAACAGATTCAAAAATGTGTTAAAATCTTCGCTAACTGCCAACCCTTACTATAATTTACAGGAATATTTTAATGCAAATGTAAATTTAATTTTTAATTAAAACCGCTTTTGCAGAATTACCGGAAAACCATGAATAAAATTAGCAAAGTTGTTCAGTACAACAGACCCAAACAGCTTAGCCTGGGGACCATGCTGTTCGGTTTGATTCTGCTTCCCTGCGTTAGAACGTGCGTCGAAATATTCAAAACTCATTTCACACCCATTGTTTGCAGTGACCCGATATTTATCTGTCCTCTTTTTTTAACCTGAACTTACATTACTGGAATAATTTTTAGGTTGCCAACTTACTAACCTTGATCTGGTATTTGTTTATACACTAACCTCGAGTATAAATTATATAATCAGCAATCTAACAGGAAAAAGAAACACAGATAACGGTCCCAATAAGGAGGTCTTGCATGTGCCAAATAAGATCCCCCGACTCGTCTGTGTTCATATTATGGCACTCTGTCAAGGTTAAAGGAACAGTGAAGATATATAGCCAGTGCGATATTAATCTGTTAGTATTGCTTATTGTGTTGTGTCTCTGTGAGAAAGATGTTGATTGTTTGTGTCGTTAACATCACAATCCCCTGAGGTATGTTCAGTTAACCTTAACTAATTAAATTAATTTCACTTACAGCTATCATCAAAAGCATATGCCTCAAAACATAGGAAGTTAATCCTGAATAAACTTAATGTAATTATATCATCGACTTGAATAATTATTTATTATGATTATTGTTATTATTAATTTATATTATCTTTATGGAATGTGGGGCCTCCCATGTTTGTTTTGTGTAGTTTAGTTTGTAAAGAAGAAATCTAGGAACCAAATGGAAATCCCAGTTCAGAGTTTAATTAGGCTATGAATAAAACCTTTTTATAAATATGAAGAGTTTTTAAATGATCCGAATTCCTGTTAAAAAGTAAGGCATTAAATTCTTAATAATAATAATAGTAATTTTGATAATAATAATAAAAAAAATAATAATGTTGATAATAATAATAATCACTGAGTTTTGAAAATATAGCTACATAACTAAGTGACTAAAAGTAACACAAGTCCCAGGCCAGCCCAACGAGGAAACTGTCGCTGGCAAATGAATTTTGTAGAAATGCATTTTCCTAAGTTTGCATACAACACGCTGGATGCCATTCTATTAGCTACAGTAGATGAAGGACCTCGTCTTCACAAGTATTTCTTCTTCTGTGGGTATTCATCCAACTGGACTACAACCCATTGTTTTGCATTAGTGAACCAGGTTCGACTTTTATACACTACAGACATTTTATGATCTGAATATCGATGGAATTTCTTTAGCTTTTAACAAATAATTTATAGTGTACCTAACAATACAGAATTTCATTATACACAAACCAAATAGGGATTCAAGCTAATACACTATATTCTTAAAGCATCATTACAGAAGGTATACCTATTAGACCTAATTTGTAACAACAGGATTTTGAATATCAGTATAAGACTTCAAGCATGTTTAATCATATATGTAAAACCCTTCTTTAAAAAGCCTAAACACTCAATTCTTCTAGTTTGCTAAGCTTAAAATACAACTATTTTACGTTACTTTAGTTGCTGGTTATTTGGTAACATAGGCCTATATATAATAGAGTCGATTTTATTTTGTTCATATATTGGTTTTAATTATTTGAACGGGGTTCACTGGCCTCTTATTATACTTAACTATAATTCCTATGTATGTAGGTTTAATAATAATTTTTTTAAATTAAATTAATATTAATAACAGTATAATTTATTACAATTTTACCACAATTCAACCATACAACCAAATTTAAAAGTCGTTTCAACTAATAAATTCGGTCCAGCTCCTACGGATACAGTGTGTTTATTGCTTAAATTGATACAAATATTACACCATATATTAGACGGTAAAAGGAGGAATCACCTATCTGTACCGATTGTCATCAATTGTTGGAATAGAGCAAAATGTCGCTTGTTCAATCTTATCGTTGTTACCAGTATATAGTTAGCAAATTAGATTCATACGGTTAAAAAAAAATAAATAAACATGTGTTCAGTATAGTGCTTAGGGATAGTACTTTGAATTTTATTTTCTACATAATCTTCTGAAATATGACTCAAAGTTTAATTTCTTTTGTGTTTTGGGCTCGTGAAATTTTCGCCATTTGTAGTAACTTATTATCATTATATTTTGGGAACCAATCCCATTGACAAAATGCAGTTTTTTTTAAAGGAAAACATACAGTTTTTGCAGGGAGGATTAGAGCTTCACTAAAATTAGATTCTAAGAGTTAAAATTTGTCACTCAATATGAATATTCTGTTACCATTATTATTATTATTATTATTATTATTATTATTATTATTATTATTGTTATTGCCATCGTCAGTATCATAAGAACAATAGGTTTTCGCAAGTACATCTAACACAGTCTAGGTTGTAGCCTTCGGAGATTTGAATTGAAATTGTACTGACGTCATTATGTTCCATGTTACATTGTCATGTCATACGATACTAACGCCCTACATGGTTTGCTTCTTGGCCCTAAGCACTGTTTCCACAGTTGTCCATTTAGTTAACTAATCCGTGAGCAGATATGGTAATTAATGTAGTAAGAACTCTGCAGTTCCTACTGTAACTAAGCATCGGCCACCAAGTTTAGATGAGGTAGTAAAATTAATCATGTTGATGATTGATAGTATATAGAGATAGTACTGTACTGCAAATGTATAAATACAAGACCAGCAACATTATTTTCTTAGAAATTGAACCTAAATAAGAACAAAGCTTCTGTGAGTGTAGTGAAGCTCAAACAAGACTCCATACTCCGTACATAGTGCCTGGCCTTCACGGGAAATAGGGCGGCCGATTGCCTGGAACATCTTTAGCTACCTCCGCCATTTTAGTCTCGAGCAAAAGATTCCAAGTAAAAGAATAGCCAAATAAAAAAAGAAAATATTTTAGCGTATCTTAAAGTAGATGTTAAGAATGCCGTTCTCTCTATTCTGCACAAATCTGATAACGCCGTATAAAATTATAGAACACTCTTTGCAACTCTACTTCGGATATTTCGCGTACTTTTCAGTATTTAGTTTTCCAGAGCATGCGGATTATAACGCCCCAGTATTTCACTATGAAATAATAAATTTCGTGACTGAAATAATGACTCCATTTTTTGAAAGGCTTTTGTTGAAGGACAGTATGCATACTTTCAACAAAACAGAGGAGTCTACACGGCAAATGACCCAAGGGCTGCTTTCCGTACAGTGTTTGTATATGAGAGGACAATAAATTAGTCGCGGACTATGACCATCTTGCCCTCCAGATTTGAGTGTTTGTGGCTTTTATCCATGTGTACAACTATGTGTGGGCCCGAATTCGTACGTTTAAACTATTTTGTTCCTTCCTAGCTAACTGCGATATTTTAACATAATTATTCATTTCATAGTCATAGCAGTCAGATAGTCCTAAAGTGGCTACATAAGACGTTAGAAACGAAAAATGACTAAAACTGCTTTTCAAGAAAAATACGATAAAATAACAGTAATAGTTATAATCATTATTGTAATTATTATTGTTCTACTAAAAATTGCTTTTTAAATATCTGCCTACATTTTGCATTTTGTTCAGTATTATCAGTCGGCCTATATTATTTTATAAGATAATATATTGCGTTTTGTAATTTTGCCATATTGGAACATCATTGTCCCGGTGAAGGAAATTTTAAATGAACCGAAATCCGCGGTTTCTGTAGAAACAAATTAAAGAGTTTTTAAAGAAGCTTACACTTGCAGCTATCTATTCACAGTGCTTGCTCCAGCAAGATGTCAAAAGTAAAGTATTCTGAAAGTTTACTGATTAATTTAAAAACATTATTGTTGTGTTTGTGGTGGAGTTGAAAATGGCAGGGATAGTTCTAAAACTAAGCAAAAAGTATTCTTAAAGTTTTGTGGTTCAGAACCATGGAAATTTAAGAAAAAATAAAATTAATCAATATATTTTGTCAAAGTGTTTATTGTACTTATTAAAGTGAAACTTAAAAAAAAAGTATCCGTGGAACGCCACTCGACAGAAGTGAAACTTGTTTTAATTTTTTTTTTCAATTTTTGATTATTGGTTTTTTTTTCAATTTTGCATTATTGGACTTTTTAATATTGGGATTTTGGACTTTTTAAATTTTGGATTTTTTAATTTGGAACTTCGAATTTTTTATTTTGTATTTTTAAAATTTTCGAACTATGAATTTTTGATTTTTTAAATTTTGGATTTGTGGATTTTTAAATTTTGGAATTTATTATTTTTTAAATTATGGACTTTTGGATTTTTTAATTTTTAATGTTGTTTTTTTAAATTTTGGAACTTTGTATTTTTTAATTTTGGATTTTTAATTTTTTAAATTTTGGATTTTTGGACTTTTTTAATTTTGGATCTTTGATTTTTTAATTTTGTAATTTTGGATTTTTTAAATTTTGAATCTTTGAATTTTTTTTAATTTTTTAAGCGTGGTAATGAACCTCCGGGTTCCATAAAATAGATAATATACCTTTAGATTGCTTAGAAATTGTCTATTGCCATTGAACAAGTATTATTATTATTATTATTATTATTATTATTATTATTATTATTATTATTATTATTATTATTGTTATTATTATTACTACTACTACTACTACTATTTTCATTTGCTGTATATTCTTGTACTTTGACTTTGCTTCTGGCTTAAAGACAATAAAATATTAATTATAATTTTTATTATTATTATTATTATTATTATTATTATTATTATTATTATTATTATTATTACTATTCCCATTTGCAGGTCCTCGTACTGGGACTGAAAATTTTCCTTTGATTACTCCTAATCATTGAGTTGATTGTTTTCTCTGCAGTCCGCTCCGAAACACACTATTCATTTCGTGACGGTTTTGAGCGTTACATTAATTTCGTGACGGTTTTCAGCGTTACATTAATTTTGTGACGATTTTTGAGCGTTACACAAGTTCCCGATTTACCCCGTACCACCGCTAAAGAAGTTTCACTTCAAAAAGTCTGAAAATGGTAGAAACTAAAATTTAACTTTTAAATATGTTTAAAAAACTAAAACAGCGTTTATAAAAACTAAAACTCCGGGCCCTTTTAATAACCCGTTGTGGTAAGCCTAAATAAACATTTTAAGTTTTATGAATCGTCAAACCTTGTATTATTGATAGTTTACAGTTTCTTAAGCGCACTTCTCGTTAGTTGTGCATTGTCTATTCCATACTAGGATCTCCATGTACTCATGCCAAATCTGCAGTTGAATTATTAAATACTGAGTTATAATTTTGTTATTTTCTTATACTCCCCATACACTGCTGATTACCAGGGCTAATATTTCAATGCCTTTATTATTTTTTTCTGGTAAGGCCAATACATTGTTTAAAACAAAAGGAGGCAAATTTGGAATATTGGCGCATAGTTTTGCATTTTTGTGGAAAATGGCATTTTTAGGGGGTTTTTATGGAATTTTTTCTTTTTAACCATTCTTATAGCCTATATTATTTTGTTTCTTGTGTGTTATAATGAAAATCAGTAATTTTTGGTGATTATGTATTAATTGAAAAAAATAATCTCAATTTTTTTTGTCAGCATAATAGCCAGAATTATGTATATATTTTCCCAAGTGTATAACGTGCGTAGACAGTGGACTGTAAAAACAATTAAATTAATTAAGGGTGATAAAGATTGTACACACGCTATACATTTCGCTTAGAATGAACGATAACAAGGTTATAAGCTAAATAAACCATAGGTGAGATAACACTGACACTTTGATCTTCTTGAATCACAAACACTCGTTGGAAATTTCATCGACGTCTTGAAGTCTTCTTATAAGCAGGGATGATTGATTCCGCCAGTAAATGAAAGAGCTTGCTGATTTAAAAATATATTTAATAACAATTCCGGAGGACCTTTGGAGTCAATATTCCAAATAAAATTATGTGAATAACAATGAAATACACACATGTACCAATTATATGCCGTATTAAGGTTCACAGTCAATCTTGTGATATTTTAATTCACCAAATAATACGCAATAATAATGTTACTGAATTTATATTGCGTGTTAAAGTAGATACAGCTACGTTGCAATAAAATCAATTTAATATTATTAGCTGTATGAAATAATTTTAGAGCTTTAATGCACTCACTAGGTAATAAGATTCCTTTCGTAGCTAATATTACCTCAAAAATAGTCCTGAAGTCCAAATCAGGTCATAATCAAGATAGTCAATTCATGTAGAAATGCCTGGTGGAAGCACTAAACGAATCCAGCCTTTTCTGAGACGAATAAATGTGAAAAATTGCTTCTGTGCAATTAATATCAATTATAAAGAAGCCTTAACTTGCAGGAAGCGAAGAATAAGGAATTATGACGTTAAAAAACCACTGCTAGTTAAGTCCAGATATGGACAATGATCCTTTAAGAGGATTTAAAAATGGCGAAGACGAAGAAGGAATGTTTGAAACAAGAAG
Organism: Ectobius pallidus; assembly: GCA_964059195.1. NCBI lineage: Eukaryota > Metazoa > Arthropoda > Insecta > Blattodea > Ectobiidae > Ectobius > Ectobius pallidus. The sequence goes on from CAXKWD010000003.1 coordinate 57,488,683, forward strand.
AAAAGAAGAAAGCTAACAATATAAAAAACATATTGTAGAGAAATTCAACTGTCCTTAAAAATAATGAAGAGAATGCAAGGCCCCCTGAAAACGGGCGAAAAGCAGAAAGAAATCAAACCAACCATCCATCATAATAAAATTAAACATTTAGCAATAAAAATATTAACAGCTAAAAAGATCACAACATAACTGAACATATTGCCCGCGATTATTCACTAGGGAATAATCAAACAGAAATGCGAAGTTATGTTGGATCTTCAAAAACACCAATAAATCCTAAAAGTTGAGAAATAAAAGTAACTAAACAAAGAAAAAATGAACGACTGCCTTAGTCGAGAGAGTCATATATGGGAATTGGGGCTAGTTTAATGATAGGTCGTTTCAGATAACTTGTAGAAGTCCTGACCGTGACAACCCTCACAAGACCGTCTGGGCCTGGGTGAGTTTGAGTTATGATGCCAACAACCCATTTTAAGGGAGGCATATTGTCATCCATGATTAAAACTGGCGTACCTATGGTAACATTAGGCATAGCCTTCAACCAGTTTGAACGTCTCTGCAAGGAAGAAAGATTTGAAGAAGAAGATCCTCTTGAAATAAGATCTGCATGATTTTCCTTAGAGGCGACATGAGAACAAGAATCAATAGAAGTAATCTCCTGAATATCAGCGGCTCTATTGGCCACAAGAGTTTTCAAAGTCGTGGGTGAATGAGTAAACTGATTACTGATACCCTCATCAGACGTAATGAAGGCTGAGCAATTCACAGAAGACTCAGCGTAATTAAAGGGTCTATTTGATGAAGACCTATTCAACTCACAACGTTTCCTTCGCTGCATTGAAGGCATGTTATGATGCTTAAGAGGGAACGAAGGCAACTTGCCGGAGAAGTACCAGCCTAGCTGGGAGTTCTGAATAGTAGGCAAATTGGGAGCAGATATCTGCCCAGATACCATGATTTGAGAACATATCTCAACACCCAGTAGCAAATCAATAGGCTTAGGAGAATTAAAGCTGGGATCTGCTAAGGGTAAGTTAGGAGGAATGTTCCAACCTCTAGTATTAACAAAGTTTTTAGGGAAATTAGAAGCAGAGATCTCAGGCACTATAATGGCCTTTGTATCATAGCGCCAATTCGTAACCTGAGATCTGATAGAGACTTCTGTAAGCCTTGAGACGCTTGCATTGGTAGAAAGGATACCAGCGAGAGAAGTACGCTGAGATAATGGCGACAAACCAAGCTGCCTGAATAATCTGTCAGTAATTAAATTACAGTCTGATCCAGTATCAAGAAGAGCTGTGGCCTGTACTGCACTGCCATCGTTACTTAAAATTATCACGCTAGCAGTAGGTAAAAGACATTTCTGCCGTGACTGGCTGGCAGACATGATATTGGCCGTATTTATGGCTTGAGAATTGCTTGGCCGTGAAGGGTCATGCAATAAGTTGCTGTGCCTGCCTTGACATTGTCTACATCTAAAAGTGTTACAGCTCGAAGTGTGACCATTTGAGCTAAGGCAAACACGACAAAGTTTGTGATTTTTCACGAATTGATCGCGGGATGAATAATTCAGCGATCTAAAGGCGTCACAATAAATTATAGTGTGATTCGATTTACTACAATAATTGCATTTCGCTCTAGGAGAGGAGAGGTTAGCCTTGACAGAAGGAGCAGATGAGGGCTTGACGGACTGACTTTTCAGAACCGATTCTGTCATCTGCAGCACCCTAACCCTAGACTCCAAAAAACTGAATAATTCCTGCAACTTGGGAAGTTTTCCTAACTTAATTGAAGATTCCCATTCTTTAATTAATTCTACTGGGAGCTTATCCACAATGATACGTGAAATAATTAAGTCAGACAGAGGAACATCAGTATTTAGTACGTTCAATGCATGAACCGTACTTGTAAAATGATCTAAGTATTGTTGCAATGAGCTTGCAGAATCTCCTTTAAGGGGCGGTGGAGAAAAAAGGTTATCCAAATGCGTGTTGGCAATTAACCTGTCATTATCGAATCTTTCAGCTAAAGTCTTCCAAGCTACATCAAAGGTGGCATTGGAGACCGGGATATTTTGAATTACAGTCATTACCTCCGGGGATAAACAAGATTTTAGATATTGAAATTTATCCATGTTGGATATATGACTGTGCTGAACAATTAATGAGTTAAATGTATCCCTGAATTCAAGCCAAGCTCTAGGATCGCCTAAAAAACTTGGTAGCTTAATTTCAGGCAATTTAGGTAAGTTCGGTAAAGGTGCAGACAAAGAAGAGTTGTGATTAGAGCTCTGCTCTTGATTCGGCTCATATAACAGTTTTGCATCTTCAATTGAAGAATTGATATAAGCTAAAGCCCTTGAACATTCTGACTGAAGCTGGCGCTCTTGAAACTCAGCCTCTTCATCGTAAATGTTACGATGCTGAAGACTTTCAACCTCATATCTATCTGACAATTTTTCTAGGCTCGACTTAAGAATAATGGCCTCTTGATAGGATATCTTGTCCAAAATTTCAAATTCAGATACTGTTTGAATTTGAATCATGAATTGATTTTTCAGAAGGTTAAAAATAGCTTCGGCTTTGGCCTTGGCTCTAGCTTCGGCTTCTTCAGCTTTAGCTTTAGCTTCAGCCGCTTCAGCTCTAGCCCTAGCTTCAGCTTCTTCAGCTTTAGCTATAGCTCTAGCTTCAGCTTCTTCAGCTTTAGCTTTAGCTTCAGCCGCTTGAGACTTATTGAAAGCATTAATCTGCTTGCTAATATGAGAGATGGCCTTTTGTATGGTTTTCTCAATTTCTGCCATATAGGCATCTTCGGATTCAGAAAAGGCTAGTTCATTGATTTCGGACTGGACTCTGTTATATTCAGATTCAAGCTTGCTTAAATCAATCTTAAGCTCAAGAAGGTCTTGAGGAGAGGTTTCCTCATTGATAACGCAGTCTAGAATGTAATTAACTTTGCGAGTGATTCTCGACTTAATAGGCGTCCTTTTTGCCTTTAAAGTCTTAAGGGTGCCTTCTACGTCAGTCATGATTTGACAATTGATTGTTCAAATAGTATTCGACTTAACGTGATTCACTGTTTATGACTTAAATTGACCGCACTGAGAGCTTATTGAGCACTAAAGTTAGTTGCCCGCGGTTAGACAAAATGTGACAATAATGTGTGTGTACATGGATTCACAAAGGTGAGTGCAATTATGTAAATAATAACAAACCCTTTTAATAAATTAGTTTGAAGAGCTGTTGTCTGAATATTAGGCCTCACACGTACAGATTAAAACACGGAGGCAGAAGCACTTAATATGAGATTAAAATTACCTTTTCAATAAGAAACTTCAAACTGACTTAAGTCAGGAATGTCAATTGTGCTTCAAATAAGTCAATTATTTGCTTGAATGATATTTGTGTTCAAACAGCATGAATTGCGGAACACCAACAGCTTGAATTATCTCAATAAAGTTTACTACGGGCGGAATAGAACGAGTGTAGGTTTACAATGCGTGTTACAATATTGTGGTTCTATCCGGCCTCGGAGGTACCAAAAAATGTATAACGTGCGTAGACAGTGGACTGTAAAAACAATTAAATTAATTAAGGGTGATAAAGATTGTACACACGCTATACATTTCGCTTAGAATGAACGATAACAAGGTTATAAGCTAAATAAACCATAGGTGAGATAACACTGACACTTTGATCTTCTTGAATCACAAACACTCGTTGGAAATTTCATCGACGTCTTGAAGTCTTCTTATAAGCAGGGATGATTGATTCCGCCAGTAAATGAAAGAGCTTGCTGATTTAAAAATATATTTAATAACAATTCCGGAGGACCTTTGGAGTCAATATTCCAAATAAAATTATGTGAATAACAATGAAATACACACATGTACCAATTATATGCCGTATTAAGGTTCACAGTCAATCTTGTGATATTTTAATTCACCAAATAATACGCAATAATAATGTTACTGAATTTATATTGCGTGTTAAAGTAGATACAGCTACGTTGCAATAAAATCAATTTAATATTATTAGCTGTATGAAATAATTTTAGAGCTTTAATGCACTCACTAGGTAATAAGATTCCTTTCGTAGCTAATATTACCTCAAAAATAGTCCTGAAGTCCAAATCAGGTCATAATCAAGATAGTCAATTCATGTAGAAATGCCTGGTGGAAGCACTAAACGAATCCAGCCTTTTCTGAGACGAATAAATGTGAAAAATTGCTTCTGTGCAATTAATATCAATTATAAAGAAGCCTTAACTTGCAGGAAGCGAAGAATAAGGAATTATGACGTTAAAAAACCACTGCTAGTTAAGTCCAGATATGGACAATGATCCTTTAAGAGGATTTAAAAATGGCGAAGACGAAGAAGGAATGTTTGAAACAAGAAGAAAAGAAGAAAGCTAACAATATAAAAAACATATTGTAGAGAAATTCAACTGTCCTTAAAAATAATGAAGAGAATGCAAGGCCCCCTGAAAACGGGCGAAAAGCAGAAAGAAATCAAACCAACCATCCATCATAATAAAATTAAACATTTAGCAATAAAAATATTAACAGCTAAAAAGATCACAACATAACTGAACACCAAGAAACAGCTAAAATTTACAGGTCAGACTTTTGTGCTTAGTTTTAATGAATAATGCACCACACTCTTCCAAGAAACTTTGATATATTTTTGTTATAAGAAACCAGACAACAGTAACAGGCCACCTCTTTGAAGTCTTCCCTTTTTTGTACACTGTAATGTAGGACTGTTGCAGAGCATTTTTAAATTCTGTATGACATTTTTTAAGATTCAGGGCATTTTTACATTTTAATAAAGGCTTTATTTTATTTTATTAAGCATTAAAATCCTATCTCTGCTAATTACTTTCAGGTAGAGCCCAAACGTTTTTAAGTTTAGAATTTAGAATGGAAACCTTCAACAGCACTGTCTGAGTTTTGTTTAGAATGTGGATATTTTTCAATGGATTGTACTATGGACATTGTGTAAACATTTTCATATGTATTAATGTGTTTCCGAATATTTGTCTTTATTGTGTTAACGATAATTTTTTACGGACATTGTATGTGTGGAAAGTTCTCTCCTAAAGATTTAGGTATGTGATTGTACGACAGTGGATATTTTAATCAGGAAGGAATTTATATGACTACAGTCTATGAAAATCCAAACAATACAGTGCTTCTCAGGAATTTAATAAACATGCTCTTCACAAGCTAGCCTAATTTACTTTAACGGCACCGTCACCTGAAATTCTAGAGCATTTATGGGGTAGCCATTATCATGTACACTCGTTGTAGGGGCCAACAAAATGTAATAAAACAAAAAGACTACGTGTGTCGGCTGTTACCTTGCCTAATCCCCACGAATACTTAACACTAAAGGGTCGGTTGAAAACACTGCAAGAATTATAATGTGGCATGATGAAACTTGAATGGAATTATAATTGGGATGTACAGGTAGCGGATCCAAGGATATCTCCTCTCTTTCTTTCTTTCTTTCTTTATTTATTTCTATCGCTCTTCCCTTTCTCTCTCTCTCTCTCTCTCTCTCTCTCTCTCTCTCTCGCTCCTCCCCTCTGTAGATATATCGTCTCGTCTGACTGCTTCATATTACATATGAATTACATATGCATTACATATGATAATATAAATTATCATCAAAAGCAAGAATTTTTTTATTCGGTTTTGTAAAATTATATTTTCATTGCTTATTTGATGTGAACACACACATTCGCGCAGGCAAGCGCTGATCAAAAGACACTAATAATTTGCGATTATATATAATTCATTATGTTATCATCATCATCATCATCATTATTACTAAACTAATACGTAGTGTATCTAATTTCAGAAAGCAGCCATCTGTATATGCAATGATGATGAAGCTACTTGTCTGCCTCCTGATCTTTTACAATCTTCTATCACCTATTGTAGAATCCGCTTCTACAGTAAATGTTGCCTGGACTGATGACGAATCTGAAGAAAGTACGGATCAACCCAAATTTACAACAGTAGAAAGTGGTAATGAAACGCTTGAGTCTAGCACATATACACCTGGAGTATGGGACAGCAGATCAGGTCTTCTGCATGCCATATCGAACTTCATAACAGAAGGCACTCAGCATTTTGAAGAAGAACCAAAAGACCAGGAAAAAATCTTATCAGAATATGACTTTATTATAGTGGGTGCTGGGTCTGCTGGTAGTGTTTTGGCCAATCGTCTCAGTGAGGTTCCTGAATGGAAAGTTTTGCTTATTGAAGCCGGTGGCAAAGAAAATTATATAATGGACATTCCATTGCTAGTGTCACCATTACAGTTCTCAGAAGCAAACTGGAAATATCTGTTGGAGCCATCTGGACGCATGTGCTTAGCAATGAAAGGAAATCAGTGTCGCGTGCCCCGAGGAAAGGTCATGGGTGGTAGTAGTGTGATTAACTTCATGGTTTATACCAGAGGCAATAAGAAAGACTACGACCACTGGGAAGAGTTAGGGAATCCGGGATGGGGATATAAAGATGTACTTCCTTTCTTCTTAAAGCTAGAAAACATGACAATTCCAGAACTAAGAGATGATAAACAGTATCATTCAACAAGTGGTCAGATGCCGGTTAGTTACGCTAAATATCGAACACCAATCGCTGAAGCCTTTGTAGAAGCAGGGAAGGAATTAGGTCATAAGATTGTAGATTATAATGGAGACACTCAAATGGGATTCAGTTACATCCAAACAAACACTTGGAACGGTACAAGAATGAGTGCTTCCAGAGCGTTTTTGCATCCAATAAGAGATCGTACGAACTTACATGTGAAGAAATGGAGTTTGGTGTCTAAAGTTTTAGTTAACGAAACCACTAAAGAGGCATATGGAGTGGAATTTATTCGGAACAACAGAAAGTACACGGTTAAGGCTACGAAGGAAGTTATACTTTCTGCAGGAGCAGTGAACTCGCCACAAATAATGATGCTGTCTGGCTTAGGACCTCAAGATCACTTGCGTGAACTGGGCATCCCAGTAATACAGGATTTAAAAGTAGGGTATAACTTGATGGATCATGTAGGTATGATGTCACTGACTTTTTTAGTGAATCAGTCCGTTACTCTAAGGCAGTGGGATTTGTTGGATGGTGTTCAGTTCATGGAGTACCTGTCCTCGCATACTGGACCTTTTACAGTTCCGGGTGCCATCGAAGGTATTGCATATTCGGATTCCAAGAAACCTTTCGATCCAAATGGGGATCCAGACTTGGAATTCTTGTTTTTTTCTTCAAGTCTTGCTTCAGAGAGCATAATTTATCAAACCATGGGACTTCGACAAAAAATTTACGAAAGAGTTTTCAAACCAATCGAGAAGTACCACTCTTGGTCCGGTTGTCCAATTGTTTTAAAGCCAAAGAGTAGGGGTAGAATTTTACTTAGGTCTAATAACCCGAAAGCTAAACCACGTATATACTTAGATTTCTTCCAAGATGAAAGAGACTTAGAAACTCAACTTTTAGGTGTGAAAAAGATGATCGAAATTAGTCAAACTAAAGCATTCCAGAAGTACGGCTCCAAATTGAATGACATTCCAGTCCCAGACTGCGAACATTTAAAATCTGGATCTGATGAGTTCTGGAAGTGTATGATACGACATTTCTCTTTTCCCATTTGGCATCTTAGTGGAACTTGTAAAATGGGCCCTATTTCTGACCCAGGTGCTGTTGTGGACTCCAGGTTAAAAGTGTATGGCGTGAAAGGGCTGAGGGTAGTTGATGCATCAATTATGCCTGTCTTACCTGCTGCACATACAAATATACCCTCAATGATGATAGGAGAAAAGGGTGCCGATATGGTGAAGCAAGACTGGGGCTATGGAAACATTTAAAGACTACAGAACTATTAAACCAAGTACAGAATGCAAATAAAACCACAGACTGTACATTTTAGATTTGCTGTTTTGCTGTGATGAATTCATAATTTAAAAAAATAAATTATACCCTTCAAAATACTGTTATCTTCCTACCGCTACATCACAACACTAATTGAGTATTTAAATCCAGTGTTTTTTTTCCAGCTGTTTAAGTAGAACGTGGTAAGTATAATATGAATATCAACTTTAGCGTAAATCATACATTTACTGATAAAATTGTTGTTTATAATATATTTTAATATAGTAATTACTTAATTGAAACAAATTCTAAAAATCATGGCACAAGCATGAGACAGAATGAAAAGTAACCCCCCAACTTCGTATCAATTTAACTTCATGAAAAGTAACTCCCAATTAGAAGTACTGGAATAACAGTAGGCCTACTCTAAAACTTCTCCCCAAAGAAAAGGTATGCCTATTACTGTATATCTATAATAAGAAGTGTTGCCTGTCTGTCTGTGTGCGATGACCAGCTAAATCTAGGGAACGCACAGAACTAAAATTTATAACATAGATGAACTGAAGGGTATCCGAATGACCTCGAAGCCAGATTTTTAAATTTAGCTTTCGTTCGTGAGTTATCATAGAGAGAAAAGGCAGAAAACGTGACTTTTTCCTCTATCAAATTACAGTTTTCGCTAAAATATTTCAATTTTAAAATAAATTTCAGGTGACCTTACTCTATTGCCATAACCGGGAAAGAAGAGTATTGCCGTACTATTTATTTTTAACATAACGCATCAATTTGTTGACCGCTTCCATTTTGTAAGCCCGCCCGGCTTGATTCATTTGTTTATACCGTAATGGTACGCACAGATCTATTTTTTTACATAGATGGACGGATGGGGATAATGAATGTAGGCCTCAGTGATATGGACGAGGAGTTTTAGGGCTAGGCAATTCTAATCTGAGGTCGTTTCTTTCTCGGACGGCGCATTTTAATCGTGAAATGTACCCCGAAGCCAGATTTGTATCTTTTTAGTTATCAATACTTTTATTGCTTACGCATGATTTACGTGCAAGGGCTTGATTCACGAGTCTGAGGTTCGTTTTGATCGTTTAATTTCGAATTTGTATGCCCATATGGCAGCAAAAAATTCATTTTAATCTTTTTAATTATTTATTTACTGTGTTTAACGATATAATTAAAAATAAAATGATGTAATGTTCTAATTGTGTTTCTGTCAAATAATTTAAATAAAACATAGCGGCTGAGTATAATACCGGACGAAGCCGCGGGCGCCTACAAGTCTATGTAACAAGAGGAAGCGTTTATCTGTCTATCTTTGTGCTTGTCTGTCAGTCTCTCTGCCAAGCCTAGTCAAATCCCCGCCACGCAGAGATCTGAAGGAATATACCAATTGGTGATGAGAGAACGGTCAGAGTTAAAAAACTGCTAAAGGTGTTAAGAGTACAAAAATGTAGGGAAAACTGAAAACGAAGTCCGAGGTAAAGAATGGAAAATGAAGGATAGAAAATAGGAATCGTTTTAAAGAGGGAAGAGTACTGTAATAATCACTTTCTGAAGACCGACCTTACTATGTCACGGCAAGGTGATGACTGTATCAGACGTGCATCCATAAGTATGTTATTGGCAGCTTTCTGGTAACACGTCCTTGTAAACAGACATTTCAAGGTCAATGTCACAAACAGAACAACACCGTGTTACCAATATATGTACTAGCTTAAAAGGCCCGGCGTCGCTCGGGTTTTGTATTCTGTAATTCGAAATTTAACCTATGAAGAACTTTTGACTTAAAAATTCTAGGTTCCTATGTAGGCATTTAGAATTTGAAATGAGGAAGAATGACTTATCACACTCATACTATTTCCTCAGAAAATACTTGATATAGCATTTTATGGCTTGTTGAAATGAGAATAAACAAAAATTCCGGTAACATAAAATCGTATTGTATTTACGGATTTTTTTTTCTCACTCTCATGCTACCATACAACCGTTTCGGGCCTGAAACGAAAAAGGAATTCAATACCACTTTCATACTTTCCTCCCCAAAACCTGGGACATAATATACTGCGCACTAATCTAAAAATGTTCCATCCTATTTGGTCTCCTATTACATGCTTAGGGCCTATGATAAACATCCATATCAACTAAAAGTACAAAGCCTATAGCTATGAATAACGTATCAGTAGATAGATTTTTTACAGACTTCTGATATGGCATAACTTACTCGTTGATAAACACTCAGGCTGAGACAGATGGATTTAGCTATCCCTGGAATACGACCTTTTATTTTATATCAAAATGTGAAGTGAGGTTAGAGAAAGTTATGTGACTGCATCGCATTGTGGATTATTTTCGTGGATTTCATTCTTCAATATTTATTTACACCAATGAATTTTATCGATAGCGTCTCAAATCTGTCAAAGTCCTGTATCATTTATTTCCAAAGCTAACTGTTAACAGTGCCTACAATACACGGTTGTCATGAGAACTGTACATGGAATTTGATTTGGACTTGATAATTCTGTGTAAAAAGGTATTTCGTATACTCAAGAACATTAGATTTTTGGCATTTAAAATCAAACTTTTTCAAAATCCTTTCTTAGTGTGCACTTACATTAAGAAACGAAGGTAGGCCTACTGTCGAAATTCAAAGTTTCTGCCTATTATAGTTTAGGCTCTACATTGATTCTCTGTCACTCATTAAGTCAGGACAAAGCCTCTTATATACAAACAGATATCAGGTGCCCGCGGCTGCGCCCGCGATTACTCACTCAACTGCTAGATATTGTGTTTAAATAATTTTTTTAACAGAAAAATAATTAAAACATATTTAACACTAAGATCGTTTTTACATAAATTGCAGGAATTACGGAATTTTACTCTTAATTATATTGTTTAACGTTAAAATATAAATAAACAAACTAACTAAACAAATCTTATGCTGCCATATGGACATACAAATCCGAAATGAAACGATTAAAACGACCCATAGTGTCATGAACCTTACCAAAATCACGCATAAACAATTTTATTATAACGACTGATAATTTAAAAAACTAAATACCCGGCTTCGATGTGCATTTCACGATCAAAGTGCGCCACCCGGGGAAAAAAGACAAAAAAAAAAAAACCTTGCATAGTGTGTTTCGTCCAAATCATTCAATGTTTTCCCATTGCCCGCGAAACTTGTAAGCTGTAAGGAACATATTGATTAATTTGAACATTTCGATTAAAAAGTTAAATTTACTGATTAGTTTACATAATCTACAAAATTTTTAGATACATCATTTACTCAAATATAAATTTTAATAGCTTCTCAAAGTCCCGTTTCATTTATTTCCAAAGTCTTATGTGAAGACTGCCAACAATACACTGTTGTCATGTGAACTGTGATTTCGATTTGTGTAAAAAGGGATTAAGTATTGTCACAAACATTTGATTTTTGGCATTTAAAATAAAAAAAATTTCAAAATCCGTTCTTAGTGAGCACTTACATTATGAAACGAAGGCACTGTCAAAATTCCAAGTCTCTACCTATTATGGTTTAGGCTCTACGTTGATTCTCTGTCATTAAGTCAATCAGTCAGTCTGGACAACGCCTTATATATATATATATATATATATATATATATATATATGTGTGTGTGTGTGTGTGTGGAAGAAGACTGTTTAAACAATTTTAAGATACAATCTTAACTAACGATGTAAAACAATGGTATGTAAAGGCATGTACTGTTACAAATGTAGCCTATGTATACCCCGTTCCAGGCATGCAGATTATAAGAAAACACAAGTGCACACACTGTAGCTTGAAGGCGCACCACTCCTTCACAACTATTTAATGTCAAGGAATATTTATTATTCCCTATCATATTTGGAAAGTAATAATTTAAAAAATCGTCAGGTAGATATTTTTACTACCATGTCCTTGTCTGGTCAAAAAGTTTGTATGTGATCCAAAGATAATCCCTCTCCCGACAGGTCGCGGCCCTGTAAGGTCCGGGGGGCTTGGGTCGCTTAAATCCTAAAAAAAAACCCTTTAGGCAGGCCTACAGGCTGAGGTAGATTTCAAAGTGTTTTTGGTTTAATTTATTATCGCTGCGCAGCACTCTTCTTTTTTAGCCTTGGCATGGCAAACCTGCGGTAAAGAGGAAGAGCCTACAATCATTTGTTTTGACAACAAGAATAGGATATAATATTCTGGGAGGCCGTGCGCAAGATCAGCAATGAATAAAATTAGCAAAGCCGCTAAACAAGACAAAATTATGATATAATAATTCTTTTAAGTGTTATTATTTTCAAACATTAAAATCTCGCGTCATACTAGAGCAATCAAGAAACTAATTATTGATTTGTAGAGTACTCATCAAGAGCTTTTCAACGATACCCCATAAGACGTGGTTTCAAAAGTTTCGAATTTTCATCCCCCACCCCCACCCCCACCCCCACCCCCAACCTCACTCGAACCCCGAATCGTTGGTGTCACTGTGAACTCCATAGGGAGTACTCTAATTTATTCAAACAAAGTTTCCCTCTATACTTCATAGGGGCCGAGATATACATTTTTAAAAATTTCAACCCCCTCCCCCGACCACCCCCTTGGGCAAAATTTGCTCATTAACGAACTTGTCCGAACTATTGGGCCTGGAAATGACATAATAAAATTTGGTTCAAATATCTTCAAAATTACGGCCGCTAGCGTGTAAAGATATATATATAAATATATATATATAAATATCACAATTTTTTTTTTTTTTGAACGGGCGGTGGTTTCGTACTTAAGGGAGCATGAAACGTAAAGTTATGAAAGAATTTTTCGAAAATCATGACATGGTATCCATTGCAATAGGTAGATTTTTCTTCGAAATCTACCTAAAAAGGGAGAAGTAATACTACGATTAAGAAAGAAAGAAAGAAAGAAATTTTTATTCAATCATATACCAGTCAACGGCGCTACATCCCTTGTTGGACAGGTCCTATCATCTTATCATGGGCAGATGGCAGGATTGGGGGCATGTGGTCTGCATATCAACTCCCAATAATCAATCAATAAATCAGTAAATCAGTGAGCATCAGATGATGATGTAGACATAGAAATTAGCTTAAAAATAAATTAGGTAGATTTCTCCTAAAACGTTATATTTGTAATATACTTAAAATATTCCTCAATTTTGTAGAGGGGGCTTTTGGTCAGCCATCGACGCAAAACAGAGTTAAAACTGCTATAACTAACATTATGAGCCTCCCGGGCAAGCATTTGAACGTGTCCAAGGCAGCAATGTGGAACCATTTGTTTTTCTTTTTGTCACTCTAACATTGCCAATGAAGGTATTGATGGTTTTTATGGCCCGACATTTTTTTTTTTTAATCAAGTAGCCCCTCATGCAGAAAAATCAGAAGACGAACCCATACCTGCGTATATTTTAGTCAGCAGTCGTCTCTTTCATACAATGCATAGAAGAGAATTCATATTTATGACCTCATTACATAATTGCATTAGGCCTATTCGTTCTTAATTGTTTAACCAGATAAGACTACATGCGTGTATCATTTCATGTTATCACTACTTCAAGACCTTGAGTGTGGTCAGCATCAGAATAGTGAATAGTTAAGACGTATTGTTCTTAGAAAGTCATAATCAGCACTTTATCTGACAACATCCTTTGTCCTTCTCTTCGTGTAGACATTACCGTATCAGATGATGTGGGAAGAAATGTTTACGTTACATTCATACGCTCATGACTTCCAGACGTAACAATTCTATTTTCCCAGTCACATTAGCGGCGATATTCATTTATATAAAAGGGAGAAAAACCTAGGCTTTCGGAATAATGGAGAATGTGCTGCAGACTGAAGCAACAGTATACAATTATTCAAATCCAAACGAAATTCGGTAAGAAACAATAATTCTCGTAAATCACTTTCTGGTAAAACACATTTTCAATGACATAACACAACACAAGAATTACCTCCTCGCCCTTAATTGTCATTATAAAACATAACAACGCTGGAATATAACCTTAGTTTTGGAGTGAGATTTTAAAAAAGCAAAATAAAATAATTTTAGGCCTACATTGATTTAAGAATAGAATAAGATATATTATAAAATACCTTATTCTAAATCAGTTTTACTTATTTTCTTGATGTATTTTTACAATTATTAAACACTAATAGTTACATATGTGTGTATGTTTATATACATGTATTATGTATATATAGTTGTGAGTTTTAGCTCTCTTTTATATTTTTCATTATGTAGGCCTTTTTTTTTTTATTTTTTTATTTTTTTTATTATTTTTTTTTGTTACAAAATTAGAAAATATTTGGAATTGAACTGCACCCGAACCCGAGCATTTTGCTCTTTCTCGCGTAAATAATTTTTATTAACTTTTGAATATTATTATAATTTGTATTATATTCTTTGTATTGTACTTAATTTCTCGAAAAATAAATAAATCTTTACGAAAATCAGTAATGAAGCATTGTAAGCGATGGATGTTGCATTATATTACGTAACCATATAATTATATTAAGTTGTCAAATTATATTAATGAATCAAGCGAGACGAATTCTAAAATGGTGTTACGTAATATAGTAACGCGCAGGGCCGTCGCGTGGGCAGGACGACCGGGGCGATTGCCCCGGGCGCCGCGACTAGGGGGGCGCTGTGGTAACGGCAAAAATGAAACAAAATTTGAAAAAATAAGTTAGATGTACATAATGTATTTTTTAAAGCTAGGTATAACTGAATGTTGAGAATTACGTTGTATGTATTTATTGAACAAATAAATATTTGACACCAATAACTTTATATTTGCTAAGTTATCCGAAAATAAATATTTGCTTAAAATTGAGCAGCTGGACTTGCTTGTCTACTGTTAATAGTAATAGCCTACTAATGAACTCTACTGTAGGCCTTAAACCCTTGAAACCTTACAGATAGGTGGAATGTCGGGTGGGTGCACGTGGGATTGAGTTTTGGGGGGGGCGCTGACGAAATATTGCCCCGGGTGCCAACAAACCACGCGACGGCCCTGGTAACGCGAATAACAAGTTGAGTTATATTAACCTGATATAAATAATCACAGAAATAAAAATTTCTTAATCGCTACACTCCACTGCGATTTAACTTAACTCTCTTCGGTAAGATTATCAAATTATTATATTGCATATTATATGTAACACAAGACATTCCAGGTTACGTCATTTAGTGCCAAAAACATATGGCATAACATCATAAAACATTGAACTTTTTATGAGCTAAACACTTTTATAAATTATAAAACATATGATGTATTGTTATAAAAATTATAAAATATACAATTTAATGTTACCTGTTTGTTGATCCCGCACAACCAAAATCTGTAAATTGTTATTTATTGCTATGTGTTTGCAGATGTTTAAGTTATCAGGCACACCCTCTCAATGCTAAACACTATAATATATTTGGTTTTATTTTGTGAGTGGTTATTCATATACCTTCTTTAATTTATTTTATTATATTAAGTATATTTTTAAATTTCAGGGACAAGCACTACATAACATTAAAATGAAGAGTTGCACGATGCTCATCACTTTGCTCTCACTGACGCTTATTGAAGGAGATTGTCTTATATTGGAAACACTGGAAACAGCAGAAGCATTACTGAGATTTCTACGAGACAGTGCAACTGAATTAGCCAATCAGCCAGCAGACACGGATCAAGTTTTACCTGAATACGATTTTATTATAGTGGGAGCTGGTTCGGCTGGGTCAGTGATCGCGAATAGACTGACAGAGGTAAACGACTGGAACATCTTACTTATAGAAGCCGGTGGCCCGGAAAATTATTTAATGGACATTCCGTTAATAGCTAACTTTTTGCAATTCACGCCATTAAACTGGGACTACAGAACAGTACCGTCTGAAGAAGTATGCCTGAGTATGGAGAATAGGCAGTGTTTAAATCCCAGAGGTAGAGTTCTAGGGGGATCAAGCACTATAAATTTCATGATTTACACAAGGGGCAACAGGAAGAATTATGATCAATGGCAGGCGATGGGAAATCCGGGGTGGGGTTGGGATAACGTTTTACCGTATTTCTTAAAACTTGAAAATATGACAATTCCGGAGCTGGCACAAAACGCAAGATACCACTCAACCAGTGGAGAAGTGACTGCATCATATGCTCCTTACAGAACTGTCCTTGCAAACGCCTTTGTTGAAGGAGGTCAAGAACTTGGATTCAGGGCTGTAGATTACAATGGCGAAACACAAATAGGTTTTTCTTATCTCCAATCAACGACAAGGGATGGGACCCGTTTAAGTTCATCAAAAGCTTTTCTGCAACCCATAAGAACTAGAAGAAACCTGCACGTGAAGATGAGAAGTTTTGTAACAAAAATCATATTAGATCCTTTGACGAACAGAACTCTAGGAGTGCAATTTGTTAATAATAACAGAACTTACATCGTAAGAGCACGAAGAGAGGTTATAATATCAGCAGGAGCAATAAACTCTCCCCAACTTCTATTACTTTCAGGAGTCGGGCCTAGAGATCATCTTAATGAGGTTGGAATCCGTGTTATACAAGATCTGAAAGTTGGCTATAATCTCATGGACCAACCAGGTTTCTCCACTGGTACATTTCTTATTAACCAGTCTGTAAGCTTAGTAATGGATGAACTTCTGGGAAGGAGGAGGAATTTAATTGACTATGCTATTCGCCACACCGGTCCATTTTCAGTCCCTGCTGGATGCGAGGGTATCGCATTCATAGATACAAAGTGCCCAAACTGTCTCGATGGAGATCCTGATGTTGAGCTGCTTTTCTTTGCAGGAGGAATTCCCTCAGAGGATACATATTACAGAAATTTAGGCCTGAGTGAAGAGTTCTATAGGAGAGTATATCAACCCATACAGAATAGGCACTCTTGGTCTGTGGTACCTTTAGTACTAAAGCCCAAAAGCAGAGGACGTGTCATGCTGAATTCAAGTAACCCATACGATAAACCTTTGATTCATCACAACTTTTTCGAAGACCCAGCTGATCTTGAATTGCAAATATCTGGTATAAAGATAATGCTGGAACTTAGCCAGACTAATTCATTTCAAAGATTTGGATCAAAATTCCACGACACGCCTATACCAGGATGCGAAAACTTCCAGTTTGGGTCAGACGATTACTGGAGATGTGCTGCAAAACATACTTCCATACCTATATACCACCTCAGTGGGACTTGTAAGATGGGTCCATTGACAGATCCCGATGCTGTAGTGGATTCTCGACTAAGAGTATATGGTGTAAAAGGACTTAGAGTAGTTGATGCCTCCATTATGCCAGTAGTACCAACTGCACATACTAATGTACCAACAATGATGATCGCTGAGAAAGCAGCTGATATGATTAAAGAGGACTGGAGAGTGAGAAACACGGGTTAATACTCATTAATGAATTTTATGATCAGTTGAGGGTTGGCTATATTATAAAGTTTTTTCACTTACAACTTTATATCCTCGTATTTACTATTACTTTGTATAAATAAAATGTTCACGCAGTCTTCCTTTTTACATTATATGCTATGTTAGGATAAAATATTTACATCATATTACACAGAGTTGTACAGTGTGCCAGTAGTTGAAAATTATGTATTTAGGATACAAAGACAAGTTACTAAAAACTAAAAACTAACATTAGCTTACGGCGTCAAAACCATTAAAGCACAATAAAAGTTTGAACTGTAAAATTCGCTAATCCTTCCTCGTATTGACTTCTGCATATACGTTTCGAAATAAGTTATGCCCTCAACAGCACTTAACATGTGTTTGCACAGTTACACCTTACCCCAGCGAGGATTTTTATACTTCAAACATTTATTGTGTTCTATATTAGTTTTTAACTTTACTTTGTAACCTAATTACATAATTTTAACTGACTACATACTGTACTGTAACAAGAATGTATAACAAAATGTAAAAGATTTATCCTAACTTAGCATATAAGGTATAAAGATATTAATATTGTGGTCTGTTTTTTTGTCATCAAACACTGTTCAGTTTTCTATATGCCATCTCTTGTAGAATTAAAATAATCATAATGTCGAATTTTACATAAAATGTGTTTATTTATAATTACCTAATCTCATTCACGCCAATCGTGGATATTATTCCAAGTGAAATGAAAATTTGAAATCATTATGACATCATTTCAGATGTTTGGCAAAATTATTCCAGCTCCGATTAATTATTTTAATGACTATTTCAGTTTCGTAGAATTTAGAGAGTTTTGCGTTAATGTAGGTGGGAAAATAGTCATGCCTTGAAAAAATCCAAGTTACTTAAGAAAGGAGTGTTCTCAATTCAGTTTCGATAAGGCTTTACGGAACAGGAGTTGTGTAAGTATACCGATTACGTAAAAGATCTTCTTGGTTTCTATCGATGGTTTATGTATTGAACAATATTTTTACTTTTCTGTAATATATGATGTTGTATTAAAATCATTATGAAAATATGTTACAAACACCTTATTTTCATACAAGAACTTACCGTAATATGCCAAAATTGTTTTATTTATTTTTACTCCAGAAGATGTCATTTTTAATTTAAAAGATCAACCCAAATATCCTCCATACTAGAAAAGATACTACCTAAAAAAATAACTTTCTTGACTTGCTTGAGTTTTGCAAGATCCTCAGTTGTTACCAACGTTAGGAAATAAAGATTCCAATAGTGTGGAGCATTTTTTTTAATCTAATGCGACCGTAAACTTGTAATGTAGGCTAAGTTGTAGCAAATGGCGATGTACTAGACTACAAGAATTTAATTATTTACTCTCTCCGTAATAAAAAAAAAATGCTATTGGTAAAAAAATCCAGTTAACTCTACAATTATGCTATCTGCATATACAGGGCATAAACCTCTATTTATTGGGTTCACCATGAATTTCACTAAATATGATGGTCCAGCCAAGACTGTAACCAGATTATAGACACGAACACCAATGCAATGGTTTTCGAGGACCCGATAACTAAATCTCAAAAAGTTGGCTTTCTATTTCAAATATAGCGGGCTCGGTCCCGTCCCAGTTACATAACATTCGTGCGTGCATAAATGAAACGTTACCACGTTTGTTTGAATATATATATATGGAAACAACCATTAACGGCCGTGGGTGTCGGCATGCTGACCACATGCTCCCAAAAGCCCCCCCCCAATCCTGCCGTCTGCCTATGCTAGATGACGCAGCGGTCGGGTGGTAGGCCTTGTCCCTTCTGGGATGTTAGCGCCACGGAGTTAGTTATATATATCCGGAATTCTGTCCTGCAGGAGTTCTTTTACATGCTTTTGTGTGTGTCCGCGTGTGTAAATATATATACAAGCATAAATCTTTAAAAGAATGCTCTTAGTTTACATAAGAAAGTCAATTTCAACATGGTATTAAGAAACGGCACATGTACTCTATTTACACCAGGTGCTGGAATTATAGTAGGCTCTTTTGCAAATACCACATACACATGGAACTATGCGGAAGAAGATGCTGTCAAATGTAGGACATATTTCGTAACTGTACGGCCTTTTTGTATATGCACCTGAAACTACGACCTTGGATAAAACCAGTCGCAATTACTATGGAGAATGAGTCGTCACGTCAGTTGTGGCATTGATTGGCGCGAATGTGAACGAACTAGCTAATGGATGTATAAAAAAATAAGCACCGAGGGCTATTTCCATGGCAATTAAAATGTGTAAAGAAACTTAAGCTAAGAGACAGATTAATGGAGACAAAACGTAAACAGTCTGCTCAAAACATTCCAGGTTCTATCACCTTTCAGCCTAATAGAATTTATGTTTTGTTCGTGACGTAAAAACGATTTTGACAACGCTTTTCTGTTGAGTGTTTCTTAATGAGTTTACAAAAAGTTGGGTTGAATATTTTTTGTTTCAAATCATTTCTAGTAACAAAATAAGTAATCTTCACAATACAAGTTGTTTCAATGAATATAGGGGCAACTGAAATTTAAAGTAATTGGTTATGAAGTGAGAGTGGCCTTGAGCAGAAAATACAAGCTGCAGATAAATAGCATTTCCTCACAAATTAAATGTATACAATTTTCATTTTCTAACAAACTATTCAATGGAATTATTGAATTTTTGTGGGAACACTATTGAATAAAATAGTTCACACCTGAACTAAAAACTGTAAAAATGTTTTACTTCCTTTAAAAATAAATACTGGACTGTGTTCCAAATATTCCAGTTCAATTAATTTTTATAGCCTTGACTTAAAACTTTCAAATTTTCAAACCAATCACTGTTATATGATCTAAGAAAAATAATACTTTGTTTATTGATGTGCATGATTTATCAAAATGGCTTCCATTGATAATAATAATTTTCATTGCTAAACTACACACATAGTTATTACGTGTTGATAAATAGTTAAAATTTCATTGAAATTGCTCAAAATATCATGGGAAATAATATTAATGTACAATCCCATATGAACTGGTCTAACCTATGTTAATCTCTCCTTAAGAATATTTTGATATAGATCAGGTAATGTGAAGGAACAAGTTCAGAACTGATGAATCATAATGTACTTCATCACGATAACTGTAGTCAAATCAATTGTCTCAACAGGACTATTGCGACAATAATTTACTTTGGCTCATCAGAATTCCTCACAAGTCAATTTAAATAATGTTTTGTGCGCATGGATTGATCCAAGCAATATAAATCATACCTTTGAATTCAGCAAAAACAGGTTCAAATAATATGAACATAATATAAATGAATAAAGAAAAAACATATTCCTTTCCATTTAATCAAATTTAGGGCTGATAACATTTGAAGCTAAAATTGTGGTCTGTTAATTCTCTTAAAATGTCTAAGTATTTTTTTAAAACAACTTGAAAGACTTTATAGTGATAGACCGCTCGCTTTACGTACTCCAGTCTATTCTAATAACAATTTCTAACTTACATCGTCACCTAATCTGTGCACTGAAATATAGCTTATTTTCATATATCTATGCTGTTTCTCACACCACCAGCTCCAGTGGCGGACGCAGAATTTTTTCGGGGGGGATTTGAATAGGTAGAAATAATTCTAAAAAAATTAATTAACTTACATATATAATTAGTTTATAAAACTGGCCACTTAGAGTGCATATATAGCCTTTCTTTCAAATTTCGGGGGGGGGGGATATATCCCCCTATCCCCGCTGCGTCCACCACTGACCAGCTCTGTACCCTTTACAATCGCATGGAACCTATCACTGACTGAATTCTCAGATGAAGTTGCAGAATGCAAAACTACATCTATTCAAAAATATGCAAGAAAATGTTCGCCGCACGTAAATTCAATTTCTTTTTTAAAATATAAGAATTATAGTCTTCAGAATGGAGGACGGGAAAATTAAGTTAAGGATTGTCAAAATAGATAACAAAGAAGACCGAACTCTGTTTGAAAGACAGGAGCAGAGAAAAAAATCCGGAGAAGAATCCTACTATTGCGGAGTCTGAACAATAAGGTTCTATAATTATACAAATAGTCTGACTACACTGACCAACAGTTCCTTTATAAAAAATAATGATATAACATACGCCATGCTACTATATATAGTTCTAGTCACTCTGTACATAATACCAATGAGAGGTTGAATTACGCTAGTTAGGAAATATATGCCTAAGAGAATATAAAAAATATGAAACACAGTAGGCCTACTTACTCATACGTACGTTGCCCCAATGCGCGCACCTTCTGAAAAAATAAAAGATGACACTTTAGTTTAAGTAAACAATAATATAAATATTATTAGTAGGTTATTAGAATATGCATTAACTGCAATACGTCCGAAAAAATAAGGGTTTATAATCAAAGGTTTCTAGAAGAAAAAGTACAGACTATTCGTCTACTTGGCTCCTGTATATTGCCTAATAGATGCTACTACCAATCTACGGTGGGGAAAAAATGTTGAATGTTATTTTTCTAAAAGAGCACCGAAATCGTAAAATGTTTGCTCAATAAAGTCATCCAGATCAGCGGCTGTTCTCGATCCTTCGGATCAGAGCCTTTGCCTCACGAGCGAATGATTGGTTCATAGCCTGTCTTCATGACCAATTTCAAATCTCGTTCTCTATATGAGAGTACGATAAGACTCTATTTGTATGATTGTTTTCTAACTTACCATTCTATCTAATAAACATGTAGGAGTACGAATTGTTACATAAAATATTTATAAAACTAATGCAGTACCCGTATACTCACATGACTCTTTCATCCCAAGCACTGAAATTGCGAGTCTATCACTACACATTTCCACCCACAGTAATTATCTGCATCGCGAAATATGTGCATTCAATTTCATGCTCAATCAAAGCTGTACCATTTGTGAGAGAAAATTTTCCTGGGTTTGTGGAAGAGATGACTAGTTTATAACTACCGTTCAGAAAATTTATAGAAAAAAAAGTTCAAAATAAAAACTCAGGAACCGATACTTGTATGCACAATTACACACAAAATGCAAACGAAGTCTTTGAGCCTTTTCTTCAGATATCGCAAAAAAACAAACTGTTTATGCAAAGTATCTTTAAGAATAAGAGAAAGTAGTCGACGTAAGCTTACTTTGAATCATATCCCCGAAATATACAAAACACATCAATATTAATTACATAACTATAGTACCTGTGACAAGAGTAAAGAAAGTAAACCTGATTTTCAACATTAAAATTATGAAAAGCTAAAGTATATAAATTATAGTCTAATCATTAAATATAAAAGAAAATTATATACTTTGTTGTAATATATTTTCAACGTTTACAACGTTATAAATTCAAACTTCAGAGTGTATTTTAATTATTATAGAAAGAGAGGACGTGCACGATCTGTGCTTCTTATAGCTTAAATGGAATCATAACCCGACACAGGTAAGAGTTCCACATTTCCTTTCAACGAGTCACCAGTTCAAAGTTAAAAGTCAGATATGGACACATTTTTAAAGTCATCTGTAAATCCACGGGTGTAGAAGTCAAGTTAATGACGAATACGTAATTTATTTTTGTGGTGAGTTCCTGATTACTGAAGATTTTAAGAACAAGGTGATGGATTTCGGTAGGAGTATTTTAGATGTGTAATAATTATTGTACCATAGATTAGCAAAACGTGTAAGTTAAAATGTACGATGGGCAGGGAACTTTTTTTTTGTGCTTTCCCTTACCCCCGGAGTGCCAAGCAATGAAGCTTATCACCTCCGGTCAAACCAAATTTTGGTAACCATTTGTTTGATGTGTTTACCTAATAGTGCCCTTATGTACATCCTGATGGGATGTGTACTTGTGTCGTATATTAGCGCGGTTTTGACTTTCTTGTCATGAAGTCGATTGCTTGTCGTTTGTTGTGTTTGTTTAGTATCGTGTAGAGATGTTTTCTAATGTATGTAGCAGTGCAATAACTGAGAACTATAATTTTTATAAACCATGCTTTCAGCATATTAAAATAATTTATATAATAATAAAAATCGTATATTTATACGCCGTAACCAACCTCAACGGGCAACTTTGGTTAATCTGAAAGCTATCAGTTTCAAGCTACTTGAAAAATCAACAATAATTATTAGATTTTTTTATGTGATATGTTCTTTTTTCGTCTTGAAAAAATCAACTCTTCACTTTCATGACACATACTCTGATGAATCGCAGTTCATTAGCTTTCGCACGAAAACAAACTCAATTTACTTAATATGCTTGTGGCACCTGTCGTCTGCTTCTCTGTTCCTCCATTGTTGTCATCTAAGAAGCATCGTAATAAAGTTCGATGAGTCAAACGGCAATCAACAATCACCGGTGAATTTAAAAACAGCGGGTCGTCCCCCGGAAAATGTTAAAAATTAAGACGCAAAATAACGAGTTTTAAGCTTCCGGGGGTCCTCCCCAGGAAAATTTTAAAAATTAAGACGCAAAATAACGAGTTTTAAGCTTCCCACACTTTATACTTGTATTAGGTAATTTATGAGCAGACTTAAAAAATTATACAATTTTCCTTTTTTTAATCAATGGGGGGGGGGGTTCAAACCCCCAACCCCCCCCCCCTCGGTACGGCTATGGTCATAGTATAGTAGGTACTTCGTACGCTGAGAACATGCATGTTCGGTTCCTATGTCTCTACAAGTGCGGTACCCGGTTTGGCATAGATAAACATACCAAGTTTCACACAAGTCCTGAATATTACTAAAGTAGAACAAAATTATTTCAATCATATTTCTTAGTTCAAGTTGTAGAACGCAACACCATCCTGAAGCAACCAGCCTGGTTCCAAAGGAAACAGAGTGAACTTTGTAGGACAGGTAATCCAAAAAGTTAGGTCATTAAAGGAAGAAACACGACCATCGTTAGCTTAAAAATAGTTTCCAGCGATGGCAACTTTTCGGTTCGTATGCAGTTAGGGATACATTCTGAACAGACTATTCATGTGTGAACGATACATATTTAATGTAACTAGAATATTATGCCTGTTACATGGTCGGATAAAATAATTTTACCACGACACAATACTGAGATCTGTATATAAATAAACTCAATATGTAAATAATGACACAACGCTGAGGTTCCGAAACCGGAATGATCGATGGGTTCACAACGCTACAATTTAGCAACACCTACCGCTAGAGTACATTGTGTGCAATCTATACAATCACCGCAGGAGTACATTGTAGTCAAAACATAGTGTGAATGTACAGGACTGCACAAAGCACAATTAAATTAATAAACTAAAACAAAATTAGAAATTAAATTTGACCGAACCAACTGTGAAATCAAGATGAAATCTGAAGCAGACACTCCCTAGGTCATGGGGAACACATGGTGGAAAGTTCAGACCTCTAGGTCGAAGGGTTTCGGGGAAATAAGTGAGCACACACATATTTCAGAGGACATTTAATATAGTATAGATTTTCTACGTTGGTATTACAAAATCGTTGTGTCTTATTTCTTTATTGTACTTTATACTTTATGACAGCGTATAATGGAAGAATATTTTACTTTAATATAAGACTTCTACAGCTAATAAATCCCTATAGTTTTCATGCATTAGATCATCATATACTTCCTGGCACGACAGTCTAATTCAAATGTTAGGCTTCTTTATTTGGAAAGATTGACTTTTCAGTTTTCTGTATGTGGGATTACGATTACAGGACGAAGGATACAATTTTACAACTACGATACAAAACTAAATGACTTGGAAATGGCCGTATCAGAAAGAGAATAATAGACTACAAGCAAAGACATGAAAAAATAAAGACAACAGGAGAAATAGAAGTGTTGAGCTAAGGTGAGTACTGCTGGATGAAAATTGAATCTTTCAAAGTAACAACTGAACTGTCACCGTTGAAGGTGGCTTTGAGTTTGGATCAAGAGGAGTGGTATGGTTCCCTCAGAAATTAACTTTAGTTGATGTTAGGCACAGTAGGGGATGGTGGGAACCACCTATATGGCGTTTTACCGAGATGACTTCCAGTAATAACCCAGTACCTCAATAAATAAATAAAATAAAATATAGTAATTGAAAAAAGAAAGGCAATAGAAGATATTAAACTGATGGAAAGAAAAGAGGTTTTTGGAGTGACACCTTCGAGACTTAATATCAATACACTCTACGCAATGAGAATATTTCCGCTGTTGTTCTGCATGTGTTCAATATTGACTGTAGGGTCAATTAAAAATTAAATATACAAAATAATATTGTTTTCAATAGCTAGAATTATTACATTCTTACCTCAATGAATATAAATATATAAATAAATAATAGAACATGAATGAACAAAATATGCAATGGAATATTACTAAACTGACGGATAGAAAAATATATATTTGGCGCGACACCAACAAGTCTTGTATCATTGCACTCGATGAACTTGAGGACTTCTGCTTTACTAGATGTAGATCAGCTGATTTGTTTTCTTACGTCACGACCTGGAAGCCGGTGTTTGTGCAAGGTAAGGGTTAACGCTCTCCTACTGATGAGCAAAAACAAGCGTGTCAACTTGCCAATGAACATCTACTTCGCAAAGCAGAGGAAATGTGCAGTTGTGCTTTTATGTCTGTGCTGAATATACCGACAGAGAATTGATCTATAACTACATCTCTTATCAGTATTTATTTTCCAGGTAAGACGTTAAGATGACATTTTTATAATTCTTTTTAAACAGCTCTAGGCTGAGGTAACGTAAAACATTTGAATAAGAACCGTATTTCAAGTGTTTTAGTTTACTTTATTTTTCTGTATAAAAGCCAAGATTGGCATTGATTTTTAAAATATAATATGATGATTAAACTCTTGCATGGCTAACAAAACGTTATTTTATGCTCGGAACCAATAAAGAAATCCAAGAATACTAACTAGTCCTAACCTTAATTGCAAAATCCATTTTATTTGCCAAGAATTTACAGTATTAGCCTGATTTAATATGTACAGTCGATACATTTAAAATATATACCTATTGGTCTACATATACTTATTGGTATACATACATACCATTGGTGTATACTAAGGGGTATTGCTAATTTTATAGACAGAATAGGAATTCTACAAACCTGCATTCAACATTCACACATTTCAAACATTCGTTTTACCTAGTCGATTACTAGTACTTTTGTTCCAGATGTTTAGCTTCCTATTGTGTTGTTGTATGGGAAATCCTTCAATTTCGATATTTGGATCTGCGTTTTTCTTTAATTATACAATTATTCATAACCCTTTTGTAACTAAATAATTTTACTAGTATTAAATTAATTTTGTAGATGAGATTTTTAACATATTTGATTCATCACAGACATTTATTTTATTATTTTTTATCTTTTAAATTATATATACTTTAATCTTTTCTTATGTAGGCCTACCGCTACTATCATGCACACGCATCCAAATACATAAATATACTTGTGCACATCTATTCCAATCTGCAAAACAGTTTTTTTTTTAATTCCGAACAAGGCAAGGACGGTTGAAGGTGACAATGACGGCCAGATATATCCGGGGACCAGAAGGTTTTAAAGTTTTCCAAAGTAGGAGACATGTCCCAACCAGGACTGGAACTCGGGCCCACTGCGTGAGAACAGCGAATTCCTCCCCTATACCACGACGCGGGACTGATACAAAAAATATTACATAAAATATTATTGTATATGATTTAATGTGAGTTAAACTTTATGATCATTTCAGTATATTCTGCTCGACTTGCACAGAAGCAGACTGCAGAAAGCTTGGGGTGTTGAAATGACCCATTATAGGCATATCCCTGTTTTGTAGATACATGATACCTCTTAAGGGTTAACTCGTCCAAGTGACTTCTGTTATAATTTGTTGCATATATTTATATAAAAGGACTAATTTCCAATTCGGCATTCGCCTTTGCCTGCTGGGAAAACCCTGAAAACCCTGAAAACTCCAGTCAGATTGGCCAGCTACAGAATTTGCGCATAAGACTTCCGCCGTGGTCACCCCTGTCGATAATATTCTGTACCTGTACCACAAACTATTAGTTGTAATTTCTATACCATATTTTTCATATATTTTGGCAAAACGCAATATTAAGTTGAATCTGGTCTACATACGCCATATTGTCAGCTTAAATACGTAGTTAAAGCGGATAACCTCGGTGCAATATACTTGTTTCAAGACATGGACGAGTTTCAAGAACAAAAATGTCTAACCTATGGGTTATCAAAGAGCTGGAAAAGAAGAAAACGAAAAGCTGGGTTACACTCTAACCATATTTATTTGTAATAACTCTTAGGTTTATACAGTATGGCAGTGACTGCTTTTTCAGTCTAACTAAATTTGGTGACATTCAGGTGTTTAAAAAAATTACGGTTACAAGGCCTCTGAAAATTTCTTATTCAGTATTATTTTAGCCTATTCGTGACTTCCCGAGAGAGAATAATCGAACATACAGTTTCGAACAGCCTATTGTGAATTTTTAAAATTTCAATTTGATATTCCGTGAGCATCGAGAACATCCTGTAAGTTATTTTTCAAAATAGAACAAATTACAAAATTACAAGGTACAGTAAAAACAGATTAATTTAAAAGTACAAAGAAGCATAATGTTATGTAATGAATAATCCAATATATACATAAATATAAAGTAAGGGAAGAAAATACAAATTAATAGGCTACCTGTACTAAAGTTTTACACTACAGAGACATATTTATAGAAGATTTGAAATATTATTTTGTATATAAAAGTATAGGGGATGTTTTGTTAGCCAACGTTGCAAGACAGTTTTAAATTAGTTGAATTGTGCTATCTTGATGATCATTAACGACAACCCTGGTAAACTATTTCTGTCACTTGCTCAGTCGTGCATTACTGAAGTGCATTGACATAACCATTAACATTAACAAGTGTAAGAAGCAGTAAGACTAAATAAAATATTCTAGATTGTTGAAATAAGTTCAAAGAACCAAAGAGTTCCAGTAAATATATTTGTATGTGCTATTGATTTTAGATCGTTTCCAGTTTCCGTAGTTCCGAATTTTCTATATACGAGAAATTCATATACCATATTTTCATATCGAATAATCCTTTTCAGGACCAGAAGTGAGTTCAGTTTCAAGAAGCTTAATTAGTAAAATAATCAGTAACAGAATAGTAGTTGCCACCTATTTAAAGGCCTATTATCTCGGTTATTGAACAAAAATTCAGTGGTACAATAAAAATAATTAGGAACTAGAATCAAGTAATCTACTAGTTAACCCTAGAACTCATGGTTATTTTCTGGGCTACGAACTCCGATGAGGTGAGGGACGGTCATCGAACTCACCAGGTCAAATTTCGTAAATATTTTAAACTGATTTTGTGACCTTTCAAAACATGTTGTTAATGTACAAGGGTTTGATTAGTATGTCTACTATCCCCTAGGAATCCATGTTTTTCATACATTATGAAAGATAATATCCTACCCGGCCTCCTCAAATGCAAAATTAAAGGCACCTTACGCATTACAGAAAGTTATAATTGTTATTAGATATATTAAATTTATTATAGTTGATAAAATCTGTAAATAAATCATTGGAAATTTTATTCTCTGTTCCATGATAAGTTTTCAATTTCTAGATACAGTATTCATGAAACTTTGTAGCGTAGTTTTACTTGTGAAGTGGAAGAGAAGGCTTTGTGGCCTCTATTTTGCTGGTGTAAATAAATAATAATAATAATAAAACATGTTGCTAGTTATTAGGAAATGAATCGAACAAAATTAATGCTTTACGAGGAACATGCCGTGCCCAGACATATATTTTAATTGAATTTTATTATTTTCTTTTATTGAATTCAGGAAGATACATTCCTATGTTTACTTAGAAATGCTGACCCATTTGAAGTTAGCGTGGAAATTGCATAGCCATGTTAATAAATTGCCTTTCGTTATATATTCTTCACCTTACGTAAGACCGTTAAGATTTCATTGAGCATAAAGTGTCTTGCCCAAAGTCATAATTAGAAGCAGAATGCTAATCAGGTGAGCTCATCACAGTTGTAACTGTTCATTCATAACCCAGTAACCTTGACCGACAGAACTCAGCGTTTTTACTGCCACACTAAAACAAAAATCGAGTAGGTAAGTCGGGAAGAAACATAAGAAGGAAGCGTGTACAGATCGCTTTGCCCTACAGAGTTTTTTCTCTAGATTCTCTAATGAAAAGGAAATAATTCGTTCCCCCTATCCTACACGTTAATGTTCGTTGTTTTGAATGTTGGCTATCCGTGTGTTTACCGGCACGTTCATATAATTATGAAGTTTCGTAATTATAAAGCTGTACATTTAAATATTATTGTATGATTCGGCACGTTTAAATTACGATACTTTGGTTTCGGAATGGTTTCGGAATATATATATATATATATATATATATATATTTTAATAAACGAATTTCTCTTGATCCACCGCCAGCGGTGCCAACTAATATGGGTCCTTGGAGTTCAAGCCCACCTAATCATTTTCCGTGTACTATTATCGTAATTATTTAATTATTTATTTCCTCTTTGTTGAATCACTGTACAACGATACCCATACTATTGTTGATATACATAGTACGATATCTTATTTCTCCAATTCACTCACGACTGTTTGAAATCATTAAATTCACAAAACTTTTACGACGTTCAGCGTAATTTTTACAGCCACCGCCGAAATATCTTTCAACGTTTTGAAAAGACTGGAAAAATTTTTGTGTTCAGAAAAAAAATAAATTTAAAAAAAAAATTATGTCTATACATAAGAACAGCTCGGGAAAGTCAGATAATATAATTAAGTATGCTTGTGATATCAAGATATTAATGAATATTAATGGGTATTAATGGACAATACAAGGAAATGTAATATAGCCTAAACCAAGAGTGTGAAGTACAAGACAGTGGTGCTTGGTTAAAAAGAAAAAATTTAGAGTGCAACGAACGTGTAGAAGGAACAGCAAGGGACAATAAACCAGAAGGAAATGTAACTTACAGGTGGATTTGGTATATGTAAATGGGAAAACATTATCTTACACTTATAGGCTACGTACTTGAATAAAATATATGTAGAGAAAAAATACTTAAGTATGCAATTAATAAGTACAGATATTCACAAAAGGCAACAAATCACCGTTGCAAACAATTATCGGAATTAGGGAAAATCTTTCTTTGTCTAGTACCATGGAGTCCAGGTTTTGTGGTAGCCTGGCAAAATATAGGCTAACACAAAATAGTTTTCAAATACTACAATAGTCCTCCCCACGAATTAAACATATTTTTGTTCAGTACTTGCATTTAAAAGGACCGTCATATTAGTATTGATACCCAAACCTGCTTTACGATCTGATTTGTTTTTAATAAGAGAATACTTTAATTTCACTAATTTTGACATAAAATGGAGTCTAAACAGTAACCAATGTCCCCGAGAGCCAATCAAAATGCTTGGGATAACCGAACTAATCGGATAATATAATATTGATGTTATTACTAAATAAAGAGGGCCTTGGCTATACTTTACTTTCACGGAAAACGTATTCGTATTCATTACAAGCGAATTTAGCAACATAAAGGCTACCAAACTACAAACATATCTTCACTATCTATAGTGTTTCTCTGCTTCCCAAAAAGTTATTCCTAATTTCAATACAGAGTAGAGTTATGGGTAACAGACACCAATACATTAAGCTAAAGAACACAGAACTAGATGAGAATGTGTATATTACTCACAATAACGAACTTTGCTGATGTTGTCAAGACGTAATCACCACAAAAGAAGCCAGTCCGATAAATCCAGTCACATCGAGTGAAATATGAAGACACAATAATTACATACCATATTATTTTACCACTGTCACTACTGAATATTTCACGTAAAATATAAATGGAACACAGCATTACACATTGGAACACTCACTGCCGCCATTTGCATGAGCTAACCGAAACAAGATTATTTAAATCAATCGATAAATACTCGATAGGCAATAGGTATTGCTTTTAGTAGTTAATGAATCTAACACTACGAAAAGAATGGCGCTGATCCCTCGTGGTTTGCAATTTCATTTATTTTGTCCCACACTTGGTAAGTTATAGATTTTAGTGTAACGTCCTACTCCTCCGTTGTAACCAAAGTTATAGTCATAGGCGAATAGTCCAATACTACATTCTCGTGTTTTAGAACAACATTTATAAAATAAATCCAAGCAAACTAGCCCGTTCTTCTCATAAGTGATAGTGACGTTCAGTTGTCTCCATTTTTAGGAAAAAATTATATTCTCTCGTAGGTAATTTGATAGGACACAAAGATTTTATTGTATAACTAGCTGTTACCCGTCTTTCATACAGGTAAAAAGAAGTATTTTGTATTTAGAGGACACCAGACATTTTATTGTATAACTAGCTGGTTACCAGTCTTTCGTACAGGTAAAAGAAAAGTATTTTGCATGGTTCTTAGCGTTACGCGAGAACACCTCGAAGAAGGAGGACATAATATTAAGATCAGTATCGGCAACTTATATGCCTATATTATTTATCATTTATCATTATATTGCTATTAGTAAAAGTCATGTTTCCTTGTTTAATCCTAGTAAAACGAAGATCAGGCTATTGTTGAAAAATCACCTCTTGTTCCGATTCCCTCACGATCGTTTGAAATCGTTCCTCAATTCATTCAATTTTCATGTCTCTGAATGAAGTTTCAACAGCCTCAGTCTAAATACATTTTTACGCTTTCAAAATATTAAATACAGTTTTTCGTTCAGAAAGAACGTAACCACATTGCTGTTCTAAATATAGGCCTATATAAGAAGTGCGCGGAAAAGTTAGATTTAAAATTTAGATAATGCTTGTGATTACGAAAAATCACAGGAAGAACATCATTGGACAATGCAAGGAATTCTGATATAAGATAAGAGTGTGGGGGACAAGAGAAAATAAAGAATTAAGAAACCTTGGTTAAATGAGCAAGGTATAATAAACCAGAAGGGAGGAGTTTGAATTTTCCAAAAAAAAAAGTTGTGTGATCAAGGAGAACCAGTCTAGATCTCATGGTCGATGGAAAGAAGAATATGATATGATGCTTGTGACGAATTTCTTGATAGAACCTCTGTCAGGAGAAACACATTTTGCAATACGCCATGCTATATTATTTTGTTTTAGTAGTTACCTTAAACAAAAAATTTTAAAAAATCTGATAAGATACACATAACTTCCTATACCCAAATAACGTTTTGGAAATTAGTATGGTATATTGTAATACATAATATATTCAAACAGAATACTATTTAATGCACTCACGTAACTTTCTTACTTAAGCATCGGCAATTTACCTTTCTCATTTCACATTGTGATATAGAATAAGAGGCCGTATTGCAAGCAGTGCGTATTCAGTTGTTTCAACCTAATGGAAAGCAGGAAATACTGAGTTTCTACAATTCAATTCAATATTTTAATCATGCATTGAGGAACAGAGAATTTTTGCGAAATAAAGTTTAAAATAAAAGTTCTGGATAATAATACTTCCTGTAAAATAACTTAAAAAATAAGAGAAAGTAGTCGACAATCTTCGTGTCGCATCCCAAAAAGATACCTAATTCAAATAAAAAAATTGATATTTTTTTTTTTTACGATTTTTCGTTCTCGAATTGGGCTATTCACAGACACGTACACAAATATGCTTCTGAAAATAGCAGTGTATTTATGGTAAAAACTAGACTTCGAATTTCAGGGTCGAGCACAATACTTCCTCTACCTACAGTACCTATGGTATGGGCAGAAGAAGTACAGTCAACCCCCGATATAATGCAACTCTTTACAGTGCCACCATCGCATTGTGCGAATAAATGCAAGTGAACGGACCTTCTTCCATATAAAATGCATAAGAAACCTCGTAACTGTGCTAATTCATTTAGTGCCAGTGAATATAAGATAAATATAAAATACAGCTTGCAGTGACTTTTTTCAGCTCCAGCGTGAATGTTAGGAAGATTATTTAAGAAACATACACTTCTGTTTTTACAAGAAGTGAGTGTTCCCCTGCCACTAACTTTAAATGTAGGGCGGTGGGATGTTATGAAGTCGGACACACAGCCTGCATGAGGGTGGAACAAGTAGAAAGAGCCCTTCATACAATGAGACATTCCAAACTTGCACTTCTTTTAGTCCAATGTCCATTCAGCTGTTAAACACTACACTACTGTTACACAGATACAGTTAATCGCTTACATGGACCCACATGATTTTCACCCCCTTTGTGTACTGTAGCATTGGACATATGCTGTTATAAATTGAGTTATTGTACAGTATTTTATTTTGTACTAAAGTACTCTATTTGCCTTTTATTTTATTTTATTTTTATTTCATAATACAGTACAATAAATTGATACAGCACTGTATAATGCCATTTTTATTTTTTAAAAAAATTACATTTGGTTTTAGTGTCATCCTCGCTTTGTGCCAATAAATGTTAGCAAATGGATGGTGGCATTATATCGAGGGTTGACTGTAAAAATGATTATGTAATATCATAACACGTTCCTGACGGTTGAATTACAAAATGTGATTGTTATTAGTTATTACTTATTACAAACAACGAAATCATTTATCGTGCAGTTTTATATTTATCCGTAGTCATAACAATACTATTTTCCAAGGGTGAGTCCGAAAATAAGTTTCCCCTGGCGACTCTGTACAGAGGTGTGGATGAAAGACAAAAAATATGAGATAATAAAGATAAGACGTACCTTTATTTGTCCACATACGGAAGAAGCGTTGAAGGGATTGTGTGACGTCAGCAGTTCTCCCAAAGCGCCTTCCGTCGAGTCTTCTTCAAAGCCGGAAACAGATGGAAGTCACTGGGTGCGAGATCAGGACTGTATGGCGGATGGGCTAGGCGCTCCCAATCAAAAGTTGCAATATGGTTTTGCGTTGCCGTCGCCGATTGTGGTCTTGCATTGTCATCCAACAAAGAAGGCCAGTCCGCTTTTTCCGAATTGCCTTCTTCAATTTCAACAGGGTGTGACATTACTGCGTAGCTGTGATGGTTCCATCCTCCAAAAAGTCTATCAACAAAATCCTTTTAGGCGTCCCAGAATACTGTGACTCCTCAAAGAGGGCGTTGTTTTGAACTTCTTTCGGACAGGTGATAACGGATGTTTTCACTCCATATATGCGGCCTTCGATTCGGGCGTGAAGTGGTGGAGCCCTGATTCTTTGCTGGAGGGCTTTTTGAAGTTTCTAAAGCGGTATGAAAAATGTCTCAATGTACGCGGTAATTATGTGGGAAAATAAAGGTACGTCTTATCTTTAATGTCTCATATTTTTAGTCTTTTCAATCACACCTCTGTGCACAGTCGCCAGGGGAAACTTATTTTCGGACTCCCCCTGTACGTCAATTTCATGAACCAAATAAGAGGGAGGAGAATGGATATTTAAAAATTTATTGAGCCCACCCAATCTTTTTTAAAAGTTATCCCCACTGTCCATCGCTCTGGCACAAGGAATGCATTCGGTTCTCTCATGCAGTGGGCCCGTGTACGATTCTCGGTCGGGACTAATTTCGTAGGTGGGGTATTATGCGAGGATTTTCCTCACTGTAAGAAGAATGCCGGGCAACTTGAGGATTTTGTGGTCCCCGGATATCATCTGGACGTCATTATAACCTTCATCCCATCCGAACCTTGTTGAGAATGAGTGTGTGAGTGACTGATGTGTCTCGTCCTGTGTTCGTATAGTCTCGGAGGTGGCCCCCCATTGGGATGATCACTCACTTGGGGAAGCCCCCCATGTTTTTGTTTGGTCATAAAGGTATTTCAGTGATCCAATGATAATCACTCTTCCAACAAACGCGGTTCTGTAAGACCTGGGTGGCATGGGCCGCATAAACGTCCCTACAATGGGAGAGATTCTAAGAGAAACAGAGAAAGAAGGAGAAGAATTTCTCCTGAACTAATCAATCTGAAAACATTGGTGTCACTACATGATAGTGAGATCATTTATACTGATTAAAAATTAACAAGTGTTCTTTTGTCACTAGTCATATGGAAATAATTTTATGTAAAACAAGACTTAAAAATACATTTTATCCTAATAAACAAAACGCTATAACTGCAATAACAATAATTACGTTTATTCGTATTATTTATATTACAGAAGCAGACGAGAATAATAAAAGATTTTAAATATAAAACAAAAATTATATGAATCACTACGGACTAGATCGTATTATGTCAATCACTGAAATAATGCAAAGAATTAATCTCAATCTTAAATCTATCTATTAGCCTATATTGTGTGTGTGTCCGTTCCGCCTTAATGAATTTTGTAATAGTTATGGCCTTTATATGTCTTATCTTATACTAAATGTTTTAAATTTGTTTCAGGGAAGAAGTAGAAGAACCAAGAACGAATATGAAATCTACAATGTTTCTGATGTGTTTAACATTATGTTCACTCCAATGTAGTGGCTTTTTCTTTCCTTACGACAAATCAAGCGACGGCTTTACGGAACTGGCGTTGAAATTTATGAAAGAGGGAGAAAGACACTTTCAGAATGAACCACCAGATAGACGCAATGTCCTTCAGGAATATGACTTCATCATAGTGGGTGCAGGATCAGCTGGATGTGCAATAGCTAACAGGTTGACGGAATTTTCCAACTGGAAGGTCTTGGTCATAGAAGCCGGTCGTCATGAAAACTATGTATTCGATATACCAGTTTTGGCAAGCTGGATCCCGTTCTCAGATGCTAATTGGAAATACTATACAGAACCGGCTAAGAATTCTTTTCTAGGTATGCAGAACAAGAGATGTCATTATCCCAGAGGAAAAGTTGTTGGTGGATCCAGTTCTATAAATTTCATGATCAATACACGTGGTAATAGAGCAGATTATGATAACTGGAAAAACCTTGGGAATCCAGGATGGGGATTTGATGATGTACTACCATACTTTCTTAAAATTGAAAATATGACCATACCAGAACTTGCAAATGACACAGTATACCATAACACGCATGGGAATCTTCAAATATCTTATACTCCTTACAGAACTAAACTTGCGGATGCATTCATTGACAGCGGAATGGAATTAGGATATGCAACAACAGATTATAACGGTGCCGTTCATACTGGATTCAGTTACCTTCAATCAACTACAAGCAACGGCACTAGAATGAGTGCTTCTAAAGCATTTTTACATCCAATTAGGAATAGAAAGAATTTTCATTTGATAAAGTATAGTCATGTAAGCAAAATATTAATTGACCCTGTTACAAAGAACGCCTATGGAGTGGAATACTTTAGAAATAACCGCAAACATATGGTTTATGCCACAAAGGAAGTTATAGTTTCTGCTGGAGCAATCAACTCTCCACAGCTATTATTGTTGTCCGGAATAGGACCCAAGAAACATTTGGAAAAGATTGGTATTCCCGTAATAAAAGATCTAAAAGTAGGTGAAAATCTCATGGACCATCCAGGATTAATTGGTCTTTCATTCACAGTGAACCAATCGGTGTCACTGATCATGGACGAAATTATAGATAACGGTTATTACTACAATGATTACTTGAAATACCATAGAGGACCGTTTTCAGTACCCGCAGGCTGTGAGGCAATAGCTTTCTTTGATTCTGAAAATCCCGGAAAGTGTAACAGCTATCCAGATTATGAAATCCTGTTTTTTGGTGCAAGTGTGTCATCTGATAAGGGATACTATAAATCGCTGGGTATAAGTGAACATATAAATAATGTCCTCTATAAGCCATTACATGATAAACATACTTGGTCGGCTACAGTATTAACTCTGAAGCCCAAGAGCAGAGGAAGAATACTGTTGAGATCAAAAAACCCTTTCCACCATCCTCTTATATATCACGACATATTTAAGGATCCTTACGACTTAGAAATACAATTAAAGGGAATAAAGAAAGTGTTGGAGATAAGCAATACCAAAGCATTTCAAAAATATGGTTCTAAAGTAATTAGCACTCCAGTTCCTGGTTGCGAAAATATCCAGTTTGGGTCTGATGATTACTGGAGATGTTTTGCTAAACATCTCTCTATAGCAATATGGCATTTAAGTGGGACCTGTAAAATGGGACCGAAGTCTGATCCTGGTGCTGTTGTTGATAGCAGATTACGAGTGTATGGTGTAAAAAATCTTCGGGTAATAGATGCGTCTATTATGCCCATGGTCCCATCAGCTCACACCAATGTACCATCGATGATGGTTGGAGCAAGAGGTGCAGATTTAGTTGTAGAGGACTGGAATGAGAGAGCAAATTACTATTAAATTTTAGATTAAATAAATTAACTGGGGACCTATGCTTGTGTGAAGTAATACTAACACACTGGTGTATTTCGTTAGTATATAAATGTTGAAATATGTTCAAATAATGACATAAACCCTGGCACCGTTTGGTTAGAATAATGCTAGTACAGATGGTTGCTCAGATTAAAGGTGACGTAATCCAGTATCTTCACAATTGTTATGTGAAGAATATTTGGTTTTTCTGTAACCTGTTTCTACATTCAGTTCACTCTGGAAATGAATATTGTAGGTCTACAAGTTAGCGCAGCTTCGTTCTGCGCAGGTTCTTTTCTAGCTTGTAGACCAATAATATATGTATATTAAAATAAATCTGTAGACAGTGTACACTGGTTTACATCATAAAGTACTGACGTAGTACGAACATTT
This sequence comes from Ectobius pallidus, assembly GCA_964059195.1. Taxonomy (NCBI): domain Eukaryota; kingdom Metazoa; phylum Arthropoda; class Insecta; order Blattodea; family Ectobiidae; genus Ectobius; species Ectobius pallidus. The sequence goes on from CAXKWD010000003.1 coordinate 57,526,759, forward strand.
CTAAAGTAATTTAAGAAGGCATCTTTTTTTTTATTATTTATTTTACTTCAAGTGACAAAAATTTTAAAACAACCTTTATTTTCAGGTATTTCATGTTCCTTTTTTGTACGATAGATGTTATTAAAAATTCGAGGTAAATGTTTCTTGTTTAAATGTGGGCATATTATAGGCCATTTATTTATTTACTTATTTATTTTTGTAATTGTATTTGTTTTAAACGTTTATAATGTAGATTAGGCCTTCCTAGATTGTATATAGGATCTTATAGAACACTCATATTTTATGTAGATTGAGTTTGTAAATTGACATGTATCAAGCTTATCTTCAAACAGACTGAAAACAATACTTTACTGTTTGTAATTAGTTTCTGACTCCATTATCACCAATCTGTATACAATACGAAGAAGTCACTCGATCTGACAAAATTGGGTTCGTTGTAAAATTTTACTTTATTGTTATATTTTTCATTGTTAATGTTTTTATTCTTGTAGTATTTTTGACAGTATTACCACCATTATTATAATTAAACAAATGTTGCACATTATGACATGAAATACAGGAAGACGGTATATTCTCCACTGGAAGTTTTATTCTGGTCTTTACATGCTGAAATATGAAAGGCTGAAACCTAGTTATGAGGCTAGAGTTCATATTTCAGTCTACTACTGAATCTGATGGAGTGCAACTCTTCGGAATACTTGTACAAAACACAAAATATGAAAAAACATCAGGCTATAAAATAAAATATAAAATACAACATGGAATAAAATATTGTACTTAACTACTAATAAATTTCCTATATCATACCTGTGTCCAAGTGTTATTGGTGCAGTAAAGTAAATCTTCCTCTAGAAGTTAAGTAAATCATTTGTATTTTAGTATTCTTATATGAGATCATAGGCGTAACCAGGCCGACCATATTGGGGGGGGGGGGGGGTTATAACATCTGGAGAAGGGAGTCCCGGGGTCCTCCCCCCTGAAAATTTTTAAAATTAAGGTGTACAATAACGAGTTTTAAGTTTCCCACGCTTTAAACTCATATTAAGTAATTTTTAGCAGATTTTTAAAAATGGTGATATATCACAATAATGAAATAAATAGTACTATTTTCCCTTTTTTAATCAATGGGGGGGGGTTCAAACCCCCAAAACCCCCCCCTCGTTACGCCTATGTATGAGATAATAGTGCAACTGCAAAATAACTTACGTAGATTCTAATAATTGGGTTTATAGGCAAAATAGTATTGTTTTATATAAGTATTAGCCTACATTGCAAATCGAGTGAAGTAATAATTTTGACATCGTTTTGGCTTTTTTGCAACGTGCACATTTGCTTGGCTGGTTGACTGTCGCACTTTTTTTTTATATTACGTTTCATAGCCTCCAGCGTTGTGGGTTGAATTACTAAAGTTCCATTTTCCCACATTACTTGAGAAGGAAACAAGTGGTGCCAAGTATGGGGATCGTGCGAGCTTTGGAGAATCGTTCAATCCAACATATATTCAGCTTGTACTCTCAGCGAATTGCATGAACTGGAGTACATCAGGTTGGTACCATACGCAGGCTATCAATAGAGAAACATCTTGCAACAAGACAGGAATTTCATTGTTCAGAAACGACCGACATTGAATTCAATTCAGTGTGGGACTGAATAAGTAGGATGTAATGATATCATACCTACATAAGTGGTATGATAAAGGCGATGTTCTGGAAGAAGGCATCAAAGTGGTTGTTGAATCCATACCTACTACAACAGGATTCGAACATACGGTGGCGAGAAGTCCAGTTAAACAGCAATGCTTCATCTCAGGCCGCAGTGCCGTATTTAGGCCTAGGCAGCTGCCTAGGGAGGCTGATTTGAAGGGGCGGCAGTCTACCAACGAGTAACCTCCTTCGCTAAAAGCAATTAGCAATTCCATTTGTGTTGTCAATGAAATTGGAACTCTCTTTCCATTTAACCGCCTTTGATTAAACTCTGACATTCTGATTTCAAGGCGGTCTTCGTTATGAGATGATGCCGCTATCACTGTTATAAAACTAACCAGTATCAGTAATTCAATACTCATCAGTGCTAATTCATACTTATTATTATTACCATTATTACTAGCCTACTATTTCAGTTACAATAATGCTTAGTGTAGGCGAATATATTTTTCTCTGCCTAGGGGCGCTTTAAGTAGCTAAATACGCTCCAGTCAGGCGACATCTGCATCTGATGAGCTGTATTCATGTAAATGTCAGTTTTTTCTTGGAATCTGCGGTCTGTGAAGAAATTAGACTGAAAGTGGGATTATTCTACTCCGATACATTATCGTATACTACCACGACAGCCTCTTGAGCATAACATGTACACTCCAATGATATCAACAACACAGAGATGTTTCCGAAAATTGTATTTTATATTCAGAAAAATTCCAAAAACTATATTAATGTTGAAAACTCCACATCGAATTTCAGGCTTGAACACCATATTCCCCTCCAGTAGAGCTACTTATAGAACGGATAAAGGAAGATAAGTTTTTACAATTTAAACATATTTGTTTTGATTTAAAGTTTTATTAAAGCAATTATATTCCAGAGGAAATAAATGGTGCAAAATATGTTGCACAAACTTTCTCGCATATACGTGTTAAAATCTTGCACAGAAAGAAGTAAATGGTAGAGACAATTATTTTTTTAAATACATTTTTATAACAATAACATGTATCTAGAACGGAATATCTTTATGCACAATGCTTTTACCGTAAAAAAAACAATAAAAATTATAATCAATGGCGGAGAGTGGATATTTTGAGTGGGTGTACACATTAGTCAATAAGTCAATAAATTGTATTTGTCTAAGTAAATCATGCATTAGACAAAATGAGTTACCTGTCCATAACGAAAGAACTGTATTTGAACAAAGAATGTACAGGTGCACAAGAAAATCTTAAATATTTTGAAAATCTTAATATTCCACAATAAATATCTCTGAAATACGTAGGCTACTGAGAAATCATCTGACATGACCAAGACCACCAACTTTTCTTACAGTATAGAAACTTGTATTTTACCGGTATATTTTCTTTTATATGTTATATCCAGTGGTGATAGAAATAGGTGGTCATATTATATGACTTGAGTTCCTTTTGATGTCAACATTATTCTACAACACTCCGCTACGGCTGTCGCTCCGCTCCGAGTGCTTAACTATTTGCGTAGCATTATGCATTATTTAGATACCTGTACAAAATATATTACTTAAGAGAGTGAGTTGTAGAATTAATTTTAATTACTTCCCGTTGTGGTACATACCGTAGTCAATATAACAGTGCAGTATAAAAGTGAGCTGCATTGCCGCCATGGCGGACGAATAATGGTGTTGGCAGCATCGTACGAGCGTTCCTAGACAGACTGCATAAACTCAAGAAGATGCAATTGCAAAACCGCAGTTGAGTATGATTTATGTTCTTATTACTGTTATTATATTTATTATTTAGCTTGTACTGCAAGCTTTAACTGCATGTAGGTCATATCACGTGTTTAGAATGTTTGCGTGAATTAGTAGTCTATTGTAACAACTCATTCGCTTGCGTCAGTTTCTATTGTTCAGTGAAATTCAGTTTAAACGATTATAATAGCGGCGATGAGTTATGGAAAATAAACCAAGTCCTACAAATCCGGCGTTTGCCTTTGCGAATGAGGAAACCATGAAAAACCCAAATCAATTTTTGCGGCCACGAGGTTTGATTTGACCTCAGGACCTCTTCCCTATTAGCCTACACCACCTCGCTGTAATTGGTTTTGGTGTCTTCATTACGACTGAGCTAAACTGGCTGCATTTAACAACAATAAGTAGATGACTATTTTTTGTTACTATGGGCAGCAAAATATAATTCATATTCTAATTAACATATACATGTTCTGAAATTTGCATCTGAGCCTAATTTATTTCCTTTTTATCTTGAAACCTATTAATTGTATAAAGAAATGTGTTTAACAAAAAATATTCATTTAAATTTTCTCTACAACTTTACTGTGGTAGGTTTTCATGTATCGACTACTGCAATGGAAATAATTTAGAAAAATTTAAAATGGATACGAGTAAAGTACCCCCTAAGTCATTTTTGCAGAGAAACGGATATAGCTATTTTATTAGTCATAGATAAGTGTTTCCAATTTCAAATTTTTATTAAAATCGTTATACCCAATTTTTTAATAATAAAAAATTTAAAATCGTTTTAACAAAAAGTCCCCTTAATATTTCAGTTATAAAAATCTAATTCTGGGTGGTTCGATAAAATTTCGAAAAAGTCCTTAATTCAAAAAATGAAGTCAATAAAATGAACCGTTTACCCACTCTGCTTGTCCACAGACAGACGATCAGACGAACAGACAGATAGACGGACAGACGTCATTCAAAAAAAACTTTGTTCGGTTTGTAGGCGTCATGAAACATGTTTTCCTGGTGTTATCTCGATTTAGATTTTTTGTCACGATCACAATACTTGCTCTAGGCCAATACTACGTATAAGCGAGAAATTAAAAATACAAAAAAATTGTATTTAATAACTAAAAATTAATAAATCCGTACCTCAAAAATAAATAAATAAAATATACTATAATTATTTAAAAAGAAAGGAATGGAAGACATTAAAATGATGGAAAGAAAAGACTTTTTGGAGTGACACCATCGAACCTTGTATCACTCCACTGTACACAATGAGAATACTTTCGCTGGTGTTGTGCATGTGTTCAATTTTGACTGTAGGGTCAGAAGGGAAATCTTTATAAAAGTATTAAATATCTAAAAATTATGACACCTGCACCTCAATAAGTGCATGAGTAAATAAATAAATATAACATAAAACATAGATGCAAAAATGAAAATAGAAAAGAAAATGGGATTTTGGCGTGAAAACATGGTCTTGTATCTCCGTGGATGTTCTGCATGTGTTCAATTTTGGCTATAGGGTCAAGTAATATTTAAATATACAAAATAGTATTGTTTTCAATAGCTTCAAGTTATTAAATTATTACCTTAATGAATATAAATATGTAGATAAATAAATAAAAGAACGTGAGAGAACATAAAAACCAATAGAATATTATAAAGCTGAAGAATAGAAAACAAATTTTATTTGGCGCTACACCATCAAGTCTTGTATCACTGTACTCGATGAACTTGTGCAAGGTAAGGGTTAACACTCTCCTACTGATGAGCAAAAACAAGCGTGACAACTTGCCAGTGCATCGAACAAATGCACATATACTTCGCAGCAGAGGAAAAGTGCAGTTGTGCTTTAATATCTGTGCTGAATATACCGACAAGGAATTAGTCTTTGTAACTACATCTCTTATCAGTATTTATTTTCCAGGTAAGACGTTAAGATGACATTTTTATCATTCTTTTTAAACTGGTCTAGGCTGATGTATCGTAAAACATTCGAATAAGAACGGTATTTCGAGTGTTTTACTTTATTTTATTTTTTCTCTAGAACAGTCTAGATAGGCATTGATTTTTAAGTTACAATATTATAGAAAAGTTGAAATTTATTAAAATGTGACAAGATTATGTTGCAAATATTTTAAGATAATCTTACATCAAGTTTCAAGTAAACGTAAGAGCTAGAATTTACATACAATTTAACTATTACATGGCTATCAAAATGTAATTTTATACTCGGAACCAATCAAGAAATCCAAGAATATTAACTAATCCTGATCTTACACCTTATTTGCAAAATTCATTTTATTTGCCAACACTTGACAGTATTAACGTGATTTAATATGTACAGTGCCTATCTAAGTCGATATATTTACAGTATATAGCTATTGGTATACATATATACCCACTGGTATATACCTATATATACCAATGGGGTATTGCTAATTCTATGGACAGAATAGGATTTCTACCAACCTACTTCAACAGGCAACAATTATTATTATTGCGCACATATCAAACGTTCGCTTTGCCTATTCGCTTACGAGTACTTTAATTCCAGGTGTTTAGCTTCCTATTGTGATTATGTATGTGAAATCCTTCAATTTCGATAGTTGAACCTGCGTTTTTCTTCAATTATACAATTATTCATAACCATTTGGTATTTGATTCATCACAGACACTTATTTTATTATTTTTTAACTCAAATTATAAGTTATTTACTTAAATAGGTTTTTATGTGCCGCTTCTATCATGCACACGCATCAAAAGACATATATATATATATATATACTTGTGCACAGCTATTCCAATGTGCAAAATAGCTTTTTTTTAAACTATGCGAGAATAGATGGATGAAGGTGACAATGACAGCCACATATATCCGGGGACCAGCTGAAGAGCCTAGGGTTTCCCCCAAGTAGGAAACACTTCCCAACCAGGACTCGACCCGAGCCCACTGCATGAGAACAGCCACTATACCACGGCGCTGAACTGATACAGAAAATATAGCAAAAAATTATGATTGAATATGATTGAATGTGAGTTAGATAAACTTTATGATAATTTCAGTATATTCTGCTCGACTGGCGAGGAAGCAGACTGCAAGAGACATTGATATTAAAAAAAAATAACAGAAAATAAATAGAATGAATTAATATTAGTTCTTGCAGAGACAAAATCATCCCATTTTTGTTGCAGGCAATAAGAAAAATTCTAGCTCATAAGAAAAGCATCCCACTAATTATACATTTTATGTTTTCTACTTCCTTTATAAAATATTGTGTGTTATGTTGTCATTTTAATAAACCATTGCAAAATAAACACCATTACTACGCATTAATGAATCTCATATTTACCAACGAGGGACTACGTGTATAATTTATATCAATACGTTTTACGTAATAAAATTTTAGTTTTCATTTAACTATTAACTTCAGTGTATAGCATACAAAATAAATTTAAAATATTTATATAGAAAGCAAGCCATCTTTGAATTTATAGCAAAGCGTTGGAAGTTGAAATGACCTATTATAGGCCTAGCACTGTTTTGTAGATACATGATACCTCTTAAGGATTAACTAGACAAGTGTTATAATTTGTTTATTTACTCATGCATATGTTTATATAAAAAGCACTAATTTCCAATTCGGCATTCGCCTTTCCCTGTTGGGAAAACCCTGAAAACTCCAGTCAGATTGGCCAGCTACAGAATTTGCACATTAGACTTCCGCCGTGATCACCGCGAATCCAGTCATATCGAGTGAAATTTGAAGACACAATAAATACATACCGTATTGTTTTACCACTGTCTCTTCTGATTATTTCCCATAAGATATAAATAGAACACAGCATTGGACGTTAGAACACTCACTCGCCATTTCCATGAGCTAATCGAAACAAGATTATTTAAATCGATCGATTAAGACTCGATAGGCAATAGCTATTGCCCTATTGCTTTTAATAGTAAATGAATCGTACACTATGATAATAATGGCGCTGATCCCTCGTGGTTTCCAATTTCAATCATTTTGTCTCACACTTGTTAAGTTATAGAAATCAGTATAACCTTGTTAGAAAAGTTGTAGTCACAGACGAATAGTCCAATACTATAATCTTTCGTTTTAGAAGATTATTAAGAAATCAATCCAAGCAAAAGAACCCGTTCCTCTCATAAGTGATAGTGACGTTCAGTTGTCTTCATGTTCAGGAAAAATTACATTCTCTCTTAGGTAATTTGTTAGGACTAAACTAAACTAAACTCAGTGGCGCTACATCCTTGACATGGGCTACCACCCGACCGCTGCTTCATCTACCATAGGCAGATGACAGGATTGGGAGCATGTGGTCAGCATGCCGACGACCACGGCCGTTAATGGTGGTTTCCATGACCAGAGTCGATACTTCTTTATTAAGTAGCTCTTAATTTGAATCACGAGGCTTAGTGATCCCCGTTCCAGACCTCCCTACCTCAGCAAAATCCAAGGAAGTACCGGAGACCGGGGGATCGAACTCGGGCCGAGGGATCTGAAGTCAGCGACGATAACCACAAGACCACGCCACAAGACTAGCTGGTTACCCGTCTTTCGTACAGGTAAAATAAAGTATTTTTGTATGGTTCATAGCGTTACGCGAGAACACCTCGAGGAAGGAGGACATAATATTAAGACCAGTGTCGCCAACTTATATGGATCTGTTGTCTCAAATCACCCAATAATTTGGTGTATATTATTATCACAATTATTTATTGCTGTTCCGTCTAGCATTCCGTGTCTGGCCGGATTTGAAGCATCAGCTGTTTTCGCGAGGTCATTCGCCGTGTTGCTATGGCGACAAGTGTATTGACTTCATTTCTTTTATTTTTTGTGCTTTCAATATAATTTTAAATATGTTTATTATCTGGTTTGTTCTATCTTCCCATCAATTCTCATCAGAAAAAACAATTGACTGTCGCTTCTTTCATTTTTGGATAGTCATCTCTATAATCTCCAACCCAAAGTCTCAGTCTGGTTATTTTTAGTATATTTTAATCATAATTTTGTGTTTTTAAGGAAACAATTCAGTTTTAAAGTAATGCTAATTAGTTCTCTTATTTATGTTCTAGTATTTACAGCGGTTCGGTGTTGATATGTGATGTTTACCTGGGCGCCACAGTATAATGCATATACTGAATATTTCTGATTTGTTGAACCCGCCTCCGGTCTGCTAGGGAAATTCCCAGCTATCTCTGTCTATCCACTGCAATCTCATTTTAATAGTTATTTAAAATGATGTTGTTAAACTTTTTACCTTTGCCTTCTTTCTAGTTAATAATATTTATAATGAATGTTCCGTCTTTTCACGGTCATTTTAAGACCAAACACGGGCTATGAGATTTTATGATTTTAGTTTGAATAAATTTGGGCAATTAATCTGTCATTTATTATACTTAATTTGGTTATCTTGTTTATTTCTTTTTACCGAAGTATCTGAACTGCAATATATGCCCCAGTCTATTAAGACAGGAATCATCATAGCCTATGATTGACTTACTGGCTGAATATACTGCATCTCTCCACAAAATATTATACCTTATTTTCCTCCAGTGTTGCAACTATCTTACACAAATACATAACTAATTTAATTCCTATCCTGACACGAGACTTCACCTTAAATCCTGTCCCACATGTACAAGTTTTCTGAACCTATCACATTCATGCATTCATACATCTTGCGGTTTCCTGTAGTGTTACGTTGCTTGTACGTATTACTTGGTTTATTGCACGACCAAGACATTACAACAAAATTTTACGTAAACACCATAAATTTTCCGATATACCCTCGTGAGACCATGAAAATTAAGCTCAAGCAGTTCTCACTGAAATTTTATAAAATATATTGAATGCATAAAGAAAAACAAAAACACTTTTTTTTTTTTTTTTTTATATTGAGACTTTGACAAGGTCGATCAAGCAGTTCTCACTACACCTACACTATATTATAAAGAATGCAAAGAAACACTCTTTTACCATGAGACTTTGACAAGGTCGATCAAGCAGTTCTCACTACACCTACACTATATTATAAAGAATGCAAAGAAACACTCTTTTACCATGAGACTTTGACAAGGTCGATCAAGCAGTTCTCACTACACCTACACTATATTATAAAGAATGCAAAGAAACACTCTTTTACCATGAGACTTTGACAAGGTCGATCAAGCAGTTCTCACTACACTTGCACTATATTATAAAGAATGCAATACACACACGTATATTTTACTCTCATTTATACACATTCCTCTAATCCTAAACCTATGTGGAACTGATAACCTATCATGCCAGTAGCTATTTTACCGCGTAAAATATACATTACAGGTTATAGGCCTACTTTATTCCAACTCAGTACAATGCCTTTCGGTTATTCTGCCCTGAAATATGGTCTAATGAAGCTGCCTTCTTTAGTGATTTTTCTTCATTATTAGGTCTCTCTAGTCCTCGTAATCCCCCGGTCTGTGGGACGTCATTTCGACCCTCAACTGCATCTTTTAATCGTTTAAAAGGCCTATTTTGCTTTAGATGTATTTCGTCATTTCTGTGACGGACATTCTCCAGAGCATAACTGTTATTTCCCGTGCCACGCGTCTGGCTCGTGTCATTTATTGCTTCATCTGTGACTACTCGGTATGCCGTTTCACTGACCCAATTTCTTTCGCTTTCAATGTCAATGTTCCCCTGGCTTCCTGGAATTCGATCATCTTCATTCTGCGAATTTTTCATCGGCATCCTCCCACAAAATCGAATATTATTTTCTTGCCCGCCCTGAGGCCTATTTTCTTGATTATTGCCTCTTCTATTCCGGTTCCTATTGTTCATATAATTGTTATTATTGTAAGTGGGTCCCCTGTTCGATTCTCTATTTCTCTTGCAGTACTCTTGTTCCCATTTCCCTCTATCATTTGTCGAGCCTCTTCTCGTGTCTTGACTTTCCTGCGTAACTTCGGTATTTTCATGATACTCTTCCCCGTTTGTCTCTACTTCAAATCTTGATAGCAATTCTAAGGCCTTGCTGTAACTTTGGGGACAAGCTACTATAAGTAGGTTGCATATTTCCGGCTGATAATGCCTCCGTACAATCTGGATCGCTACATCTTCCGGCATATCTGGATCTAATTGTTTCAATAGGCCTATTACTCTTAGGAAATGGTCCGATAGAGATACGTTGCCTCTAGGCGAATATCTTCCATTATAGACTTCATTTCTAGCTAATGCTCTCTTCTTCTCTCCCCAATATCTTTCTAGGAACAGCTGTTTAAAATTCTCATAATTACCGTCCGGTTGTACTATTATTTCAAACCACTTTTTGGCTTTTCCATCTAAAGCTCTACCGATAATCAACATTTTGTACTGAGATGGAATAGATTTTAAAATAAAATATTCCTCAAGATCTCTCAAAAAACTATGAGGGCTCGTATTGCTCTCATCGAAGTTAGGAAGCGTAATGTCGTTCCCAATCAGTCTCCCTATATCTATTCTATTATCGATAGCTACAGGCATGCTAGTGGCTACCGTCTCGTGTACTGTATTACAGAATTCCTTCCTAGTACTGAGTGTACTATGTGTATTTTCCACACAACTACATGTGTTTCTCTTTAAATTTTCGGCCGAACTATCGACTATAGGCCTATGATTCTCAACCTTCTTAGCTAGGGTGCTAACTTCTTTCAACATCTCCCCTACTTTCTGTGCTAATACATTTTCAAAATGCACTACCTTGTCATTTATTTCTGAGATTTTATCTTCTACCTCTACTTTCACCTTGCTCACCTGAACCTCCATATTCTCTATTACGCTAGATTCTGATTGCTGTAATTTGCCTTCTACAAGTTTAATCTCATTAAATACTATTTCTTCATATTTCATACCCTGAGATTCTATTTTCTCATCAACAATTACCATTTTAGCCTCTATTTCAGATTTAATTTCCCCTTGACTTTCCCAGATTTCTTGTCTTATGGCCCTCTCACTCATCATTATTTCCCTACAAAATTCCTCTCTAATTTGATTACATAAGTTGGATTGGACTTCCCTTATTTCAATGAGTTCTTTTTCAATCCTATCTATATTCTGTCTATTTTCTTGGTTCGATTGTTCTATCCTATCTCCTAGTTTCTCTATCTTTTCCCCAGAATTTTTTTCTAGTTCCTTTATACTTTCCCTAGTGTCGTTACTTGATTTTTCTAGTCCCTTCATCATAGTTTCATTAGATTCCCTCATCATAGCTATTAAATATGCAATAGAATTCGGATCCATAGTCTGATTCATTTCTCTAGGCCTATATTCAATTACGCTATCATTTTCAGTCTGCTGAATTTCTGCTACATTATTCACCTGACTCTCCTTATCTGCATGAATTGTAGTATTTTCATTAGTTGCGGTACTATCTTCTTTATTCTCCCCTATTTCACTATTTATTTTCCCATTAGTGGGCATTTCTTGCCCCTCTCCAAAACTAATGTTTTCTGATTTAATCTGTCTCTTTTCGTTCCTAGTTCGCATACATAATTTTGCTACGAAAATGTAAATTGCCTGTACTACTTGGGTACATAGTATAATTCTGATAATAGTTGCCACACTATCTGCCATAATCCTTCTCACAATTTTCTCCCTACTGAGCACGTCGTGCCCCTCTCCAATTATTATAGTACTCATCTTGCTAAATCACTTGTCGCTTTCCAGCCACATACGTAAATTAAAAGGGTACTGATACACTCTTACGATCTACCTTACCTTTGGTTAAGAAGTTCAACATACAATACATAACATGTATAATTATACCCTTGCACAATAAATATTTGATATGCCTGAGTTATTATTTTACTTTGAAACAAATTTTCTTTTACTTGAATGTCCTCTTTAATTTACTTAGTGAGTTTCAGTTTAATTTTCTTTGATCTTAAATTGCAAAGTATTTCTGAAAATTATATAATATCAGGCTTAATTATCAATTTAATTAATGTTCAGTGTTTATTAAACTACTGATATCTAAAATTGTTTACTTTACTGGAACTCTATGTATATTTAAGTTCTTATCTGTTGGTGATTTTTGATGTTTTCTGCGACGGTCTCCGGAACTGATGTACCACGATCTTGAATTCCAGCGGTGCCTTTACGGGTGACGTTCTAGAAATTCTGCGGTGTCTTCCTTCCGTTTTGGGATGATTTTTGAAGTTGGTGATCCTTGATGTCCAGCTTCACTCGTGCCTCACGTTGGGAAATAGCCATGTACAGCGGTTCGGTGTTGATATGTGATGTTTACCTGGGCGCCACAGTATAATGCATATACTGAATATTTCTGATTTGTTGAACCCGCCTCCGGTCTGCTAGGGAAATTCCCAGCTATCTCTGTCTATCCACTGCAATCTCATTTTAATAGTTATTTAAAATGATGTTGTTAAACTTTTTACCTTTGCCTTCTTTCTAGTTAATAATATTTATAATGAATGTTCCGTCTTTTCACGGTCATTTTAAGACCAAACACGGGCTATGAGATTTTATGATTTTAGTTTGAATAAATTTGGGCAATTAATCTGTCATTTATTATACTTAATTTGGTTATCTTGTTTATTTCTTTTTACCGAAGTATCTGAACTGCAATATATTTTAATGTAACTTATTTGATTTATTTCCAAGATTGATTTATTTATGTATTCTTGGCCAATGGGATTCTTGCTTTTATGTCACATGTCGTGACGTCTGTCATTCTTTTCTTAACATTTCATTCACTCTCATTCGAAGCATTCGCCATGCTGGTTTATTCAGTTCAGAATACTGAATCTAGTTTTTATTGCCGTGCTGGGAATTGAAGTATTCCCAGCCGAGTTATTGCAGAGACGCAATTTAATATCTTCATCAAAGTCATTTATTTTGTGATTCGATTACAAACGTGTGAATCCAAGTTTTTCACTTCCCTGTTCAAACCGAATGGGCTTGATTGTGCAACTCATTAAGTAACAAGGATTTACTGTAAGTACTGTTGTGAAGTTAATATTAAATGAGTGCTTAATATTAGTTGCAGTGACGAAGCAACATATCAAAGTTCGTCATCTTCTCGGTCGTTGCAGCAAGCCGACCTTAAAATAATTGCTGAAAGTGCGCATTCATTTCAAGCAAAGTGAAATTCTTATTCAGTCGTTTGAGCAAGCTCGACTTTTTTATTATTTTTTTTTTGTGCCCACCCTTACCCCCGGAGTGCCAAGCAATTAAGCCTAAACCTCCGGTCAGACCAAATTTTGGTAACCATATGTGATGTGTGTATACCTATTGTGCCCTTATGTACATCCGTAGGGGATGTTGATGGTGTGACGTGTTTGGGCTGAGTACTTGTGTCTTTGTACTTTGGCGCAGGATAGACCTAAGTGCGGATAGGTCTTATGTGCAATATTTCCGAGCGTGTTTCTTTTTAGTGACATGTAGTTATGTATTCTAGAGATTTGTAGTGCGTGTATCTGTTTGAGGGGATTATTGACCAGTCCGGCATTCGCCTAAGAACGAGGGAAACCCCTCAAAAACCTCGTTCGGACTGGAGCAGTGGCCAAATGACCGTCTACTTTTGTGTGTTAATTTACTATAGACTTTTCGAGAAGTGCTGTTTTTGCAAAGGTTTTAAGGGCTGGGAAGGTGTTTTTACGCGTCCAGAACGTGAGGTCCGGTGCCCAGGCTTCCTCTTCTGCCCAAGCGGCTTCGTGGAGGAGTAGTCGAGCTTCTCGATATCGAGGACAAGTATACAGCATATGATACATGGTGTCTGGTTCGCTGTCCTCACAAGCGCATAGATCGTCGTCTGTGAGATTGAAACGGATTAAGTTAGCGGCAAAGTTGCCGTGGCCAGTTAATACCTGTGTGACGAAGTGGTCCAATTTAATCCATGGCATTTTAAGTCTATTTCTGATATTTGGGAAAAAGTCACGAGTGATTCTACCATTTTGGGCAACTACTCATTTTTGCTGCCAAATATCTATTAACTGTGAGTGAATGCGTTCATAAAGATGTGATCGATCTAAGCTCTCAAATTCCCTTGGTCCGATTTGAATGGCACCTAATTGAAAATTAATTTGCTTCCGCACTTTGTACCTGGCTATCCGTTCCTCAAGCAGAAGATCAACAGGAAGAACACCAGCTATGACTGGTAGAGCATCATTCGAAACAGTGGAGTAGGCTTTAGTTATTCGCAAGAGAGAATGTCGCTGGGCAGATTTGAGTTTACGGATGTGATGTGTGTTAAGTTTAGTGGCCCAAGCGTTTGCAGCATACGAGACAATAGCCTCAAAAATAGCAGAGTAAAGTATACGATAGTTAGTGAATTTGTATCCCCACTGCTGTCCAGAAAGTCTGGCTAGGGCCTGAAATAGGTTGTTAGCTGTAGCACTGATTCTTTGAATATGAGCGGTGAATTTATTACCTTCTTGTAAAGTTATACCCAAATACTTCGTTTCTCGAACATATGGGATCCGGTCTTGTCCTATCCTGATGATTGGAGAGTGATTTCCTATTTTCCCCTTGAGGAGCATTGAGTTTTTTTTAGTTTTAGAAATCTTTAGCTTTGCTTTGTGGGACCAAGTTTCCAGAATTGTTAGTGCTCTATTAGCTTTGCGTTCGAGATCTGTTCTGGACTCACCTTCGATAATAATTACTGCGTCGTCGGCATAGGCTATGACGTCAGCGTCTTGAGTCTGTTCAAGTTGTCTGAGGGCTTCATCAAACACCAGGTTCCAGACCTTGGGTCCCAATACTGAGCCTTGGGGACACCCTTTGGATGCGGCCTTTGTGAATGAATGAAGGTTATCCCTTAGCGTTATTCGTCTGGACCGAAAGTAGTCACTGAGGACGGCATATATGTTCTGTGGACAGTTTATATTACGAAATCTCTCCAGGGCGTGTGGCCACCAGACGTTGTCAAATGCGCCTTCTATATCTACGAAGATGGTAAGCACGTATTTAGAATTAGATGTGGTTACTATTTGCTGGAGCAGTGAAGCTGCATCCTCAGTACATCTTCCAGGGCGGAATCCAAATTGCCTGGGCGAGTATGATTCTTCTAGAGAAGTGTCTATTTTGGAAGCTATGAGATGTTCAAAGATCTTTCCCATGACAGGGAGAAGACAGATTGGTCTGTACGACTTGGCCAGAGATGGATCTTTGGTGTCATTTTTCAGAATGACTATAAATAATTGTTCTGGTCCTCCGAGTCATTCACCAGTCTTGTAAGGCAAGCATGCCTTATTATCCAGAAGGAGCTTGCTAAGTCGCCTCCCCTTGATATCATCAATGTTTCAGCATTTCTCCGGCTCCGCTCGGAAGAGGAATTCATTCATGTAAAGCAAGATATCAAAATTCCATCTTGTGTTTAAAAAGTGTCTATTTCTCAATTTTTTGTCCATTGTGCTCTTTGTTTCTCATCAAGGGGCTCAATAGATATATTTGAGCCTGACTTAGTGTTGCATCCTATTTCGCCTGCGAGCTACCGTGGGAGCGGGAAGAATTGCTATTACTAAAAATCATGTTTATTTGTCGAATCCTAGTAAAGCAAAAATCAGGCTATTATTGAAAGATAACCTCTTGATCCGATTCACTCATGATTGTTTGAAATCGTTCCTCAATTCACTTAATTTTTACGCCTCGGAATGAAGTTTCCACAGCTACAGGGTAAATACCTTTTTACGCTTTCACTAGATTAAATACACTTTTCGTTCAGATAGAACTAACTCACATTCCTGTTCTAACTGTAGGACTATATAAGGAGTGCGCGGAAAAGTTAGATTTAAGATTTAGATGATGCTTGTGATTAAGAAAAATCACAGGAAGAACATTATTGACAATGCAAGGAATTCTGATACAAGAAAAAAGTGTGGGGGACAAGACAAAGTAATCAATTAAGAAAATTTGTTAAATCAGCCTGGTATAACTTCCTATACCCAAATAAATGTTTTGGAAATTAGTATAATATTTATTTATATATTTATTTTATTCTGTCAACTACAGGAATAAATCCCAATTACAATTGTAATACATAACATACCTACAATACACAATGCATATTATGGTATTCAGGTAGGAAGTGTAAAGAAAGTTTTTTTTTAGAAAATCTGAAGGAAAAAATACATTCTCTTCATGCAATTGATTGTAAAAATGAAGAGAAAGTAGATACAACAGCACATCCCCGAAGGATACTCAACCCACTCACTCACGTAACATTCTTTACCCTAAGCAACGGCAATTTACATTTCTCACTTCACACTGTGATATAGAAATATGTGACTCACTACAGTCTAGGTCGTTTTATAATCAATCGTTGAAATGATGTAAAAAGTTGTTCTCGATCTTATAACTATCATATATAGGGTGTAAAAATTCCGTAAACAAACTTGGAGGGTTTGTAGACGAGATAAAATGACACTCTTTTATGTGACAAAGATCTGACAGATTCTCAGTTTCCCCGCTAGGAGTCCTTAAAGGGTTTGACAGTGGATGGTGTGACTATATTTAACCTGCCGTGTGATGAATATTTTACAGATTTTGTTGAAAATGTCGTTCGTTTACATTAATGCACAGCTGGCATCTGCGTGCAAATGATTGTCTCACACGTTCAAAACAACCAGGTGTCTCACGAATGATTGCTGCAGCTTTAGCCACACGGCAACCAGCTCTTCTGGAATATCTATTGGTGTTTCGTAAACCAAACGCTTCATCTCCCCCCCACAGAAAGAAATCCATTGGACTGAGATCAGGAGAACGTGGGGGCTACTGTACTGACCCACCCCTCCGAACGGAGAACCTATCAGATATTTGTCACATAAAAAAGTTTCATTTCATCTCCTCTACAAACCCCCCAAGTTTGTATACGGAATATTTTTACACCCTACATGATATATATATATATATATATATAGTGTGTCTGTGTGTTCCGCTTTAAAGAACAATTAACTTTTAGACCTGGAATTTGTAATAATTATAGCCTTTATATGATCTGACCTTATACTAAATGTTTCAAATCTGTTTCAGGGAAGAAATAGAAGAACGAAGAACGAAAATGAAATCTACAACGTTTCTGATATGTTTAACATTATGTTCACTCAAATGTAGTGCCTTTTTATTTCCTTACGACAAATCAAACGACGGATTTACGGAACTGTTTTTGAAATATATGCAAGATGGAGAAGAACACTTTCAGAATGAACCACTAGATAGACGCAATGTCCTTCAGGAATATGACTTCATCATAGTGGGAGCAGGATCAGCTGGATGTGCAATAGCTAACACGTTGACGGAATTTTCCAACTGGAAAGTCTTGGTCATAGAAGCCGGTCGTCATGAAAACTATTTCTTGGATATACCAATCTTGGCACCCTGGATCCCGTTCTCTGATGCTAATTGGAAATACTACACAGAACCGTCTAAGAATTCTTGTCTAGGTATGCAGAACAAGAGATGTCATTATCCCAGAGGAAAAGTTGTTGGTGGATCCAGTTCTATAAATTTCATGATCAATACACGTGGTAATAGAGCAGATTATGATAACTGGAAAAACCTCGGGAATCCAGGATGGGGATTTGATGATGTACTACCATACTTCCTCAAAATTGAGAATATGACCATACCAGAACTTACAAATGACACAGTATACCACAGCACGTATGGAAATCTTCAAATATCTTACGCTCCTTACAGAACTAAACTTGCGGATGCATTCATTGAAAGCGGAAAGGAATTAGGATATGCAACAACAGATTATAACGGTGCCGTTCATACTGGATTCAGTTACCTTCAAACGACTACAAGCAACGGTACTAGAATGAGTGCTTCTAAAGCATTTTTACATCCAATTAGGAATAGAAAGAATTTTCATTTGATAAAGTATAGTTATGTAAGCAAAATACTAATTGACCCCGTCACAAAGAATGCCTATGGAGTGGAATACTTTAGAAATAACCGCAAACATATGGTTTATGCCACAAAGGAAGTTATAGTTTCTGCTGGTGCAATCAACTCTCCACAGTTACTAATGTTGTCCGGAATAGGACCCAAGAAACATTTGGAAAAAATTGGTATTCCTTTAATAGAAGATCTAAAAGTAGGTGAAAATCTCATGGACCATCCAGGACTAGTTGGTCTTTCATTCACAGTGAATCAGTCGGTGTCACTGATCTTGGATGAACTTTTAGATAACAGTTATTACTACAATGATTACTTGAAATACCGTAGAGGACCGTTTTCAGTACCCGCAGGCTGTGAGGCAATAGCCTTCTTTGATTCTGAAAATCCCAGAAAATTTAACAGCTATCCAGATTATGAAATCCTGTTTTTTGGTGGAAGTGTGTCATCTGATAATTCATACTATAAAGTGCTGGGTATAAGCGAACATATAAATAATGTCTTCTATAAGCCATTACATGATAAACATACTTGGCAGGCCGTAGTACTAACTCTGAAGCCCAAGAGCAGAGGAAAAATACTGTTGAGATCAAAAAACCCTTTCCACCATCCTCTTATATATCACGACATATTTAAGGATCCTTACGACTTAGAAATACAATTAAAGGGAATAAAGAAAGCGTTAGAGATAAGCAATACCAAAGCATTTCAAAAGTATGGTTCTAATGTTATTAGCACACCTATTCCTGGTTGCGAAAATATCCAGTTTGGGTCTGATGATTACTGGAGATGTTTTGCTAAACATCTTTCTATAGCAATGTGGCATTTAAGTGGGACCTGTAAAATGGGACCCAAGTCTGATCCTGGTGCTGTTGTTGATAGCAGATTACGAGTGTATGGTGTAAAAAATCTTCGGGTAATAGATGCGTCTATTATGCCCATGGTCCCATCAGCTCACACCAATGTACCATCGATGATGGTTGGAGCAAGAGGTGCAGATTTAGTTGTAGAGGACTGGATTGAGAGAGCAAATTACTATTAAATTTTAGATTAAATTACTAACTGAGGACCTATGCTTGAATTCCACCCACATACTGGAATATTGTGTGAAGTAATACAAACACACACTGGTGTATTTCGTTAGTATATAAATGTTGAAATATGTTCAAATAATGACATAAACCCTGATACCGTTTGGTTAGAATAATGCTAATACGAGTACAGATGGTTGCTCAGATTAAAGGTGACGTAATCCAGTCTCTTCACAATTGTCACGTGAAGAATATTTGAGTTTTCTGTAACCTGTTTCTACATTCAGTTCACTCTGGAAATGGATATTGTAGGTCTACAAGCTAGCTCAGCTTCGTTCTGCGCAGGTACTTTTCTTGCTTGTAGACCTATAATATATATATATAAATCTGTAGACAGTGTACACTGGTTTTCATCATAAAGTACTGACGTAGTACGAACATTTCTAAAGTAATTTAAGAAGGCATCTATTTTTTAATTTCACTTCAAGTGACAAACATTTTTAAACAATCTTTATTTTCAGATATTTCATGTTCCTTTTTTGTACGATAGAGGTTATTTAAAATTCCAGGTAAATGTGTCTTGTTTAAATATGGGCATATTATAGGCCATTTATTTATTTACTTATTTATTTTTGTAATTGTATTTGTTTTAAACTTTTGGAATGTAGATTAGGTCTTCCTAGATTGTATATAGGATCTTACAGAACACTCATATTTTATGTAGATTGAGTTTGTAAATTGACATGTATCAAGCTTATCTTCAAACCGACTGAAAACAATACTTTACTGTTTGTAATTAGTTTCCTGACTCCATTATCACCAATCTGAATATAATACGAAGATGAGACAAAATTGGGTTCTTTGTAAAATTTTACTTTATTGTTATATTTTTCATTGTTAATGTTTTTATTCTTGTAGTATTTTTGACAGTATTACCACCATTATTATAATTATACAAATGTTGCACATTATGATATGAAATACAGGAAGACGGTATATCCTCCACCGGAAGTTTTATTCTGGTCTTTACATGCTGAAATATGAAAGGCTGAAACCAAGTTATGAGGCTAGAGTTCATATTTCATTCTACCACTGAATCTGATGGAGTGCAACTCTTCGGAATACTTGTACAAAACACCAAATATGAAAAAACATTAGGCTATAAAATAAAATATAAAATACAACATGAAATAAAATATTGTACTTAACTACTAATAAATTTCCTATATCATACCTGTGTCAAAGTGTTATTGTTGCAGTAAAGTAAATCTTCCTCTAGAAGTTAAGTAAATCATTTGTATTTTATTATTCTTATATGCGATAATAGTGCAACTGCAAAATAACTTACGTAGATTCTAATAATTGGGTTTTATAGGCAAAATAGTATTGTTTTCCATAAGTACTAGCCTACATTGCAAATCGAATTTTGACATCGTTTTGACTTTTTTGAAACGTGTACATTTGCTTGGCTGGTTGACTGTCGCGCTTTATTTTTATATTACGTTTCACAGCCTCCAGCCTTGTGGGTTGAATAGGTAAAGTTCCATTTTCCCACCTAAACCAGCACTGGTGGAGGGACACCCTAATGGGTAACCTATCACCCCAGCTCGAGCAAGGTTTTTGAGGGGTTTCCCTTGCTCATCGGCAAATGCCGAGCTGGTTAAAAATCCTCTCACACATATTAACACTCAGCTCACACCTCTTAGCACATCACAAACAAAGGACATAAAACACTCCAAGCATAAAAGCAGGATAACTGCAACAATCACTAAACACAGTTACACAGCCCAAATACCACCAACATCCCATCCGGATGAAGCACCAAGGGCACTTACAGGAACATAACAGCACAAATGGTTACCAAAATTTGGTTTGACCCGAGGTTCTGGCTTCATTGCTTGGTACTCGGGGGGCAAGGGAGGGCACAAAAAAAAAAAAAATTACTTGAGAAGGAAACAAGTGGTGCCAAGTATGGGTAGGCTTGCCAGATTTCTGAAATGTTCAACCGGGACACCGGAATGCCCACCAGGGTCGCGGGTATTCAAGGTGGGATTTTAGAGTGGTTTAGAGGGTAGTTTATTCTCAATGCTATGAATAAATGGTTACTGATTAGGAACCTAAACCAGGGGTAGTAATAAATGACATGAGCATATAAATTTAAACATTTTAATTCTAACATGTTAATATTTAAAAGTTACTTAAGTAAGAAGAAACACTTTGAATGAATAATATTTACATGTACCTTTCATTGGCTAGGACTTTTTTTAGAATGTCTTTTTTGGTTTTAATCTTGTTGTAAAAATCTTCACAAGCTACTCCGATATTAATTTTACATGTCATCAAGCCTTTAACCATAGATTCCTTCAGGAAACGCCTATCATCAGTCCATGCGTTGTTCATAAAAAGAAGAAAAGAAAAAACTCTCTCAACTGGTGTTGATGTTCCAGGTAAGCAGAAGGCATACTCAACAATCTTGATCAGATTGAGGCAGCTATGTGATTCTCCTTGAAGTGACCAAACAGTCATTTATTTTTAGACTTTTCGTGGTTATCTAGAAAATCAAATTTAATTTTTACCGGGACGTGAAGTAAACCGGCCGGGACACCGGGATTCTGTCTGAAAACCGGGACTGTCCCGGTCATACTCTGGCAAGCCTAAGTATGGGGATCGTGCGAGCTTTGTACATATATTCAGCTTGTACTTTCAGCGAACTGCATGAACTGGAGTACATCAGGTTGGTACCATTTACGCAGGCTATCAATTAGAGAAACATCTTGCAACAAGACAGGAATTTCATTGTTCAGAAACGACCGACATTGAATTCAATTCAGTGTGGGACTGAATACGTAGGATGTAATAATATCATCCCTACGTAAGTGGTATGATGAAGGCGATGTTCTGGAAGAAGGCATCAAAATGGTTGTTGAATCCATACCTACTACAATAGGATTCGAACATACGGTGGCGAGAAGTCCAATTAAACAGCATTGCTTCATCTCAGGCCGCAGTGCCGTATTTAAGCCTAGGCAGACTAGGCAGCTGCCTAGGGCGGCTGATTTGAAGGGGCGGCTTTTAAGCTGTTACTGGTTTTTTATATTAAACATTTTATTCATAACTCTTCAAAATAGTAAACTAAAGTAATGCACAATGAAACAGAAACGAATAACATTGACAACAATACGCTCAAATTTAATCAACGGTCTACCAACGAGTAACCTCCTTCGCTAAAAGCAATTAGCAATTCCATTGTTGTTGTCAATGAAATTGGAACTCTCTTTCCATTTAACCGCCTTTGAATAAACTCTGACATTCTGATTTCAAGGCGGTCTTCGTTATGAGACGCCACCATCACTGTTATAAGACTAGCCAGTATCAGTAATTCAATATTCATCAGTGCTAATTCATACTTATTATTATTACCATTATTACTAGCCTACTATTTCAGTTACAATAATGCTTAGTGTAGGTTACTTTGTGGTACATTCAAGTGGAAATAAGGGGGCGAAAATATTTTTCTCTGCCTAGGGGGGCTTAAGTAGCTAAATACGCTCCAGTCAGGCGACATCTGCATCTGATGAGCTGTATTCATGTAAATGTCAGTTTTTTCTTGGAATCTGCGGTCTGTGAAGAAATTAGACTGAAAGTGGGATTATTCTACTCCGATACATTATCGTATACTACCACGACAGCCTCTTGAGCATAACATGTACACTCCAATGATATCAACAACACAGAGATGTTTCCGAAAATTGTATTTTATATTCAGAACACTCCAAAAAGTATATTATTGTTGAAAACTCCACATCGAAATTCAGGCTTGAACACCAAATTCCCCTCCAGTAAGGGCTACTTATAGAACGGATAAAGGAAGATAAGTTTTTACAATTTAAACATATTTGTTTTGGTTTAAAGTTTTATTAAAGCAATTATATTCCAGAGGAAATAAATGGTGCAAAATATGTTGCACAAACTTTCTCGCATATACGTGTTAAAATCTTGCACAGAAAGAAGTAAATGGTAGAGACAATTATTTTTTAAAATACATTTTTATAACAATAACATGTATCTAGAACTGAATATCTTTATGCACAATGCTTTTACCGTAAAAAACAATAAAAATTATAATCAACGGCGGAGAGTGGATATTTTGAGTGGGTGTACACATCAGTCAATAAATTGTATTTGTCTAAGTAAATCATGCATTAGACAAAATGAATTACCTGCCCATAACGAAAGAACTGTATTTGAACAAGAATGTATAGGTGCACAAGAAAAGCTTAAATGTTTTGAAAATCTTAATATTCCACAATAAATATCTCTGAAATACGTAGGCTACTGAGAAATCATCTGACATGACCAAGATCACCAACTTTTCTTACAGTATAGAAACTTGTATTTTACCGGTATATTTTCATTTATATGTTATATCCAGTGGTGATAGAATTAGGTGGTCATACTATATGACTTGAGTTCCTTTTGATGTCAACATTATTCTACAACACGGCTGTCGCACCGCTCCGAGGGCTTAACTATTTGCGTAGCATTATGCATTATTTAGATACCTGTACAAAATATATTACTTGAGAAAGTGAGTTGTAGAATTAATTTTAATTACTTCCCGTTGTGGTACATGCCGTAGTCAATATAACAGTGCAGTATAAAAGTGAGCTGCATTGCCGGCATGGCGGACGAATAATGGTGTTGGCAGCATCGTACGATCGTTCCTAGACAGATTGCATAAACACAAGAAGATGCAATTGCAAAACAGCAGTTAAGTATGATTTATGTTCTTATTACTGTTATTATAATATCATTATTATTTAGCTTGTAATGCAAGCTTTAACTGCATGTAGGTCATATCACGTGTTTAGAATGTTTGCGTGAATTAGTAGTCTATTGTAACAACTCATTCGCTTGCATCAGTTTCTATTGTTCAGTGAAATTCAGTTTAAACGATTATAATAGCGGCGATGAGTTATGGAAAATAAACCAAGTCCTACAAATCCGGCGTTTGCCTTTGCGAATGAGGAAACCATGAAAACCCCAAATCAATTTTTGCGGCCACGAGGTTTGATTTGACCTCAGGACCTCTTCCCTATTAGCCTATACCACCTCGCTGTAATTGGTTTTGGTGTCTTCATTACGACTGAGCTAAACTGACTGCATTTAACAACAATAAGTAGATGACTATTTTTTTGTTACTATGGGCAGCAAAATATAATTCATATTCTAATTAACATAAACATGTTCTGAAATTTGCATATAAGCCTAATTTATTTCCTTTTTATCTTGAAACCTATTAATTGTATAAAGAAATGTGTTTAACAAAAAATATTCATTTAAATTTTCTCTACAACTTTACTGTGGTAGGTTTTCATGTATCGACTACTGCAATGGAAGTAATTTAGAAAAATTTTAAATGGATAACAGTAAAGTACCCCCTAAGTCAATTTGCAGAGAAACGGATATAGCTATTTTATTAGTCATAGATAAGTGTTTCCAATTTCAAATTTTTATTAAAATCGTTAGACCCAATTTTTCAATAATAAAAAATTTAAAATCGTTTTAACACTAAGTCCCCTTAATATTTCAGTTATAAAAATCTAATTCAGGGTGGTTCGATAACATTTCCAAAAGTCCTTAATTCAAAAAATGAAGTCAATAAAATGAACCGTTTACCCACTCTGCTTGTCCACAGACAGACGATCAGACGGACAGACATATAGATGGACAGACGTCATTCAAAAAACACTTTGTTCGGTTTCTAGGCGTCATGAAACATGTTTTCCTGGTGTTATCTCGATTTCGATTTTTTGCTCTAGGCCTTTGCTCAGTATAATCGAGAAATTAAAAATACAACAAATTTGTAATTAATAAATAAAAATTAATAAATCCGTACCTCAAAAATAAATAAATAAAATACACTATAATTATTTAAAAAGAAAGGAATGGAAGACATTAAAATGATGGAAAGAAAATACTTTTTGGAGTGACACCATCGAACCTTGTATCACTGCACTGTACACAATGGGAATACTTTCGCTGGTGTTGTGCATGTGTTCAATTTTGACTGTAGGGTCAGAATGGAAATCTTTATAAAAGTATTAAATATCTAAACGTTATGACACCTGTACCTCAATAAATGCATGAGTAAATAAATAAATATAACATAAAACATAGATGCAAAAATGACGGAAAGAAAATAGGATTTTGGCGTGAAAACATGGTATTCTATCTCTGTAGATGTTCTGCTTGTGTTCAATTTTGGCTATAGGGTCAAGTAAAATTTAAATATACAAAATAGTATTGTTCTCAATAGCTACAAAGTATTAAATTATTACCTCAATGAATAAAAAATATGTAGATAAATAAATAAAAGAACGTGATTGAACATAAGAGCCAATAGAATATTATAAAGCTGAAGAATAGAAAAAAAGATATTTGGCGCAACACCATCAAGTCTTGTATCACTGCACTCGATGAACTTGAGGACTTCTGCTTTACTAGATGTAGATCAGCTGATTTGTTTTCTTACGTCACGACCTGGAAGCCGGTGTATGTGTGCAAGGTAAGGGTTAACGCTCTCCTACCGATGAGCAAAAACAAGCGTGTCAACTTGCCAATGAACATCTACTTCGCAAAGCAGAGGAAATGTGCAGTTGTGCTTTAATATCTGTGCTGAATATACCGACAGAGAATTTATCTATACCTACATCTCTTATCAGTATTTATTTTCCAGGTAAGACGTTAAGATGACATTTTTATCATTCTTTTTAAGCAGGTCTAGGCTGATGTATCGTACAACATTCGAATAAGAACGGCATTTCGAGTGTTTTACTTTATTTTATTTTTCTGTAGAACAGTCTAGCTAGATAGGCATTGATTTTTAAGTTACAATATTATAGAAAAGTTGAAATTTATTAAAATGTGACAAGATTATGTTTCAAATATTTTAAGATAATCTTACATCAAGTTTCAAGTAAACGTAAGAGCTAGAATTTACATATAATTTAACTATTACATGGCTATCAAAATGTAATTTTATACTCGGAACCAATCAAGAAATCCAAGAATATTAACTAATCCTAATCTTAAACCTTATTTGCAAAATTCATTTTATTTGCCAACACTTTACAGTATTAATGTGATTTAATATGTACAGTGCCTATCTAAGTCGATATATTTGCAGTATATAGCTATTGGTATACATATATACCCACTGGTATATACCTATATATACCAATGCTAATTTTATGGACATAACAGGATTTCTACCAACCTACTTCAACATGCAACAATTATTATTAGTGCGCACATATCAAACATTCGCTTTGCCTATTCGCTTACGAGTACTTTAATTCCAGGTGTTTAGCTTCCTATTGTGATTTTGTATGTGAAATCCTTCAATTTCGATAGTTTTTCTTCAATTACACAATTATTCATAACCATTTGGTATTTGATTCATCACAGACACTTATTTTATTATTTTTTAACACAAATAAGTTATTTACTTAAATAGGTTTTTATGTGCCGTTTCTATCATGCACACGGATCAAAAGACATAAATATACTTGTGCACAGCTATTCCAATCTGCAAAATAGCCTTTTCTTAAACTATGCGAGGATAGATGGATGAAGGTGACAATGACAGCCACATATATCCGGGGACCAGCAGAAGAGCCTAGGGTTTCCCCCAAGTAGGAAACACTTCCCAACCAGGACTCGATCCGAGCCAACTGCATGAGAACAGCCACTATACCACGGCGCTGACTGACACAGAAAATATAGCAAAAAAATATTATTGTATATGATTGAATGCGAGTTAGATAAACTTTATGACAATTTCAGTATATTCTGCTCGACTGGCAAGGAAGCAGACTGCAGGAGACATTGATATTAAAAATAATAACAGAAAATAAATAGAATGAATTAATATTAGTTCTTGCAGAGACAAAATCACCCCATTTTTGTTGCAGGCAATAAGAAAGATTCTAGCTCATTAGAAAAGCATTCCATTAATTATACATTTGTTGTTTCCTACTTCCTTTATAAAATATTGTGTGTTATGGTGTCGCTTTAATAAACCATTGCAAAATAAACACTATTACTACGTATTAATGAATCTCATATTTAAGAACGAGGGACTACGTGTATAATTTATATCAATACGTTTTACTAATAAAATTTTAGTTTTCCTTTAACTATTAACTTCAGTGTATAGCGTACAAAATAAATTTAAAATATTTATATAGAAAGCAAGCCATCTTTGAATTTACACCAAAGCGTGGGTGTTGAAATGACCTATTATAGGCCTAGCACAGTTTTGTATATACATGATACCTCTTAAGGATTAACTAGACAAGTTTTATAATTGGTTTATTTACTCATGCATATGTTTATATAAAAAACACTAATTTCCAATTCGGCATTCGCCTTTGCCTGTTGGAAAAACCATGATAAACCTGAAAAATCCACTCAGATTGGCCAGCTACAGAATTTGCACATAAGACTTCCGCCGTGGTCACCCCTGTCGAATATTCTGTACCTGTTCCACCAACTATTAGTTGTGGTAATTTCTATACTATATTTTTCATTTCACTATATTTTGGCAAAACGCAATATTAAGCTAAATCTGGTCTACAAACGTCATACTGTCAGTTTGAATGGGGGATAACCTCAGTGCAACATACTTGTATGTAATGGACAAGTTTCAACAACAAAAATGTCTAACCTATGGTTTATCGAAGAGCTGGACAAGAAGAAGAAAAAGAACAGCCGGCTTACACTCTAACCTTATTTATCTATATTAATAAAAGGAAGTGTCTGTCCTCCGTCTGTCTGTCTTCCGTCTGTCTTCCGTCTGTCTGTCCGCGATGCCCAGCGAAATCTACTCAACGCAGAGATCTGAAATTTTATAAGTAGGCGGACTAAAGGGTCGGAATGTGCACCTCGAAGCCGGAATTTTAATTTTCGCCTCCGTTCGTGAGTTATGAGTGAAAAACTGGCAGAAAACGTGCATTTTTTTGCGTTTTAGAAGCATCAGTTTCAGTAATAAATTTCAATATCAAATAACTTACAGATGGCTTTGGCTATTTTTGTCAACATACCTCATAGCCTACCTTGAAAATAAAAGCAACGTGATCGCTTGATTTTGTAAGTCCATCCTAGACGATTCATTTGTTTAGAGTGTCAAGGCCCACAGACATATGACATTTTCAACCTACACGGAAGAAGGATAATCAACCCTAAATATGGTCAAACATTGTTCGATTTGAACGAAACTCACTATACAGGGGTTTTCTGGGCCAAGGAACTCGAATCTGAGGTCGCTTTTACCAGGGGACGCTACCTAATCGTGGAATGCACTCCACGTGATTTAGGTGTTAATAATTATAATTTGAAATAATTATCGCGGGGGAAGCCGCGGGCACATGCGGGCACATGCTGTTTGTCTGTCTGTCCACGATGCCCATCGAAATCTACTGAACGCAAAGATCTGAAAATTTAAAGATAGATGGACTGAAAGGTGGGCGAATGCACCTCGAAGCCGAATTTTTAATTTTAGCTTTCGTTCGCGAGTTATGAGTAAAAAACTGGCAGAAAACGTGATTTTAGCGCTGTCGAAGCATCAGATTTCAGTAATACATTTCAATGTCAAATCAATTGCAGTTGGCTTTGGCTCTTTTTGTCATACCGTGGAAATAAAAGCATCGCGATCGCTTGAATGTTGTAAGCCCACGCTGGTCGATTCATTTGTTTAGAATGTCAAGGCCCGTAGACATATGAAATTTTCAACCTACACGGAAGAGGGATAATCAACATAGACCTAAATATGGTTAAACATCGTTCGATTTGGACGAAACTCACTATACAGGGATTTTCTGGGCCAAGGAACTCGAATCTGAGATAGCTTTTACCAGGCAACGATATCTAATCGTGGTATGCAATTCACGTGATTTAGGTGTTAATAAAATAATGATTTAACTATTATGCTCTTAATTTTTAATTCTTGAAATAATTATCGCGGGCGATCGCTTGATTTTGAAAGTCCATCCTGGACGATTCATTTGTTTAGAATATCAAGGCCCGAAGACATATGAAATTTTCAACCTACACGGAAGAGGGATAATCAATATAGGCCTAAATATGGTCAAACATTGTTCGATTTGGACGAAACTCACTGTACAGGGGTTTTCTGGGCCAAGGAACTCGAATCTGAGGTCGCTTTTACCAGGCGACGCTATCTAATCGTGGTATGTAGTCCACGTGATTTAGGTGTTAATAAATATAATGATTTAACTATTATGCTCTTAATTTTTAATTTTTGAAATAATTATCGCGGGCGAAGCCGCGGGCACATGCTAGTTTGTAATAACTCTCAGGTTTAGGCCTATAAAGTATGTCTGTGACTGCTTTTTCAGTCTAACTAAATTTGGAGACATATTCAGGTGTTTAAATACATTTATGGTTACAAGACCTACGAAAAATGTTTATTCAGTAATTATTTTGGTCTGTTCTTGATTTCCCGAGTGAGAATGCTCGGACATACAGTTTCAAACAGCCTATAATGAATTTTTAAAATTTTAATTTGATATGCCCTGAGCATCGAGAAAATCCTGTAAGATGTTTTTAAAAATCTAAAAAATTATAAATTACAAAGTATAGTACAAACAGATTAATTTAAAAGTACAAAAAAAGCATAACAATTCAATATTTACACAAATACAAAGTAAGCAAATAAAAGACAAATTGATAGGCTACCGGTAGTCAAGTTTTACACTACATATACATACTTATAGAAAATTCAAAACATTCTTTAGTATATACAGTTATAAGGGATGTTTTGTTAGCCAGCGTTGCAAAACAGTTTTAAATTAGTTTAACTGTTTTATCTTGTTGATCATTAAACGACAATCAAGGTGAACCATTTCAGAGACTTGCTCAGTCTAGCATTATTGTACGGGCAAGCAGGGAACAAGCGGACTGTATACGAAATTCCTAGGACGATACACTTCTTGAGATTGAGACTTAACCGCTGAATAGATTAAGCCAAACTTGCCCAATACATTTTAGATAGATTACTCTGGTATGTAACAATTTATTGTCACAAAAACATTACATAATTCATGCGCAGTTTATAAAATCTGGATTCCTTGGACGTATAATATATTATTATTTATAAACACTGATGAAATTGTAAAATATCACTAATGTTTATTACAACTTCCTTAGTTAAAGGTCATGAAATATCCTTGAGATGGCTTAATCAGTTCGATCAAAACCACACGTATCTTAGTTCAATGATGAACTTACGTCCAAAATGTTCTTCAGATATATTAAGTAGTAACAATGACGTACCTTTTGAATTAATTATAATTACCACTTCTTGATAATTGTTAAAGATGCTAGCTTGAGATCTTGCGACGCCAACACCATAAGGAAGAAGAATCGATGAATCACACGATGGGTGATTGTAGTATTTTAGACCATTTGTAGTCATCAGAATAAATAAGGCATATGAAGCCTTAATAATATATCGAAGAGCTGATTGCTTCAGCTATTGGAAATGAACCACCAGATCTATTTGGTAGGTAAGGATAGGCATTGATAAGCCCAGAAGAAACTTATGTCTTTATGAGTAGCAGTTTTTGAATTGATAATGAAGAAGAATAGGCACTAAAGGCCTAGAAGAACTCATGCCTTGATGAGACAGAGTTGAAACCTGAATGATAATGAAGAAGAAAGAAGCTAAAGCCTTATTGGCTATCAAAACAATAGGACAAGATATCCAGTCTCTGATTGGATACAATACACAAAGAATATAATTTGATATTACAATAGCCATAAATAAAAAAACATTTGAGATTCATTTGTTCAATTATAAATAAAAACAAGATAGCAAGCAAGGCCTGCTATAAACGAATTACAGGAGCATGACTTACTGCGAACTAATACATAACGGAACATATTGCCCGCAAATTATGACAGTTGTGGCATAATTTAAAAAAAAACTACATGTGGAGTTATGTCACTTAAAAATAAATTAAAGAAAAGAAAAAAGAATAAAAATAAAACAAAACATGAGAACAAATAATTAAATAAATTGAAAACTATGAACGAATGCAGAGAATGACTGATCATTCGTCATTTTCTGAGATTGGCATTGGCGCCAATTTAATGATTGGTCGCACATAAAGACCCATGGCAGTCCGAACTGTTGCTACTCGAACAAGACCGTCCTTGCCAGGGTGAATCTGTCGTGGTGCTTGAATGCCTTAACACCAGATGATGAGGTTTGAGGTAGTCGGAATTCTCGTTGGAAACCTGACCAACGAATTCCATATGTCCAAACTTCAAGCGTTTGGACACAGACTTCCTGTAATTTTTAACCAATACAGGATTGGAAGGAAAACGTCTTTTAAGAGACGCAAATCTTGAATGCGATTGGCGATTGGGGCCACCCAAAGATTGAGGATCAGATTTAAATGCTAATTTAGTTGCATGTCTACCCTCAGAATTTATTTTAGGTTTCTGGGTGAAATGCACCTCGCAATCAAACTCTTTGGACTTCTTGGATACATTAGAAACCTTTTGCTAGTTTGAATTCACAAAGGCTGAATAATGCGTAGTTAAAGCATTAGATTGGACAGATACATCATCAGGGAATTCATTGCTAAGATTCTTAGATTTATGAAGTGTAAGTTTGTTGGACCTACGGACAGACAATCTAGGAGAAGAAGGTTGGGGCAGCTTGCCCGCAAAGTACCAACCCAGTTGCGAGTTGTGAATGATGGGTAGGTTAGGTGCAGAAATGTTACCCACACAATCGATCTGTGAGAAAACCTCAACACCCAACACCAAATCTACAGAGTCAGGTGTGTTGAAGTTGGGATTGGCTAGTTGAAGATTAGGCGGAATATTCCAATTAGTGACATTAATTGGAGACCGTGGAAGTTTCGATTCTGAAATCTCCGGAACAACAATGGCAACAGTATTACAATACCAACGAGTTGTTCTGGACCTGATTTCTATAGGAGCAAGCTTACGTGTGCTTACTTTAGATGACAGTATTCCAGTCAGCCTTGCATGCTGCTGACAGGGAGGTAGCTTTAAGTGTCTAAACAGCCTTTCACTGATTAAATTACAATCAGAGCCGCTATCTAAGAGGGCAGTAGCCTCTACGGGTTGACCATTCTTGTTTATTACAAACACATTCGCAGTAAGAAGTAAGCAGCTGACATAATCCCTGCAGTATTAGATATTTGTGACTCGTTCTGAGCATTGTAATCATGAAGGAGACTACTGTGTTTTTCTCCGCATACTCTGTAAGAGAATGTGCTACAAGCCTTCGTATGACCCCTTGAAGAGTAGCATACTCGACATAAATGGTTAGTCCTAACAAAATTACTACGACTAGCAAGACTCATAGCCTTGAAAACATCACATAGGTACAATTGATGTGAATCTTTTTTGCAACAAATGCACTTGTTAACAGGCTGAGCTGATTTGCTCTTAACCGAAATAGGTTGTGAACACTGTAAGGTTGAAGACTGATTTTTTAGAGCTGAATCCGTCATTTGCAAGACCCGGACTCTAGTCTCCAGGAACTTAAGCAGTTCCTTGAGTTCAGGCAATCTGTCTGACTTCAGTAATGATTCCCATTCTCTAATAATATGAACCGGGAGTTTGTCTAATATCATTTTAGAAATAATTAAGTCGGATAAATCGACATTAGTATTTAAGGAGTGCAATGCATGCACTGTGCTTATGAAATGATCTATAAATCTTTGCAGAGAGTCTGCAGAATTCTTTTCAAGAGAAGGCGGTGATAATAGTTTGTCAATGTGAGTATTAGCAATCAGACGATTGTTGTCAAATCTTTCTGATAACGTTTCCCAGGCTACTTCAAGTGTAGCTGAGGATACAGGAATATTCTGTATTACAGTCATGACTTCTGACGATAAGCATGATTTGAGATATTGGAACTTGTCCATGTTAGAAATATGCTTATGTTGAATGACAAGGGAATAAAATGTATCCCTGAATTAAATCCACAAGGCAGGATCGCCTGTGAATTGAGGAAGTCTGATCTCGGGAAGCTTAGGCAGCGAAGGAGTCGATTCTGTAGATGACTGTTGGACTACAGAAGCTGAGACCTGATCAGGGTCATAGGACTGTTTATTTTTAGCAATAGAGCCATTTAAACGACCTATTGCCTCATGAAAAGCCGCTTCGACTTCTCGACCTTGAAGTTTAATAACACCAGTCACTTCTTGTGATCTGATTTGAGAGAAATTAATCTTATATTGATTAAATGTAGCTTCAAATGCATTACGCATACTGACAGCCTTAAAATATGAAGCTTCGTCTCGTATAACTAACGTTTGAATAGCTTCAATATAATCAAAGAATTGAGTTGCTACAATATCAATAGAAGCTAATTTATCCATAGATTCAGTTGTCTAGCACTAGCTTCTGATCCTTGTTTAAGTTTAGCCTCATAAGCTGTAATTAAAGAGTTTGCACGAGAAATGGCTGCAAAAACAGCTTTTTCCACATCTTCTCTATAATCTGCTTCAGCTTCTGAATACTCAACTTGGTCAATCAGAGACTGAACATCTTCGTATTTGATCAGAACCTCATTAAACTTAGCCTTACGGGCTATGATCTCATTATACGAATCATCATCAAGGTCGGTGAATGATAGCAAGGTATTGACGTGGCGAGTGATCTGAGCCTTTATAGGAGTTCTCTTGGCTTTAAGAGCATTAATGTTTAACTCCTGATTAGCCATATCTTTAGATTTACAACTCAGATTACAATATATAGCAATAATTGCCCGCTCTTAGGGCTAAAGAAACAATGATTACAATGCCCGATTACGGGTTAAGACAAAATCAGTTACATAAACGTCCAATGCAATGGACGTTGAAACAATACAATATCAGGTGTGATATGTGTACTAGTGTAAGTGTTGATGTCTGTGTAGGTTTTACATGCATGTAAACTTATAACACTAGCTTCACAATTGATCCTCCAGCCTTCACCTCAAACATGCAAAGACATGGAGGTATTGACACACAATTCTGGTATGTATTATAGTCCAATGAACAAGATAATAGTCCGGTTATGATTCAAAGATCCGGCAATATGGAGGACCAATAAAATGTACGGGCAAGCAGGGAACAAGCGGACTGTATACGAAATTCCTAGGACGATACACTTCTTGAGATGGAGACTTAAGCTATGAATAGATTATGCCAAACTTGCCCAATACATTTTAGATAAATTACTCTGGTATGTAACAATTTACTGTCACAAAAACATTACATAATTCATGCGCAGTTTATAAAATCTGGATTCCTTGGACGTATAATATATTATTATTTATAAACACTGATGAAATTGTAAAATATCACAAATGTTTATTACAACTTCCTTAGTTAAAGGTCATGAAATATCCTTGAGATGGCTTAATCAGTTCGATCAAAACCACACGTATCTTAGTTCAATGATGAACTTACGTCCAAAATGTTCTTCAGATATATTAAGTAGTAACAATGACGTACCTTTTGAATTAATTATAATTACCACTTCTTGATAATTGTTAAAGATGCTAGCTTGAGATCTTGCGACGCCAACACCATAAGGAAGAAGAATCGATGAATCACACGATGGGAGATTGTAGTATTTTAGACCATTTGTAGTCATCAGAATAAATAAGGCATATGAAGCCTTAATAATATATCGAAGAGCTGATTGCTTCAGATCTATTTGGTAGGTAAGGATAGGCATTGATAAGCCCAGAAGAAACTCATGTCTTTATGAGTAGCAGTTTTTGAATTGATAATGAAGAAGAATAGGCACTAAAGGCCTAGAAGAACTCATGTTCTCGAGAGTCAATGAAAATGCTTCGGGTCACCGAACATCGGATAATTTAATATTGATGTTACTAAATAAGGAGGGCCTGGGCTATACTTTGCTACAGTCATGTATTTGAGGACAGACTTTCACGGCTAATCTATTCGTATTCAATACAGCTAACTTGGCAACATAAGGACTGCCGGTCTACCTAACCAAACTA
This sequence comes from Ectobius pallidus, assembly GCA_964059195.1. Lineage (NCBI taxonomy): Eukaryota > Metazoa > Arthropoda > Insecta > Blattodea > Ectobiidae > Ectobius > Ectobius pallidus. The sequence continues at coordinate 57,562,206 of CAXKWD010000003.1, forward strand.
TAAACATATCTTCACTGTTTGTGGTATTTCTCTGCTCCCCAAAAAGTTATTCCTAATTTCAGTACAGAGTGTAGATATGAGTAAGAAACAACAATACAGTAAGCTAAACAAATCAGAACGAGATGAGAATGTGTGTATTACGATAACAAACTGGGCTGGTTTTGTCAAGACGTAATCACCACAAGAGAAGCCATTCCGCGAATCCAGTCATATCGAGTGGAATTTTAAGACACAATAATTACATACCGTATTGTTTTACCACTGTCCCTTCTGATTATTTCCCATAAGATATAAATAGAACACAGCATTGGACACTAGAACACTCACTGTCCGCCATTTCCATGAGCTAATCGAAACAACATTATTTAAATCGATCGATTAAGACTCGATAGGCAATAGACTAAACTAAACTAAACTCCGTGGCGCTACATCAATGACATGGGCTACCACCCGACCGCTGCGTCATCTACCATAGGCAGATGGCAGGATTGGGAGCATGTGGTCAGCATGCCGACAACCACGGCCGTTAATGGTGGTTTCCATGACCCGAGTCGATACTTCTTTATTAAGTAGCTCTTAATTTGAATCACGAGGCTTAGTGATCCCCGTTCCAGACCTCCCTACCTCAGGAAAATCCAAGGAAGTACCGGAGACGAGGGGATCGAACTCGGGCCGAGGGATCTGAAGTCAGCGACGATAACCACAAGACCACGCCACAAGACTAGCTGGTTACCCGTCTTTCGTACAGGTAAAATAAAGTATTTTGTATGGTTCATAGCGTTACGCGAGAACACCTCGAGGAAGGAGGACATAATATTAAGACCAGTGTAGCCAACTTATATGGATTTGTTAGCTCAAATCACCCAATAATTTGTTGTATATTATTATCACAATTATTTATTGCTATTACTAAAAATCATGTTTATTTGTCGAATCCTAGTAAAGCAAAAATCAGGCTATCATTGAAACCTCGTGTTCCGATTCACTCATGATCGTTTGTAATCGTTCCTCAATTCACTTAATTTTTACGCCTCGGAATGAAGTTTCCACAGTCACAGGGTAAATACCTTTTTACGCTCTCACTAGATTAAATACACTTTTTCGTTCAGATAGAACTAACTCACATTCCTGTTCTAACTGTAGGACTATATAAGGAGTGCACGGAAAAGTTAGATATAAGATTTAGATGATGCTTGTGATTAAGAAAAATCACAGGAAGAAATTTATTGACAATGCAAGGAATTCTGATACAAGACAAAAGTGTGGGCTACAAGACAAAGTAATCAATTAAGAAAATTTGTTAAATCAGCCTGGTATAACTTCCTATACCCAAATAAATGTTTTGGAAATTAGTATAATATTTATTTATTTATTTATTTTATTCTGAAAACTACAGGAATAAATCCCAATTACAATTGTAATACATAACATACCTACAGTACACAATGCATATTATGGTATTCAGGTAGGAAGTGTAAAGAAAGTTCTTTTTTAGAAAATCTGAAGGAAAAAATACATTCTCTTCATGCAATTGATTGTAAAAATGAAGAGAAAGTAGATACAACAGCACATCCCCGAAGGATACTCAACCCACTCACTCACGTAACGTTCTTTACCCTAAGCATCGGCAATTTACATTTCTCACTTCACACTGTGATATAGAAATATGTGACTCACTACAGTCTAGTTCGTTTTATAATCAATCGTTGAAATGATGCAAAAAGTTGTTCTCGATCTTATAACTATCTTATATAGGGTGTAAAAATTCCGTATACAAACTTGGAGGGTTTGTAGACGAGATAAAATGAAACTCTTTTATGTGACAAAGATCTGACAGGTTCTCCGTTTCCCCGCTAGGAGTCCTTAAAGGGTTTGACAGTTGACGGTGTGACTGTATTTAACCTGCCGTGTGATGAATGTTTTACAGATTTTGTTGAAAATGTCGTCCGTTTATATTAATGCGCAGCTGGCATCTGCGTGCAAATGATTGTCTCACACGTTCAAAACAACCAGGTGTCTCACGACTGATTGCTGCAGCTTCAGCCACACGTCAACCAGCTCTTCTGGAGTATCTATTGGTGTTTCGTACACCAAACGCTTCATCTCCCCCCACAGAAAGAAATCCATAGGACTGAGATCAGGAGAACGTGGTGGCCACTGTACTGACGCACCCCTCCGAACGGAGAACCTGTAAGATATTTGTCACATAAAAAAGAGTTTCATTTCATCTCCTCTACAAACCCTCCAAGTTTGTATACGGAATATTTTTACACCCTACATGATATATATATATATATATATATAGTGTGTCTGTGTGTTCCGCTTTAAAGAACAATTAAATGATAGAGCTGAAATTTTTAATAATTATAGCCTTTATATGATTTGACCTTATACTAAATGTTTCAAATCTGTTTCAGGGAAGAAATAGAAGAACGAAGAACGAAAATGAAATCTGCAATGTTTCTGACGATTTTAACATTATATTCATTACAATGTAGAGCTTTTTTCTTTCCTTACGACAAACCAAGCAACGGCTTTACGGAACTGGCGTTGAAATTTATGCAAGAAGGAGAAAAACACTTTCAGAATGAACCACCGGATAGACGCAATGTCCTTCAAGAATATGACTTCATCATAGTGGGTGCAGGATCAGCTGGATGTGCAATAGCTAACAGGTTGACGGAATTTTCCAACTGGAAAGTCTTGGTCATAGAAGCCGGTCGTCATGAAAACTATTTACTCGATATACCAATTTTGGCAACCTGGATTCCGTTCTTTGATGCTAATTGGAAATACTATACAGAACCGTCTAAGAATTCTTGTCTAGGTATGCAGAACAAGAGATGTCATTATCCCAGGGGAAAAGTTGTTGGTGGATCCAGTTCTATAAATTTCATGATCAATACACGTGGTAATAGAGCAGATTATGATAACTGGAAAAACCTTGGGAATCCAGGATGGGGATTTGATGATGTACTACCATACTTCCTTAAAATTGAGAATATGACCATACCAGAACTTGAAAATGACACAGTATACCACAACACGCATGGGAATCTTCAAATATCTTATGCTCCTTACAGATCTAAACTTGCGGATGCATTCATTGACAGCGGGAAGGAATTAGGATATGCAACAACAGATTATAACGGTGCCGTTCATACTGGATTCAGTTACCTTCAATCGACTACAAGCAACGGTACTAGAATCAGTGCTTCTAAAGCATTTTTACATCCAATTAGGAAAAGAAAGAATTTTCATTTGATAAAGTATAGTTATGTAAGCAAAATACTAATTGACCCTGTCACAAAGAACGCCTATGGAGTGGAATACTTTAGAAATAACCGCAAACATATGGTTTATGCCACAAAGGAAGTTATAGTTTCTGCTGGTGCAATCAACTCTCCACAGTTACTAATGTTGTCCGGAATAGGACCCAAGAAACATTTGGAAAAAATTGGTATTCCTGTAATAGAAGATCTAAAAGTAGGTGAAAATCTCATGGACCATCCAGGACTAGTTGGTCTTTCATTCACAGTGAATCAGTCGGTGTCACTGATCTTGGATGAACTTTTAGATAACAGTTATTACTACAATGATTACTTGAAATACCGTAGAGGACCGTTTTCAGTACCCGCAGGCTGTGAGGCAATAGCCTTCTTTGATTCTGAAAATCCCAGAAAATTTAACAGCTATCCAGATTATGAAATCCTGTTTTTTGGTGGAAGTGTGTCATCTGATAATTCATACTGTAGGCTAGTGTGCCTAACAGGGTTGCAATAGGATTTTCGGAGGACCACTGGATTATAATCCAGAAAATATTTAAGTTTAGAATTGCAGGAATGTTTGAAGGAAGCAGGAAGAATGGAGAGAGAATTGCTTCTTTATTCTTCTTATTCTTAGCTGTAGTTGTCAATAACCAATGTTTTATTATGATCTGTTATCTTTGCTAAGTAGATTTCAGGATAATTTCAAGATTGATTTGTTATTATAACACAATATAGTTTGTTTCCACAACAACAATTCAAATAACTTTATTTTTTGTTTCAACAGTTACAATATAATAATTGAGCTGTATTGGCTCAGAATACTACTGCAGTATACTTTATCTGCAAGTAGGAAAAGAGAAGCTGCAAATATTTGCCAAAACTTCTTAACTTTATGAAAGCGGAATTACTTCTGTAAAAACCACTAATATGCTAGACCAATCCTTGGTCTTTGTGTAATATTAAAGTTTATTCAAACTACTACGGCAGCATATTGGGCTTGCACGTAGAGAAAAAGAGGAGCTGCAAAGATGCCAAAACTCCCTAGCATTATACAATCAGTTTTACATTATAATGACACAAAGATGCTAAGCCTACTTGGCTTTTGTGTAATATAACATGGTTAGGTTTGAGTTTACTTAACTTGGTTTGCGACTATCTGATGAGAATGTGACTGCATTTAGCCGGACTGTGGTTATGGGGTGTACAGTTATTGAAGCTGAAGTTCTATGGCGATGTAGATCATCCTGAACGGTGGCCAGTAGCGAGTACTTCCAATGGCTGCAAGCTACGCTCCACGCAGTTCTAGTGATGTTTCAAATATCCACCTCCTGGTAGATTAAGTCGTGGCTGTCATTGCTGGTTCCATGCTGAGTAGTGTAGAACTGTACTATTATATATTCAGACTTGTGGTCTGTTGCTAAATTGGGGCTGTGCCCTTACGAAGCGACGATCGGTGAGAGAGTGAATAAAGTCAAACGGCCAAAATGCGTTCACATAATCATCTTACAAAGAGTCAGGTTCTAGAATCCTATGGAAGGCCCTTCTAGAAGTTTCACGTAGCTTCCATCCAGAATAAAGGCAGAGTTAAAGATAACAACATGCTGTAATTATTCTGTAACATAAAAGATTGGTATGTGAGCATTTGCATTATAATTGCAATGTATAATTACAGAGAAATTTAATAAATACAATGCGGTGAATAATCGATCTATTCAAAAGCTGCTTCTATAATCAATTGCACTAATCGATATGACGCTTCTAAATAAGCTAATGTATTCTGGCTGTAGCGCCAAGTGAATGTTAATGAGCTGGCACTCGACTTATCGATATCAGTTCGATGTCGGCAATGCAGCTTTCTATTGCTAATTGACATTAATTAGTAATTCTGCTGATAATAGCTAATATTAACAAGAATAGATGTGCAAAATTATTCTTTAGTTCATTATAGTACAGAATATAACATATGTTTTCTTTTTCTAAGCATATATAAATAGGTACAAGTGTGCCAAGAATTCTGGCTACTGATAATTGGCATCAGTGCCATCTAGTGATTTGTATTAATACTTCATTACTAGTAATTGCTATAAAGGTATAAAAAATAGGCTCTAAGCTGTACGAGCTTACATACTGGGGGGGGGGGGGGCCCAAGAAAATAGAAAAATTTACTGAGCAGGCAGTGGACACAGCTTAGATATAGGCCTTTTTAGTATAGAATTGGCCGTTTTGACTGTTGCCACTCTAACTTTACCATCTGGACCAGGATGCACTTCTATAATCCTAGCCAGTGGCCAGTTCATAGGAGGAACATTGTCCACCATTAATATGACTAATTGATTAGTTTTGAGATTTTGAGTTTCTGTGTTCCACTTCTGTCTCTGTTGCAAAGTGTTCAAATACTCTTTGACCCATCTGGACCAAATGCATTGTGACTGTTGCTCTAACAATTGATAGCGTGACAGCCTGGACAGGTTTATAGACTGTAAGTCTGGGTGAGGGATAGAATTTAAAGGAGCACCAATAAGGAAGTGACCTGGGGTCAATGCCATGTAGTCTTGCGAGTCGCTGCTCATCGGTGTCAGTGGTCTGCTGTTGATGATGGCTTCTATTCTGCATAGAAGAGTGGTGGCTTCTTCATAGCTGTAGATAGTGTCTTTCATCACTTTGTATAGAATGGTTTTCATGCTGCGGTTAGATCTTTCTACAAGTCCTGCCATATGGCTTGCCCTTGGTGGCAGAAAATGGAATTGTATGTTTAGATTTGCTGTAAAGTTCATGATATCTGTGTTAGCTTGCTCCGTCTGGAATTGTTCATAGAGTTCACTCAGCTCTCGTGAGGCTCCTATGAAGTTTCTGCCATTATCCAGGTACAGGTGGGAAGGTAGTCCCCTTCTAGAAACGAATCTTTGCAAGGATGCAATGAATGCTGCTGAAGTGGCTGCTGTTACCAATTCAATATGTACTGCTTTGGTACATAGACATATGTGCATAGATATATAAGCTTTGTATACTGTTTTGCCTCTACCATGATCCTTTAGAGAGATAGGACCTACAAAGTCTATGGCTGTGGTGTCGAAAGCTCGGTTGGGTGTAACTCTGGCTTGGGGCAAAGTTCCCATGATTTGCTGTGCTTTGACAGGGCTATGTCTAAAGCATGTGAGACATCCTTTTAAGGCTGATTTTACAGTTTGAACTCCATGGATGGGCCAGTACTGTTGTCTTAATGTGTACAGTATGCCTTGAGGGCCTTCATGTAAGTTTTTCAGATGTGTGTCTCTGACAATGATGTCTGTAATATGGTGCTTGGCAGGTAATATAATTGGATGTTTAGCATTGTAGTCTAAATCAGTATGGTGCAGTCTTCCACCTACACGTAGTATGCTATCTTTATCCAAGTATGGATGCAGTGGCAATAGTGAACTGCTTCTAGAAACACAATTATTCTTTCTAATGTGAGCCATGTCTTCTGAGAAGGCTTCTTTCTGAGTAGCATGTATGATAGCATTGTGAGCTTTATGTAGTTCTTGCAGGCTGATAGGGCCAACAAATCTATCAGACTTGTGTAGACAGTTGTGTTTGAATCTCAGAATATAAGCTGTATTCCTGAGTAACTTTCTGAAAGAGGAATATCTATGCAAATATTCATTATGCGTACTAGCGATCATGAAAGCTTTGGCAGTTTTCTTGGTTTCTGGTATTTCTTCTGTCTGAAGTACTTTATCAGTGGTTGGCCAAAAACATTCTTCTTGTGTTAGGAATTCTGGCCCATTCCACCATAGAGTTTGGTTATGTAGCTTGTTAGGTGAGACAGGTTTAGTGATGAGATCTGCAGGATTCTGCTGTGTTGGCACATGTCTCCATTGACAGTTTTCTGTAGCAGCTTGAATTTTGGTTACTCTGTGTGCTACAAAAGTGTTCCATTTGTGTGGAGGCTGTGTGATCCATTGTAAGGTTATGAGACTGTCAGTCCAGAAATATACTGCTGATATTGTGATCTGTAGAGATAAGCTTACTTTTTGGTATAAGCAGGCTGCCAACTGAGCTGCACAGAGCTCCAGTCTGGGTAAAGTAATCTGCTTAAGTGGGGCCACTCTAGATTTACTTGTCAGTAGTTGAACTTGTGTATTGTGGCTCTTGTCCTTGGATTTTATGTAGCATGCTGCTCCATATGCCTGTGGGCTGGCATCACTGAAAAAGTGCAGTTCCACATGACTGAAATTGAGTATTAGAGTGTTTCTTGGAATCTTGTATAGCTCTACATAGTGAAGTTGTGAATATAGTTCATTCCAGGTTTTCTGTATAGCAATAGGAGCTTGCTGGTCCCAGCTTATGTCATTTAGCCAAATCTGTTGCATAATACATTTAGCTGCAGATATAATAGGTGCAATTAGTCCCTGAGGGTCATATAGAGTACAGATGGCAGATAGAATCTGTCTCTTGGTAGTAGCTTCTGGTAATGACTTCACTGTGTACTGTAGCAAGTCTTGTAATGGATTCCAGTGTAATCCTAGTGTTTTTACTGTATTCTGCTCTTCTAAATGAGTAAGTGTAGCTTTAGAGAGCTTTTCTTGTGGCAGTGTTCTCAAAACTTCTTGTGAGTTGGAACAAAACTGTGTTAGGTTAAATCCACCTGTCTGTAATAGTTGTGACACTTCTGTGGCTGCTAGTATAGCTTCTTGCTCGGTAGAAAATGATGCAAGGAGATTATCAACATAAAAGCAAGTAGATAGCAATTTGGATGCTGTGGGAAATCTGTTTCTCTCATCCTCTGCCAACTGGTTGAGTACTCTGGTTGCTTCAAAAGCTGAACAGGCTTGTCCATATGTGATAGTGTTGAGCTGATATATCTTCACTGGAGTGGATTTAGAGTGTCTCCAGAAGATTCTTTGGAAGTCTCTTTGCTGTGGCTGTACCATTACCATCCTGTACATTTTCTCTATGTCAGCACTCACAACATATGGGTGGCATCTGAATTTCAAGAGTATGGTGTAGAGATCAGGTTGCACACAGGGTCCTGTGTATAGGATATCATTGAGTGATGTACCTGTTGAGGTTTTGAATGAAGCGTTAAAAACTACTCTGAGTTTTGTGGTTTCTGAGTCTTCCTTTAAGACAAATTGGTGTGGAATATAATATGCTTCTGGGCCATCCTGGTAGAAACTTTCTTCCACTTGGGTCATGTGACCTAGGGCTTCATATTGTTGCATGAAGTCTGAGTACTGTTGGAGTATAGTAGGCTGTTTATGGAGTCTGGTTTCATTAGAGAAGAAACGTTTCAAAGCTCCAGTTCTAGAGGCACCAAGATTACCTGTGGGCTTCTTGAATGGCAGTGTTATTGCGTAGCGTCCATCTTTATCTCTCTGTATTGTTTCTTGAAAATGTTGCTCGCATATGGAGTCTTCTTCAGATCTTACTGGTTGGATAATTTCTTCCATTTCCCAGAATTTCTGCATGTTCTTGTGGATTTGTTCTGTTATGCTCAAGTGGCAACGTGGTTCTTGTCTTCTACCCTGAGTGCAGTGTATTTGCCCTGAGAGAATCCAACCTAGTCTGGTCTCTCTGATGAATGCTTTGTGTTTGTTGGTTTTGTTGATGGGTATAGTGTGTCCCATTAACAAGTTCCAAAATACATCTGCCCCTAGCAATATGTCAATGCTACCGGGTATGTGAAATCTGTTGTCTGCTAGCACAATGTCATTAGGAATTCTCAAGCTGGTGACATCTATAGGTGCACTGGGAATGTCTTTGGCAATCTGGTTAATGATGAGGCACTGTAGCTGTCTTTTATAGCCATTGCCATGGGCGTCACTTATCTGTATGTGTCCAATTTCCAAGATATTGGAGGTGTGTAGGTTTACACCGGTCACAGCTATGGTGGTAGGCTTGGTTTGTAACTGTAGCCTATCAGCCAAATCTTGAGTTATAAATGTGTGCGTGGCACCTGAATCCAATAATGCTCTGGCTTTTATGAGTCTGCCATTCTGAGCTTTGACTAGTATTTCTGCTGTGGCAAGAAATGTATGAGTTTTGGGCGTGATTTGAGCATTGTTAGCAAATGCTGTGCCTGTAGCATTGCTGCTGGTAGTAGCTGGAGATTGTCTAGTACCACTGTGGCTTTGGTTTCCGTTTTGTCTGTTAGGCAATCTACTATTGTATTGTGTAGTTGTATGTTGCCTATATTCATTGCTGCGAACCTTGTCTTGGTGTAGCAGTGTGTGATGGCGTTGTTGGCATTTATAACAAGATGTAGATGTGCAGTTTCTGACGTGATGTCCTGCTCTGAGACAATTACTGCATAGTCTATTAGTGTTTACAAAGTTCCATCTCTGTGTGTTATTGAGGTTATGGAAGTCTTCGCATTTGTGTAACTGGTGATCTTGCCTGCACAGTATACAATTGTTGGCTGCATGGGCAACAAAGGTACGTGGGCTCAGTTGTCTGTGGCAAATAGGCTTGTTCTGTGTATTGTGTACAGTTTTAGGCCTGCTGGAGCTGTCTGGTGTCTCCAGAGCTTGTCCCCTTCTCTGTAGGAAGTTACAGAGTTCTTTGAATGTGTTTAGCTGATCTACTGTGCCCTCTAGGCTCCATGCTTTGAGCGTAGTAGGGTCAAGTTTAGACGTGAGAAGATGAGTGAGCATGTAGTCCCATCTAAGGTTCTCTGGTGTGATAGATTCTATTGACCTAACCTGTCTGGTAAAGTGGTCAAGTAAGTCCATTAATTGACTGGGTGATTCCTTAGGGATCTTGCTATAGTCAATCAAAGACTGTAATAACTGTTGCAGTATAATTTTGTTGTTCTGAAACCTTTCATTGAGTAAGTTCCAAGCGGTTTCATAACCTTTAGCAGTTAATGGTAGTGTGTCAATGAGTTTGTTGGCTGAGCCTTGCAATGCTATTCTCAAATAGTGAAACTTTTGAACTGGATCAAGCGAATTGTTGCTGTGAACAAGCGAGATGAACAGTTCTCTAAATGGTAGCCAATCTGAATGCTTGCCATTGAAGTGTGGCAAATTTATCTTTGGTAGCTGAACTCTAGGAGTGCAGTTAGCTTGAGTGTTAGGTTGAGTTGTGTCTTGAGGCTGAACTTGTGGTATGTTAGCCTGTGAGTATTGTATTTCATAGTCTCTAATTTTCTTACGAGCCATGCCTACAGTTGTGTAGTATGTTTCTTCGAAAGCTTGTCTTTCTCCTTCCCAGTCAGGGTCTGAGTCACATGTTTCTATCTTACTCTGTATTTCCTCAAAGTCCCTTAATAATGATTCATCCTGTGATAGTCTGTGTGCAGTTTCTTCAATATTGTCTTGGTCGACTTGAACTGACAAAACATATTGGTAGAATCTAGTTAACTTTCCTTTGATGACTGCCCTCTTCTGCTTGTAGTTCTTAAGTTTGGAGGCATCTGTGGCAAGTACTTGTGAGTCTGGCATTGTGAGGGGTGGTGTATGACAGTGTGTTATAAGGAAGGCTGTCACTTACCTTAATATCCAGTAAGACTGTTGTCCCTTGCACGGCTCTACCAGAATTCTTGCACCTTTTCTTACCACTAGGCCTGCTATGACTGCTCCTAGTATATGATGCAGTTAACATAGGCTGAAAATACAATAGAGTATTAGAATTGTACAAATACAAGATGTGTTTTACAAACAATATACACTGTTGGTATGAGGAGTGGACAAAGTGATTATCCAAGGTGTGGATAGAATCCAGGTGTAGCAAGGACTAGTAAATGTAGGTTTCTGGTCTGAGGAGTGGATGAAATGTACTTCCACGGCGTGGGTAGAATCCAGGCTCGGCAAGGACCAAAAAATGTAGGTTTTTGGTCCGAAGAGTAGACGAAGTATATTTCCACGGCGTGGGTAGAATCCAGGCCCGGCAAGGACCAAAAAATGTAGGCTAGTGTGCCTAACAGGGTTGCAATAGGATTTTCGGAGGACCACTGGATTATAATCCAGAAAATATTTAAGTTTAGAATTGCAGGAATGTTTGAAGGAAGCAGGAAGAATGGAGAGAGAATTGCTTCTTTATTCTTCTTATTCTTAGCTGTAGTTGTCAATAACCAATGTTTTATTATGATCTGTTATCTTTGCTAAGTAGATTTCAGGATAATTTCAAGATTGATTTGTTATTATAACACAATATAGTTTGTTTCCACAACAACAATTCAAATAACTTTATTTTTTGTTTCAACAGTTACAATATAATAATTGAGCTGTATTGGCTCAGAATACTACTGCAGTATACTTTATCTGCAAGTAGGAAAAGAGAAGCTGCAAATATTTGCCAAAACTTCTTAACTTTATGAAAGCGGAATTACTTCTGTAAAAACCACTAATATGCTAGACCAATCCTTGGTCTTTGTGTAATATTAAAGTTTATTCAAACTACTACGGCAGCATATTGGGCTTGCACGTAGAGAAAAAGAGGAGCTGCAAAGATGCCAAAACTCCCTAGCATTATACAATCAGTTTTACATTATAATGACACAAAGATGCTAAGCCTACTTGGCTTTTGTGTAATATAACATGGTTAGGTTTGAGTTTACTTAACTTGGTTTGCGACTATCTGATGAGAATGTGACTGCATTTAGCCGGACTGTGGTTATGGGGTGTACAGTTATTGAAGCTGAAGTTCTATGGCGATGTAGATCATCCTGAACGGTGGCCAGTAGCGAGTACTTCCAATGGCTGCAAGCTACGCTCCACGCAGTTCTAGTGATGTTTCAAATATCCACCTCCTGGTAGATTAAGTCGTGGCTGTCATTGCTGGTTCCATGCTGAGTAGTGTAGAACTGTACTATTATATATTCAGACTTGTGGTCTGTTGCTAAATTGGGGCTGTGCCCTTACGAAGCGACGATCGGTGAGAGAGTGAATAAAGTCAAACGGCCAAAATGCGTTCACATAATCATCTTACAAAGAGTCAGGTTCTAGAATCCTATGGAAGGCCCTTCTAGAAGTTTCACGTAGCTTCCATCCAGAATAAAGGCAGAGTTAAAGATAACAACATGCTGTAATTATTCTGTAACATAAAAGATTGGTATGTGAGCATTTGCATTATAATTGCAATGTATAATTACAGAGAAATTTAATAAATACAATGCGGTGAATAATCGATCTATTCAAAAGCTGCTTCTATAATCAATTGCACTAATCGATATGACGCTTCTAAATAAGCTAATGTATTCTGGCTGTAGCGCCAAGTGAATGTTAATGAGCTGGCACTCGACTTATCGATATCAGTTCGATGTCGGCAATGCAGCTTTCTATTGCTAATTGACATTAATTAGTAATTCTGCTGATAATAGCTAATATTAACAAGAATAGATGTGCAAAATTATTCTTTAGTTCATTATAGTACAGAATATAACATATGTTTTCTTTTTCTAAGCATATATAAATAGGTACAAGTGTGCCAAGAATTCTGGCTACTGATAATTGGCATCAGTGCCATCTAGTGATTTGTATTAATACTTCATTACTAGTAATTGCTATAAAGGTATAAAAAATAGGCTCTAAGCTGTACGAGCTTACACATACTATAAAGTGCTGGGTATAAGCGAACATATAAATAATGTCTTCTATAAGCCATTACATGATAAAAATACTTGGCAGGCCGTAATACTAACTCTGAAGCCCAAGAGCAGAGGAAAAATACTGTTGAGATCAAAAAACCCTTTCCACCATCCTCTTATATATCACGACATATTTAAGGATCCTTACGACTTAGAAATACAATTAAAGGGAATAAAGAAAGCGGTAGAGATAAGCAATACCAAAGCATTTCAAAAGTATGGTTCTAAAGTAATCAGCACTCCAGTTCCTGGTTGCGAAAATATCCAGTTTGGGTCTGATGATTACTGGAGATGTTTCGCTAAACATCTTTCTATAGCAATATGGCATTTAAGTGGGACCTGTAAAATGGGACCTAAGTCTGATCCTGGTGCTGTTGTTGATAGCAGATTACGAGTGTATGGTGTAAAAAACCTTCGGGTAATAGATGCGTCTATTATGCCCGTGGTCCCATCAGCTCACACCAATGTACCATCGATGATGGTTGGAGCAAGAGGTGCAGATTTAGTTGTAGAGGACTGGAATGAGAGAGCAAATTACTATTAAATTTTAGATTAAATTACTGAGGACCTATACTTCAATTCCACCCACATTCTGGCGTATTGTGTGAAGTAATACTAACACACAGGTGTATTTCGTTAGAGCGAGGCCTATTTTTTTCACCCTCCGATGGGGCATAAAATGAAGACCACATTGAAAATTAAAACAGTTTTATTTGGAAAATTTAGGTACACCTTCTGACAACTTCACTACATAGTTTCGCTCTACATTTTTCGTAGCGTGGTACCAATTTTCCATACCCTCTTCATAGACGCTGTCGTCAGCGTATTGAGAAGGGTCTTCACGGCATTTTTAAGAATTCTGAAGTTCTTCATTGTCCTCACAGATCTTTCTTCAGCTCGCAAAAAAGATGAAAGTCATTCAGCACGGGGACAAGTTTTGGAAATCCATTGTAACAGGTGATGAGACGTGGATTCGTTAGGATAATCCAGTATCACAAGAACAATCCTAACAACGGATGCAGACAAATTTCCCGAACAAACTTAAGATCTGGTTTCCACCCAACGAAGAATTTCAAAACACTTCAAAATGCCGTGAAGACCCTTCCCAATACGCTGGCGGCAGCTTCTATGAAGAGGGTATTGGAAAGTTGGTACCACGCTGCGACAAATGTGTCGATCGGAGCGAAACTACGTAGATAAGTAGCTAGAGGTTGTACCTAAATCTTCCAAATAAAGCAGTTTTGATTTTCACTGTGGTTTTCAATTTATGACCCTTCGGAGGTCGGGAAAAATAGCCCTGGTATATAAATGTTGAAATATGTTCATATAATAACATAAACATTGGCACCTTTTGGGTTATTTAGAATATAACTTACTAATACAGATGGTTGCTCAGATTAAAGGCTGACGTAATCCAATCTCTTCACAAGCTTCACATGAAAAATATTTGTATATTCTGTAACTTGTTCTACAATCTACATTCAGTTCACTCTGGAAATGGATACTGTAGGTCTACAAGCTAGTGCAGCTCCGTTCCTCGCAGGTTCTTTTCTAGGTTGTAGACCTATATTTAATATATTATATTATACACTGATTTTTATCAGAAGTTACTGACGTAGTACAGACATTACGCATTTAACAAGGCAATTTTAAATTTTAATAAGTGATAACAATTTTAAAACAATCTTTATTTGCAGGTATCTCATGTTCCTTTTTTGTACGATAGGGTTTATTTAAAATTCGAGGTAAATGTTGCTTGTTTAAAGATGAGTATATTATAGGCCATTTATTTATTTACTTATTTTTTTTGTAATTGTACTTTTTTAAACATTTATAATGTATATTTGGCCTTCCTGGAATGTTGGTAGGATCTTATTGAACTTAAATCTATGAATAAATAAACTTTTCTTCTGTTTGAAATCAATATATTAGGAATGTATCTACTTTAAAAAAAATAATATATTACTTTATAATTGATAAACCTCTTAATGTAATCTCACCTTGTGGAAATCCTTATAAACTTTTGTGTTATACAAAGGTGGTAGAAGTTTACCGAAAAACAAAGACTTATTGGTTACCAATTTATTTATTATAATGTAGGCTCTTCTGAAACCAGATAAGTTTTATGGACAAAATCGAAAAGGATGTGCTTCCGCAGTAAGATACGCGATGCTTATCCGTTACAAAAAAACTAATTCTATTGGTAACACAACTCCGGGTAAACGTCACGACTTTTAGGGGGAGTTGTGTAGTCTACCCAATGTTCCCGCGGGAGAACAGGGGAATTTCAGATAGGGCTAACTTGTTTTGGTAGTGGGAATTCGAGCTGCCAACACAATTGCTGTTCTTAATGCATACACTCTTTATCCACTGCGGAGCTTCTTTTCTTTCGCACTGCACTAGTCTACTAATAATTAGTATCAGGACAGTAATTGGAATAATGCCATTCCATCCAAAACAATCTGAATTTTCTCATAATTTGAGATCAAATCACCATATTAAAATACCTATGGGAATTCCTACTGAAAAATGGATATATTTCCAATTTATGCGATCTCATTGAAAATAATTGTATACATTATTACTAGACCTGGGATTTTAAGGCAAATGCCTATTTTGTTCCTTATGAAATAACAGGATTTTTTAAAAATATGTTAACGTTTCATGATAAATCACTTGCATATATAGAGTTTTATAGTGCCCTAAAATGCCTATTTGGCCCTTTAGAGCCTATTTTACAGTTTTAGTGCCTAAAATGCCTATTTTGTACATTTAAAATAAAATACAACTTCTGTAATTTTTACAATCTTATAAAGGACATCCCTCAATGGAAAGCAAAACAGCAGAAGGAGTTTTTCACAGAAACTTGATTAAATTCCAAACAATTGTTGCTAAAGGAATGCTGATTGACGGGGTAGGGGGAGTATTTAGGGGAAAGGACTACTGTATCAAATCACCAGTGAAAGAACATCTGTTTAAGTGAATATATTTCGTGATGCCTAATTTTGCAGTTCTGTTAAGAACAGGTATACCACGTTTCTTGCAGAAAAAAAGACCATATTACAGTTTAAGTGTATATTGTAATATTTTAAAGTGTATTTTCTATCTATTTACACATTTTTAAAGCATATTTTAAGTGCCTATTTTCTCTTTTAAAAGCCTATTTACTTGTATTAAAAGCCTATTTTAGGTGCCTAAAACCAATTATTTTAGAGCCTAAAATCCCAGGTCTAATTATTACACACTTTTATTTTATGTAGGCCTAAGTGGTCCAATTTGTAAATTGACCTGTATCATGCATTAAGATTAGTCTACTTCACTGAAAAGAAAGTACGACAGGTGTTCCATCTAACAGTTAGTACTGCAACTATTGAGGGAATGCAAAACCAATTTTGTTTCATACGATATCGAATGTAACTTATATACTATCTTCAAACAGTCTGGAAATAAAACTTTACTGCTTGTCCTTACTTTCCTGAATCCATTATCACCAATCTGAATACAATAAGAAAAAGTCATTCGATCTGACAAAATTGGGTTCGTTGTAAACTTTTTCTGTTATTGTTATATTTGTCATTGTTAATATTTTTATTCTTATAGTATTGTTTTTACAATATTACCTCCATAATAATAATTATTAATAAAATGTTACACATTATGACATGAAGTACCGGAAGATGATATACCCTTTACCTGAAGTTTTATCCTGATCTTTACATGCTGAAATATGAGGGGCTGATATAAATTTATGAGGTTAGAGTTCATATTATTTCTTTCTACTGAATTGATGGAGTGGAACTCATTGGATTACTTTTACAGAATACAAAATATGAAAAACTGTACGCTATAAAATAAAATATAAAATACCATATGGAATAAAATATTTTACTAAACTACTAAATTGACTTCATCTTACCCGTGTCTATATGTTATTGGTGCAGTAAAGTAAAACTTCCGCTAGAAGTTAAGTAAATAATTTTTATTATAATATTCTGATATTAGATTACTGAAGCTGCAAAATAAGCTTATTTATATTCTTCGAGGCGCATCCATAAAGTAAGATACCCTGGGTCCGTTTATAGCAACAAAACACAATTTCAAAGAAATATTTATTGCATCAGACATAGCTTTTTCAACCTATTCACCACCGGAACTGAATCATTTGTCATATCGTGGAACCAACTTTTGAACAACCTGAGTCGTAGAAATCTGCCGCCAGATTGAACCACTGTGTGACAAACATCTCCACCTCTCTGTCATTCTCTGTAATTTCTTGAGATGTAGGAAGAGATGAAAATCACTGGGAGCGAAATCCGGGCTAAGGTTAGATCTTTAAGCCCGGGCCTCGCTCCCAGTGATTTCCGTCTTTTCCTATACCTCACGAAAAGACAAAGAATGACAGAGAGGCAAAGGTAGTTGTCACACAGTGGTTAAAACCCAGGCGATAGACTTCTACCACACAGGAATTCAAAAGTTGGTCCCACGGTATGACAAATATATCAATTCCGGTGGTGAATATGTTGAAAAATAGCTGAACGCTGGCTGTGTCTGTTGTAATAACTATTTACTTGAAATAGTGTTTTGTTTCTGTAAATGGACAAAGAGAAACTTACTTTGTGGATGACCATTGTAATTATTGGACTTTATAAGCAAAATAGTCTTATTTTCTGTAAGTATTTTGCTAAATTGCAAATCGAGTAGAGTAATAATTTTGACATCGTTTTGACTTTTTTGAAATGTGTACATTTGCTTGGCTGGTTGATCGTCGTGCTTTTTTATATTACGTTTCAAAGCCTCCAGCATTGTGGGTTTAATGGTTAAAGTACCATTTTCCCCATAACACCTGAGAAAGAAACAATTGGTGCCAAGTATGGGGATGCGAGTTTGGAGAATCGTTCATTTCATACATATATTTGGGAATTTTGAATTCAGCTTGTACCTTCAGCGAACTGCATGAACTGGAGTGCACGAGGTTGGTACCATATTCGAGGGCTATCAATACAGAAGCATCTTTACAACAAGACAGGAATTTCATTGTTCAGAAACGACCGACATTGAGTTAAATTCAGTGTGGGACTGAATAAGTAGAATGTAATAATAATATGGGGGGCGGATTACTATGACATGTCATATTTTTCCCCTTTGTATTATTTCAGGTTTCCGACTAATTTAAACCCGATTCCAAGCATCCTGGTGAAAATGGAACGGCATTTATTGTGCATATAACTGCATGTTTAGGAAATTTTCAACGATTTTAGCATATTTAGTATGAATATGCATATTTAGGTCATATTTTTGGCATATTTGTGTGCATATTAAATAAATTTTGAAGGTACATTTCATATTTTGGAAATTTTGCATTATAATGATACTTTTTGAGAATTTACAGATATTTTAAATAATTAACACTATATCTTAATAAAATGTATTGTAATGAAACTTTAAAAAATATACACAATGTGTAAGTAGTAAAGTCACATTTTAAATTTTATTGGTCATATTGTAATGTTTTTAGGTCATAAATGCATGCATATATCCTATTTTTTAGGTCATAGAAATCCGCCCCTTATAATAAATAACCCTACGTAAGTGGTATGATGAAGGCGATGTTATGGAAGAAGGCATCAAAATGGTCGTTGAATCCAACCTACTACAGCATATGGTGGCGAGGAAGTCCTGTTAAACGGCCTTGCTTCATCTCAGGCGACATCTGCGTCTGATGAGCTGTATTCATCTAAATGTCAGGTTTTTCTGAGAATCCGCTGTCTGTGATGAAATTAGGCCCAAGGTGGGATTATTCTACCCGGATACATTATCGCATACCACCGCGGCAGCCTCTTGAGCATAACGTGTACATTCCAATGATAACAACACAGACGTATTTCCGAAAATTGTATTTTATAGTCAGAAAACTCCAAAACTTGTATTAATGTTGAAAACTCCATATCGAATTTCAGGCTTGAACACCATATTCCCCTCCAGTAGGCCTACTCATAGAACAGATAAAAGAAGATAGGTTTTTACAATTTAAACATATTTGCTTTGATTTAAGGTTTTACTAAAGCAATTCTATTCCAGAGGAAAAATGGTACATATTCCAATATCACCAACTTTCGAATAATTATAAAAACGAATTCCCCGCGAAATAAATGATTTAAAAAAAGTTTACAATGATGATTGATACCTCATAGGCAAGTATAACTGCATGTGATCTGTGAAACAAGATATTAAATTGATTTTTGTACCATAAAAACTGGCATAAAGATCATGGAAGTTAACCCTTTTTCTATTCAAAAGATAAAAATACAAAATTAAAAATTTATATTTTGCTTAAAGTGCATTAAAATTGATAATCTTTCTTTTAGAATATCTCATTAAGTGTGCTTGATATGCGATATTTCCATTAAAATAAGTTAACTTTGTTTTGGGGATAAAAATCAAGATTATTTCAGCCATATCGTGACACAGAACAGAAGTCATTTCCTCGATGCCTAAAACGTGAAAAATATAGAATTAATATATTTTTTAAACTTACCTAACACATTTCTTCTTTTTTTAAATTGAACATATTCCTAGAACATGTCATTTTTCAATTATCCTAATTCCTTGTTTCTGATGGCCGTTTCTTAGATCTGGAGTAGAAAAATAAGCACCTTCTTACATTCAGTGAATGTGTTTACGAATGCAGAACAAAATGACTCTAAGTTAAATTAGTTTTTCTATTTTATTTTATTTTATTTTATATTAAACTTTTTTCTTCTCACCAATTCTGTAACTACATGTATACCTTGTCCTTTTCTACTTTGTCCAGTGTAGCCAACAGTATGGGAAGTCGATAGTTTTCATCTTTAATAGGTGCTGGTTCCTAGATACGACATGGGTATACAGAATTGACTTGAAAGTAACCGTGATGCTTGGTAATAAAACCGATGATACTAGAATATCTGGATCTCGCAATGTCAGTGGACTGCGATTTCCGTATGAATGGATGTGGACTCAAGCACGATGACACCTGGTGTCCGGAAATAACATTCCCTACGCGACTGTCGCCACCTTCGTAATATGATCCTTCTGATCTATCAAACACACATTTAAATAAATGCATATATAGAATGTTAGACGAGGAGATATAGCGATTTTAAAGGAAAATATTTCTATAAGACTTCTACTATAATAGCTATTTATGTAACAAATACGCAAAATAACGCTTTAGCAGACGAATCCAGTATAGCGGCCGAGGCGTAAGCCGAGGCTGAAATACTGGATGAGTCCGATAAAGTTTTTGCGTACGTGGTGCATACAATATTTTTAATAAAAGCTCTCTAAATTAAATTAAATGAAACAAAAATACCTTATAAATAATTATAATGAAAGGTAGTCAGCCATTTGTTAATCAAATTCCCACAGCCACCTAAATCGCAAAACAACAATGAACCGTACGTACCAATACGAAATGCGGTATAGATGCATCCGAATTATAATTATGAAAAGCTTGTGAAAATATGACTGATAATCGAGGATATTTCAATCCAAGCTAGAAACATTGAATTGGAGCTGGTGCCAGCAACATGACGGCAATAGTAGACTACGAAAAGGAATAAATTGCAATTAAATGTTGGTGCATCCATGGTAAGCGATGATTCTCTTGTGAACGAAGATGTGAAAAGTTGTTGGCTTATATTTTTTGTTATATGATGAAGAAGGCTACCCTGTTTTGCGAAAAATCCTGGTAAAGTTTCTGTTTATCATAAAGAAACATCCTGGCTTAAATTTGTGGTTTTATGACCAAGTATATGCTTAGATCCATGCTAAAGTTGGTGTGACTGGTCAATGCCATCTGAGTTTTGTTTATAGATTGGCATGACGACTTTAAAGTACAAGGCCGATAAAACTGCATTTTGAATGCAGTTTTATGCAATTTTAGGAGCCTTGGTTGCTGAAATGCAATTTTTCAGCGTGTTACCAGTCCGACAAGCAGCTGTTTTAGAGAGCGTGTACTAAAAGAAAATAAAACACGCCCTAGGTATTTCATATCAGGAATTAATGTATTGTATGAAGAATTTTCAATATCGGGAAAGGAACACAAAAACTTCATAAGAATTTTCAGGTGAGATGATACCTACATAATATAAGATAATTTAAAAATAATATGTTAAATCTATTAGAAAATATATTATGTAGCAAACGAAACCTAATGCTAAGGCTATTGTTGCTATGATCCTACTAGTGTCAACATTTTTATCCATATAATGTGATAAATGCATTCATAATAATGCACCGATAGACATTGCCCCATACTTGCATTTTAGGACTGTGTTAAAATTTGTTAAATGTCCTTGAGTCATCTTAAGGTCAAGTAATCTCTACTGACGATGATGGTAGCTCTGTTATACTATCTAAAGCGAGAGGTTTTATTAAGCTAATTCATTTGGTAAGTGTTTACGTTAAAAGTTAATGTAATTGTGTAGTATACTTTACTTACCATCTTAACATTTTGTAATTCACATCTACAGTTCCAAATGTTAGTATAAAACATATAATTTATTATGTATATAACTATAACCCTAATATACCAAGGTAAAATAGAGTTACACTATTTGGAAAATAAATAAACGAGAGGTTCGGCTCACAACAGTTCATCGGAAATACGAAGTGGGCAATAAGTATTAAGTATAAAGTTCATTCACTCTATTATCCAAAGCTAAAGTAAACAAAACCCAGTACTTCTGTCTCACTCTCAGGTCATGCGAGTAGTGTGCTTTGGTGAGACAAACATACAGGTTTTATTTATTTATAGTTTTGTTTAAGTAGAAAGGAATATATATATATATTATAATATAGTGTATGGTCGACGCGGAAAAGTTTTAGACAGTGGGCTGGTAGAAATCGTCTGCTTAAAAACCTGCCCCAATGTAAAAATGTATGCCTGTCTCACTCATAAGTAGATAAACGCAATGTGCTAGAGTGACATAGACTTGTTTACTTCAGGGCCGGTTCTAGACCGGGCGATACCTTACAGCGGTTCGGTGGAATGATGAAATGGATGGTTGGGCGCCACAGTATAATGCATATACTGAAATATTTCTGTCTTTATTTGTCGAACTCGCCTCCGGTCTGCCAGTCGATCGTTGAGCACTTCCCTCTAGCTTCAGGGTAGGAAGCGAAGAACACCTTAATATTATTGCTTGAATAATAATGCAGTTTCTTTGAACACTGAAGGAATATTCTGTTTATTCAAAACGTTGGAAATACAAGTCCAGTCATTGACAATAATTACAAAATTTGTTTGTGAATAATTAATATTGTTGCAAGTTCTCGGTAGATCGTTACTAGTGATACAATTGCTGCCGTATATGATTTTGATTAATCGCGATTGAAAGTAAGAATCCTTCTAAGTCGATTAATTCCACAGCGAAAATTTTATAAGTCCAATTAATTCTGTGGGCACGAAGCCACAAAGATAAGTAGAGTGATTTTATACGGTGGACACAAGTCCCCGAAGTAGAATTGACTTGACTGCTATAGGCACGGGGCCTTGAAGTAGAGTTGAATATGACTGTTATAGGCGCGGGGCCTTGAAGTAGAGTGATTTTACAGTGCCACGTTAGGCCTAAAGAAAACTTTCTTGGACAAACATTTATCCCTACTCTTCTTAATTATTATTCGTGAATCCCGGCACGTGGTACTATAGACCAGTTCTTATTGGCAAATCTCCCGACCAATAATAATATGTTAGTTTCCCACGGAAATCAATTGGATTTTCCCTTATTCTCAAAACCCACAACTTAGCGTCTCGGATTTCTAAGAAGGTTCGGACAGCGTGTTGTATCAGTAGCAACATCAGAAGCAAGGCTTGAACTCAATAGCCGACTTCTTAGAATTACTTAAGTGGATCAGTACCCTTTGATTATATCTTGGGAGATTCCCGATACATTGTACCTGAGTACTGCATTGCATTATCTCGCACCCGCTAGGTCTGCTAGGGAAATTCCCAGCTATCTCTGTCTATCCACTGCAATCTCATTTTAATAGTTATTTAAAATGATGTTGTTAAACTTTTTACCTTTGCCTTCTTTCTAGTTAATAATATTTATAATGAATGTTCCGTCTTTTCACGGTCATTTTAAGACCAAACACGGGCTATGAGATTTTATGATTTTAGTTTGAATAAATTTGGGCAATTAATCTGTCATTTATTATACTTAATTTGGTTATCTTGTTTATTTCTTTTTACCGAAGTATCTGAACTGCAATATATGCCCCAGTCTATTAAGACAGGAATCATCATAGCCTATGATTGACTTACTGGCTGAATATACTGCATCTCTCCACAAAATATTATACCTTATTTTCCTCCAGTGTTGCAACTATCTTACACAAATACATAAGTAATTTAATTCCTATCCTGACACGAGACTTCACCTTAAATCCTGTCCCACATGTACAAGTTTTCTGAACCTATCACATTCATGCCTTCATACATCTTGCGGTTTTCTGTAGTGTTACGTTGTTTGTACGTATTACTTGGTTTATTGCACGACCAAGACATTACAACAAAATTTTACGTAAACACCATAAATTTACCGATATACCCTCGTGAGACCATGAAAATTAAGCTCAAGCAGTTCTCACTGAAATTTTATAAAATATATTGAATGCATAAAGAAAAACAAAAACACTTTTTTTTTATATTGAGACTTTGACAAGGTCGATCAAGCAGTTCTCACTACACTTGCACTATATTATAAAGAATGCAAAGAAACACTCTTTTACCATGAGACTTTGACAAGGTCGATCAAGCAGTTCTCATTACACTTGCACTATATTATAAAGAATGCAATACACACACGTATATTTTACTCTCATTTATACACATTCCTCTAATCCTAAACCTATGTGGAACTGATAACCTATCATGCCAGTAGCTATTTTACCGCGTAAAATATACATTGCAGGTTATAGGCCTACATTATTCCAACTCAGTACAATGCCTTTCGGTTATTCTGCCCTTTCCTCTAATTTGTTCATATTTACAATACATTGTCGATAAATGACGTCACACAAAAATCACTGATCATCTGAATACATTTTACGGATTTATATCCTTTATTGGTTCTGCCCAAAAATTTTCTGCTTCTATGAATAATTTAAGATAACTAGAGTCAAAGGTTAAGCGTAGTTTTCCATGTGCTTTCACTACACCACAAATCGGATTTATTTGCTTACAGGCTTCTTCCATCATTGAAATTGGTACAGGCCTACTCTTATAGCGACGCTCAGGAATATCTTGTTTTAATTTCAATTTGCGTTGGTAACCCCGAAATAGGCCTGGAGTTGAACTGAACACTGATTTGTTCTTATATAGCATGTTATATAAAGTCGACTTTTGACCATCTGATAGCACATCAATTTCTTCTACTTTCTCTCTGAGAATTAATTCGATATCAACATTTTCCTCTTCATTTCCTCCATTCTGACTAATGTTAGTAAAATTCGCGTGTACCGTTTCACATTCATTTTCATCTACATAATTATTAGAACCCTTAATGCACAAATGATCATATTCTTCGTCCTCCCAAACAATATCAGATTCCATTCCCTGTAACTCTGCGACACTTTCGTCACAATCAGCCTCATTATCACCTTCATATATAAATACGGCCGGTTTAATTCCCATAGGCCTATATTCGTCGATACTATTTCCCTCTTGTACTACAACTGATTCCACCACGAAAGGCTCGCGTAATAATACATCTTCATTTTGGCACTCCAACTCCTTAGTAATTATATTCTCATTAGATAAAAACGGTACACGTAACTTTTCTTTCTCATCTAATTCCATTTCTACCCAATTTTCTTCAAAATTTATTCTCATTAGTTGATCTGTCATAGAATCACAACCCAGAATTAATTTATGTGCTAAATGTTTTATTGTCAAAAAGTAGACTTCTAACTTCTTTCCCTCAATTTCCAACGGCAACATACACTGATGCTCAATTTTATGGGATTTGGCACCAATTGCAGTTTGTGCGTATAGGCCATGTACTTTCAATTCCTGAACGCGCACTCTTGCTGCTTTCAGCGTTTCATAGGATTTTTCGTTTATTAGAGAAAAAGTACAGCCAGTGTCCACCAACATATCGACTTCAAATTGGTCTATTTTTACCCTTATTAATGGCGGATATGTGGGTGTTATACCCTCTCTATTTGCACATCCTACTACGCACCCCTTCTCTCGTGTTTTATTTTCATTATCAGGTCTTTTTAA
This sequence comes from Ectobius pallidus, assembly GCA_964059195.1. Taxonomy (NCBI): domain Eukaryota; kingdom Metazoa; phylum Arthropoda; class Insecta; order Blattodea; family Ectobiidae; genus Ectobius; species Ectobius pallidus. Next base: position 57,587,311 of record CAXKWD010000003.1, read on the forward strand.
TCCTTTTAATCCCTCGGTCTGTGTGACGTCATTTCGACCTCCAAATGCGTCTCCTAGTAGTTTAAAGGCCTGTTTTGCGCTACATGCCTTTCGTCATTTCTGTGACGAATGTCTCCCTGAATACCATTGTGGTTTCCCGTGCTATGCGCCTGATTCCTTTCACCTTCTATGTTAATGTCCCCCTGGTTTTCTGGAATTCGTTCTCCTACTTCGTTCTGCATCCTGCCATGAAATCGAACATTATTTACTTGTCTGTCTTGAGGCCTATTCTCTTGATTATTTCCCCTCCAGTTTTGGTTCCCATTATTTCTATATGAGTTATTATTAGGGGGTCCTCTGTTCGATTCCGCATTTCTGTTGGCATGTCCTTGGTTCCATCTACCTCTGTCATTATTTGGACCTCCTCTCGTATCTTGATTCATTTGCATATTATCCGGTCCATTTTGTCTCCTATTATCGCTACGCTCTTCTCTGTTAGTTCCTACTTCGAAACTAGATAATAACTCCAAAGCCTTGCTATAAGTTTGGGGACATGATACTATAAGCAGGTTACATATTTCCGGCTGAAAATGTCTCGTCACAAGCTGAATGGCCTCGCGTTCTGGCATTCCGGGGTCTAGTAACTTGATTAGGCCTATAACTTTTAGGAAATGGTCCGATAGAGAGACGTTGCCCCTAGGTGAATATCTCCCATTATAGACCTCATTTCTAGCTAAAGCTCTCTTCGCCTCACCCCAATATCTTGCTAAGAATAACTGCTTAAAATCCTCATAGTTGCACTCCGGGTGTACTGTAAGTTCAAACCACTCTTTTGTTTTTCCTTTTAAGGCTCTACCGAGGATCAACATTTTGTACTGAGATGGAATAGACCGCAAAGTAAAATACTCTTCAACAGATTTCAAGAAACTCTGAGGGCTCGTGTTGCTCTCATTGAAGCTGGGAAGTGATACCTCATTTCCTATTAAATTACATATATTAATCCTATTATCGCTAACTACCGGCATGCTGGTGGCTACCGTCTCGTGTACTGTATTACAGGACTCATTTGCAACACTAGGAGGCCTATATGTATTTCCTATTCCATTGCATATACTCTCACTACAATTTACAGCATAGTTATTAGCTACAGGCCTACGATTTTCGACCTCTTTAGCTACCGTGCTTACTTCTTTAGAGATTTCCCCTATTTTCTCAGCTAATATATTTTCTAAATGCACTACCTTGTCATTTACTTCTGAGATTTTATCTCCTAACCCTACTTTTACTTTTCCCACCTGAGTCTCCATATTCTTTTTCAAGCTAGACTCCGATTTCTGTATTTCTTTCTCCAAAATTTTCCTTTCATTTGATAATTTTTCTTCATATTTCTTGCCCTGAATTTCTATTTTCCTATCTACCGATGCCATATTATTCTCTAATTCAGACCTAATTTCCCCTTGACTTTCACTAATTTCTTGCCTCATTGCTTTTTCACTTTCTTTAAGTTCCCTACAGAATTCTCCCCTGATTTCGTTGCATAAGTTAGATTGGACCTCTTTTATATTATTAAGCTCCCTCTCAAGCCTATCTACATTCAGCCTATGTTCTTGGTCCGATTGGTCTATCCTATCTCCCAGTTTCTCTATCTTTTCCCCGGTATTTTTCTCTAGTTCCTTGATACTTTCCCTAGTTTCACTACTTGACTTTTCTAGTCCCTTCATCATAGCTTCATTAGATTCCCTCATACTTTCCTTAGATTCCCTCATCATAGCTATCAAATATGCAATAGAATTCGGGTCTATGGTTTGATTCATTTCCCTAGGCCTATTATCAACTCCCTGCTCCAACACTCCGTCACCTGTCGCGACACTGTTCTCATTGTTAATCTCCATTCTACAATTATTTATTTCCTCACCATTAAGCAAGTCGTGCCCCTCTCCACCTTCCATATTAATTTTATTCCTAGTAATTTTTTTTCCGTTTCTAAGCCACATACATAAATTATAAGGGTACTGATACACTCTTACGATCTACCTTACCTTTGGTTAAGAAGTTCAACATATAATGCATAACATGTATAATTATACCCTTGCACAATAAATATTCGATATGCCTGAGTTCTTTTAATTTGAAAAAGATTTTATTTTACTTGAATTTATTCTTTAATTTACTTAGTGAGTTTCAGTTTAATTTTACTTTGATCTTAAATTGCAAACTTTTTAAAAAAATATTACTTGATGTCAGGCTTACTAATTTATTTAATTAATATTTACTGTTTCATAAATTATTGATAATAAAATTGTTTACTTTACTGAAACTCTATGTATATTTAAGTTCTTATCTGTTGGTGATTTTTGATGTTTTCTGCGACGGTCTCCGGAACTGATGTACCACGATCTTGAATTCCAGCGGTGCCTTTACGGGTGACGTTCTAGAAATTCTGCGGTGTCTTCCTTCCGTTTTGGGATGATTTTTGAAGTTGGTGATCCTTGATGTCCAGCTTCACTCGTGCCTCACGTTGGGAAATAGCCATGTACAGCGGTTCGGTGGAAGGATGGTTGCCTGGGCGCCACAGTATAATGCATATACTGAAATATTTCTGTCTTTATTTGTCGAACTCGCCTCCGGTCTGCCAGTCGATCGTTGAGCACTTCCCTCTAGCTTCAGGGTAGGAAGCGAAGAACACCTTAATATTATTGCTTGAATAATAATGCAGTTTCTTTGAACACTGAAGGAATATTCTGTTTATTCAAAACGTTGGAAATACAAGTCCAGTCATTGACAATAATTACAAAATTTGTTTGTGAATAATTAATATTGTTGCAAGTTCTCGGTAGATCGTTACTAGTGATACAATTGCTGCCGTATATGATTTTGATTAATCGCGATTGAAAGTAAGAATCCTTCTAAGTCGATTAATTCCACAGCGAAAATTTTATAAGTCCAATTAATTCTGTGGGCACGAAGCCACAAAGATAAGTAGAGTGATTTTATACGGTGGACACAAGTCCCCGAAGTAGAATTGACTTGACTGCTATAGGCACGGGGCCTTGAAGTAGAGTTGAATATGACTGTTATAGGCGCGGGGCCTTGAAGTAGAGTGATTTTACAGTGCCACGTTAGGCCTAAAGAAAACTTTCTTGGACAAACATTTATCCCTACTCTTCTTAATTATTATTCGTGAATCCCGGCACGTGGTACTATAGACCAGTTCTTATTGGCAAATCTCCCGACCAATAATAATATGTTAGTTTCCCACGGAAATCAATTGGATTTTCCCTTATTCTCAAAACCCACAACTTAGCGTCTCGGATTTCTAAGAAGGTTCGGACAGCGTGTTGTATCAGTAGCAACATCAGAAGCAAGGCTTGAACTCAATAGCCGACTTCTTAGAATTACTTAAGTGGATCAGTACCCTTTGATTATATCTTGGGAGATTCCCGATACATTGTACCTGAGTACTGCATTGCATTATCTCGCACCCGCTAGGTCTGCTAGGGAAATTCCCAGCTATCTCTGTCTATCCACTGCAATCTCATTTTAATAGTTATTTAAAATGATGTTGTTAAACTTTTTACCTTTGCCTTCTTTCTAGTTAATAATATTTATAATGAATGTTCCGTCTTTTCACGGTCATTTTAAGACCAAACACGGGCTATGAGATTTTATGATTTTAGTTTGAATAAATTTGGGCAATTAATCTGTCATTTATTATACTTAATTTGGTTATCTTGTTTATTTCTTTTTACCGAAGTATCTGAACTGCAATAACCTACCCACCCCATTGTCTAAAACATTTCCGTCCCGACTACAGTCAATTTTGCACGGTAACTGATATGGTACAGAATAAAGCTCTCATTTGTTCGTTTCATGTTTCATTGCAACCTATTTTGACATAGAGTACGTAATATTTCAAACTAATTTTTCTATTGAGTTCGTACATTTTATTAATAAGATTTCTTGATTTTAGAAAAGAATACAGGTATATAAGGCCCGGGCGGCTTGGGTCGCTTAAATGTCCCTAAAAGGGAGAGGTGAAACTAAGGTGGAGAGAGAGAGAGAGAGAGAGAGAGAGAGAGAGAGAGAGAGAAAAGAATATAACTCCTACGTAGATTTATAATATAATATAAAATCCAACAACTACGTTATAATTACAAGAGTTAAACTGAAGCATGTTTTATTATTATCGTTAACATTAACATTAAATATTGATTACAACAAAAGTCGTGAAATACATAATTATCTCTTGATAATTATGAACATTTCACCCAACAGGTAGAATTTTAAATTAAGATTTGTTTTCCACGTATTAATTAATCTGATTACATCACTGAAATAAATTCAATGGAAAATTAACTAATAACTGAAATAAAAAAAATGGAAAGAGAGAGTAATAATAAAATTTAGGAAGCATGGAATATCCATTGTTATCCATTATTCTCTCGACAAGCTCTAATTAGTGACAAGATACCCACCATATTGGAATGCATAGGTCAGTGGAATAATTTTATAAAATTCTCGCCACATGAATTTTATTAACAGCTCCGTATATAGAACATATATGCTTATTTCAGCCATTAATATGCACTGAGTGGGTGTACAGTGAATACCTTTGCGTGTGTTTGTGTGTGTGTGTTCTCGCATTTATGAATGCCCCGTCAAGCTGCTGTCGCTCATATGAACCGAGAGGGATGCGTTTTATATTATTCAAAAACCTGCCAACACGTCGCCGGCTCTGCCTTTCTCTGCCAAAATGCAATATCCAATGGATCCAATAGATCGAGAAGATGTGGGCCCTTCAACTTGAGGCCCGTGTGTCCTGAAGTCTTAATAACAAAGGGATATAACTAAAACTATAAATCATTGTAGTAGTAGCCTACATGATATCGTTGCCTTACTTCCATAAGGTCATATGTGCATTTCTGCCAGAATGTTATACTCAACTATTTTTAAAAAAAAGTCATACAACCATATAGAATACAAATCTACATTAAGTGATCGTGGTTTTCAATATAGAACCTTTTGGCACAAGATGGTTCCCATACGTTTGTTTAGGAGTTAGCACATAAACTCATTTATAGTGGAAACTTGACATTTGACCTTCTGGCCGTAAAGCGACTATATTATAGTCTTTAGTGTTATCAAAAATCTCAAACATCTTTGAATAAATTTTGTGTAATTATTTTACTAAACCTTGACTAATTAACTATCAGGTGCCAGCGGCTTGCCGCGATTATTTACACAACTGCTAGATGCTTTATTTCAATCGTTTATTTAACAGAAAATATAATTAAAATAATTATGTATTAACACTGACATCGTTTTAAGTAAATTACACGAATTACATAATTTTATTCTCAATTATATTATTTACGTAGTAAATATAAATAATTAAACAAATAAAACGAAACGTATGCTGTCATATGGGCATACGAATTCTACACGAAACGATTAAAATGCACCAGAGATTCATAAACCTTACCCAAATCATGCATAAACAATTAAAACGATTGGTAATTATAAAGCTGAAAACCCATTTTCGAGGTGCATTTCACGATTGAAATGCGCCATCTGGGGTAAAAATTTCTTCAGATTCAAGTTCCCTAGCCTCTCAAAAAACCCGCAGTGAATAATGTTCAAATCATTCAACGTTTTCCCATTTAGGCGTGCATTCATGATCCACATCTGTCCACTTATGTAGAAAAATCATGCATCTCATGATGTTATATACAAATGAATCAATTAGAGCGAATTTACAAAATCTAAGAGGTCGATTTCAGCTATGTTATTTTTTTCCCGGCAATTCACAATTGAATTCGCTCTTGTTACTAGATGGCGTTGGGTCTACACGGAAACACCAGCTCAAATATTATTAGATAGGAAGACGAGGTAGTCCGGCCAATAATGATGTATCAAAGCTCTGTAATATGTAGTACTGTATTGTAGTAATTAAATATTTTCTTTCAGTTCAGTATATATGGGCATCGTGTGAGAGAAAGTCTGGCTACCCATGACTATGTTTAGCTGTCCCAGGTATTGTGCTGATATAACGTGTAATCTACTAATTTTATATCGTGGAATGACGTATTTAGAGATATGTTTTATTTAAACTTTTAACTACAGTCAAGATATTCGGATTCCAGAATTTCTTACACCAACATCCCTCTATGACATTTAGTCTTGAACTTGAGATCTTTCTCTTTTTGTACTCTCATAACCTTCAATACGCTGTAGAAGTAGGCGCAAAAATAGATGTCGGTATATTTATATACTCGTGTCCCGAAGACTTACAGACTCTGTTCATGCGTATTCTTTGAGGAAGAGGACTCGCATCGGCAAGAAAGAATTTGAACATCTTTTAGACTAATATGCTACCCCTGGATGTCCTGTTTGAGAAATTATTTGGGTATTATAAATATCAGCTCCAATATAGGCAAAGTAACCTCTTAACACTTTCAGAGTTGAATTTTTATATTTATGTAAGCTATCATCCAGTGAATTCGTCAGTGGCTTAGATTCAATGAGGCCAATAAGTGGAGCTGTTATCCATGAATGGCAATCATTAAGAAGTTGGAAAAATCCTCACATTTTACATAAAACAAAATGTTATATCTCTGGTCTTATACAGTAATTTTATATATCGAATTCATAGATCAGTAGCAGTGAAAAATTAAGGAGGTTTAGTGTTTTATTTACATTAAGTTTATAAGTAGAGCATCGATTATTCGAAACAACTAGAGACGAGGAGTGTTCGGATAGCTTATATTTCGGATAATTGATATGAAACAATACGAAACTAAGGAATTATTGTATTAACTTTCCTAGTACCCTTGGGATCAATTGACTCCAAAAGCACTTTTGAAATAAATACATCCGTTGGTTTTAAAACTATAATTTGAGTGAACTGTATGCAACGATGTCTTATTAAGTTTTACATTTTAAACACATCATTGTTTTTGCATTGAGTTCCATTGGGGAAATATGACCCCATTTAAAATTTACTTTTTTCTTTGAGCATAACATTATGTAAAAATGCTTTATACATAGTGTCCAGTTTACAACCCAAAAATATATGCTTTTATGGCAGTTTATAAAAACAATTGCAATACTACCGATATATCCCGTGTAAATTGATTGGGGTTTTTACAACCCCAGTGGAACTTAGTTTAATAAAAATGTCCTGGTAGTAGGAAGGTTGAGTCTAAAATTTATTACAATATACTTACCGGTAGTTCTCCAGTTTTCAAGAGAAAATAAGTTTTTACGCTAGTTTATATAAAAATTGCAATATTAGCGGCATATCTCATGCAAGGCACTAGGAGTCTTTATTACCCACGTGGTACTCAATGTAACAAAAATAAAATCAGGTAAACTGATGTAACAAAGTGCCAGTATGTTTTTGTTTAATCAGTTAAGACTGCAATTATGATATGCAGAATATATATTATATTTTTTTAATTGATTTCCAAGTTAAGCTCCAGATTTATTCATTAAGCAGGGCTTACGGAAGAAGAAAGGACTACCATCTCGGCCACCTGGGTCATTTTAACGGTCTAGTTGGATAAGCGCATGTAAATCAATATGTTTTTGTCATAGCTACCTGTATTTTAATTTCCAAGGCCTTATAAGATCACAGTAAAACAATAGGCTACGTTGTCAAGAAAACTGATTTTCATTTTTTTTTATAAATTCTTTCGAATACGTATATTACCATAAAATAGGCACTAAATTGAGCATTACTCCGAAACAGGTCAACCGATTTTATCCATTATGAATAGACGTCTTCCCACGGACATTATAAATGTGTATACCAAGTTTCATAAAAATCCGGTAAAGCGTATTTGAGTTACCGCGTCTTTAAAATATACACTAAATTGGGTTTTACTCCGGTACCGGTCTACCGATTTGGTCCAATATCAGTAGACGTCTTTCCACGTACATTATAAATGGGTATACAAAATTTCAGGAAAATCCAATAAAGCATATTTGAGTTATCGCGACTTCTTATATATTAACATAAAAACACTAAATTGGGCATTATTCCGGTACTGGCCAACCGATTTGGTCCAATATCAATAAACGTCTTCCCATGGATATTATAAATGCGTATACGAAGTTTCATAAATATCTGATAAAGCGTATTTGAGTTATTGCGCCTTTAAAGTAGACACTAAATTGGGTTTTACTCCGGTACCGGTCAACAGATTAGGTTCAAATTCAATAGGGCACTTCTCATGGACGTCATAAATGGGTATACCAAGTTTCATGGAAATCCGATACAGCGTATTTGAGTGATGGCGTAAGATATGAAAAGAAAATAGGCACTAAATTGGGCATTACTCCGGTACCGGTGAGCCGATTTGGTTCAATATCAATAGGGTTCTTCCCATGGACATTATAAATGTGTTTTCCAAGTTTCATGAAAATCCGAAAAAGCGTATTTGAGTTATGGTGCGTACAGACAAACGGACAGACGGACAGACAGAAGGACAGACATTTTTTCGTCCACCACACAATCTCATAAAGTACCATACTGGCACTTAATAACCCGGTAGTAGGAAGGTTAAACACAAAACTGTACAGGCTTATATTTTGTATCGTACGTCTCATGAATAACACAGAGAACTGATAAGCCTTGTTACAAAATAAAGTAATAGTAGTAGTTTAGGATTTTAGGTAGATTTCGAAGAAAAATCTACCTATTGCAATGGATACCATGTCATGATTTTCGAAAAATTATTTCATATCTTTACGTTTCATGCTCCCCTGAGTACGAAACCACCGCCTGTTCAAAAAAAAATTGTGATATATATATCTTTACACGCTAGCGGCCGTAATTTTGAAGATATTTGAACCAAATTTTAATATGTTATTTCTAGGCCCAATAGTTCAGACAAGTTCGTTAATGAGCAAAATTGGCCCAAGGGGGTGGTCGGGGGAGGGGGTTGAAAATTTGAAACATTTTTATCTCGGCCCCTATGAAGTATAGAGGGAAACTTTGTTTGAATAAATTAGAGTACTCCCTATGGAGTTCAAAGTGACACCAACGATTCGGGGGTTCGAGTGAGGGTGGGGGTGGGGGTGGGTGTGGGGGATGAAAATTCGAAACTTTTGAAACCACGTCTTGTGGGGTATCGTTGAAAACTCTTGATGAGTACTCTACAAATCAATAAATAGTTTCTTGATAGCTCTCATATGACGCGAGATTTTAATTTTTGAAAATAATAACACTTAAACGAATTTTTGCACTCCTTAGCTAGTAAGTGTTACTTACGAAAGTTGTTTACATGGATCGTAAGTTGACATTCCCACACATTCGTGTTGCTAAGGCCGTTGCGATGAGGTTAAATTACTTACGGTCCTTGCGCTACGTCATAATTCATTACGATACACTTCATAATACATGCCTTTATGAACAAGGCCCCCAGGACAAATATTCGGTTCCCATAACAACAAACACATGCGAATCACTTTCTGAAATAAACATCTCTCTTCAAGAATGTTTACACATAATATTTTCAGATAATATCACAATTAATATAATTAAATTGATATAAGTAACCGTCGTGCAAAAAATAGCATGCAACACACGGGCCGTAAAGGCATTTACGGGTCTCGAAAACTTGAAAACCCGAGGCGCAGCCTCGACCCGTAAACGTGCCTTACGGCACTTGTATCGCAATATACTATATTATAATATCATAATTTTGTCTTGTTTAGCGGCTTTGCTAATTTTATTCATTGCTAATCTTGCGTACGGCCTCCCAGAATATTATATCCTATTCTTGTTGTCAAAACAAATGATTGTAGGCTCTTCCTCTTTACCGAATTCAGTTCTTATTACTGCAGGTTTGCCATGCCAAGGCTAAAGAAGAAGAGTGCTATGCAGCGACAATAAATTAAACCAAAAGCACTTCGAAATCTACCTCCGCCTGTAGGCCTGCCTAAAGGGATTTTTTTTGTTGGCATTGAGGGGGAAACCGCCGAATTAACCGGTCCAGCACTACAGCGCTAGATGGCGAGCGGGCAAATTTGAACTTGTCCATTGGAACGTTTTCGGTTAACCGAAGTTTCGGTTGATCGGTATTTGGATGATCCATTATAAAAGTAAATGTAGGCCAAGGAAATGCAATTAAAGGTCAATATTGTGGAAGGTTGATGGAAAAATAAACTTTCTGATAGCAATGTTCATAGAAATTCATTCGTGAGACACGTTTTTTATGAACTTTTACTAGCAGGGATATAAAATTTCGAAGTTATTCGATGCAACTTGACTGCCATGCACACAACTGTTTTAACCTGCCTGCTGTAGCCAGTAGTAGACAGTCCTAAGTGTGTATAAAATGGGAAGAGAAATGTAAGCTCTTCCGATTTGTGAGAACCAATTGGATTATACAGATGAAATAAATCTGGAAACAACTCCATTATAGCTCTGGGACGAATCGGGAACTAATTTACGCATTTGGGAACCAACACAAGTAGCTATAGCCAGAATTATTGCATCTCCCTAACCCTAACTGGGGTGCTGGAATTTGTTTTATAGTAGTTCTTTAACATGCCTGTAAACCTTAAGACATGTGATGTCGTGTGCTGAAATACCATTGGCGTGTTATTGGTAGCCTACTGGATTTATATGCTAGTAGCTTATATGATGTAGCCTATATTGCAATTTAGATGGGTGCATCATTCTCTCCTAGATAACTAAAAAATGAATCTACAATGTCCTCCTAACATTGAATTTGATTACCCCATATGTGAACGTCGAATAACGCTTTAACTTTTGAAAGAAGAAAAACGCATGTTGGAATTCAGGATCAATGCACATCCATTATATCTGATGGTCTGGATAAAATGTGAGTGGGTTATTACTTTCCACAGTGTTGTCATACATGTAAAGCAAAGTTAATAAAATTTTACTAGGTAGATATATTCATAAGTTAATATCCTCAGATATTTCATAAATAACCTGCATTGTAACGTTACAGTTCAGCAAACAGGGATTGCTTGATTTTGAATTTAAATGTCCAGACACAGTTGTATTGAAAAATCGTGCCTCAAAAGTATTAAGTCTATATTTTAAATATTTTAAGTAATTCGTAGAACATTTTGCACAATTTAAATTTCAATAGTAGACGCCTAAACTTTCCATAGTGTTGTCACATATGCAAAGCAAAGTTCATAAAATTGCACTAGGTAAACGCATTCGTAAGTTAGTGTCATAACATATTAAAGAACTAAACTGTATTTTAATGTTTATAGGCCTACCGGATGGTGACAGTGGTTTATTTTGAATTTAAACATGAAGATAAAGCTGGTTTTTCGCGAGAACTGAAGAGAAAAACGGTTTGCTAATATAAGTAATCGAATGTTGATATATACTTGAAATTATCATGTAGCCAAGTTTCCTTTTTAGTTCTGTAACAAGAAACTATAAATATTAAAGATTTAGGGATTTTCTGTCAGGTACAGATTGCATTGTTTTTCTTTATACCAAGATAATTTCTATATAAGAAAATTATATGAACATTAACAGCAATAAAAAAATTGGTACAATGCATATAGCATATTTGATCGGGTAAAGGTGTTGAATAATTCTATGATTATTTGACTACGGAGATGAACTGTATCTTAGACCTGTGACCGTCACCGGTGAGTCGGAATTTTGTCTCGCAAGAGTTCTTTCACATGATTGTAAATATACAGACATTGGACTGCCACATTTGTACACAGATGAAAGAGTGAATTTTTGAACCGGACATAAGATCTAGATATTATTAAAAGCTTTGAAAGTATGAACATTACAATGACATTATGACCGTGGAAAATTACGGACAAACCAATTCAGAATGACCTGCCCAAGGACTCGAACACCGACCTTTCGAATGAGAGTTTAAAACATCATATGACACTTGACACTTTGGTTTATAAAGAAAGAAAACACCGTTAACTTAATTCGTCTAAATTCAGCTTCAGTAATGAAACCATCTTTAGGAGGTTTCAATGCACTCTTAAAGCAGCAGTTCTCAAGCTGTGGGTCCTGAGATGGTTTTTGGAGGGTCGCATAATCTTTGGATAGATCAAAGGATTCACGATAGCCTATATAAATAAATACCAATTCCAGAAATATCCGTTTCTGTTTTAGAATTTTTAAAAATATCACGACTTTTAAGTTTTGAGTATTATAACTTACGTATGCTTCGGTTATGACTACACCAGCAGCTTACAATATCTTAAAAACAATTATGTCTTTAAATCGCGCGCTACGAATCTACCAGGAATCCTAAAACTATAATTATAATAAAAAATCACAAGAATAAATACTTTATGAAAAAGAAAATAGCCCTGACACTAATATTAAGATATGAAATTACAATAATGATAATAATAATTTAAAGTACAATAATAATAAATACAACAAAAATAATTACAATACCAGAAATGAAATCTAGCACTACAATAAATTACAATAATGATAATAATAATTTAAAGTACAATAATAATAAATACAACAAAAATAATTACAATACCAGAAATGAAATCTAGCACTTATGACTATTTTCTTACGTGTCATATAATCCAACGTGCTCGAGTTAAGAGAAAACAGACCATTTGGTAACTACCCATAATTCACCATAGTCATTACATTATGGTTTTCAGGATGGCTTGGGAAAACGGAAATTAACACTCAGCCTCTACTTACACAACTTATCACCACCTATTTATTATTATTATTATTATTGTTGGGACTATTATTATTATTGTTGTGACTATTATTATTATTATTATTATTATTATTATTATTATTATTATTATTATTATTATTATTATTGTTGTGACTATTATTATTATTATTATTATTATTATTGTTGTGACTATTATTATGTCCGAATCCCACTTGTCAATGGCCTCTTTCTTGACTCAAAGGGCTTTGTTATTGCACTGACACATGAGTCTTCCAACCCTTTTGGGAGGAGAAATTACACGGCAAATAATTCCCCATTAAGTGGCGGCAAGTACTTGTGACACCACTGACCTCTAATCTAACCACAATTAATACAACGTTCAACGTTCCAGTAATTAGAGACGCCAGGCCTAACACTGTCGCCAGATTGCTAATCAGCAGCTAAGCTGTTAGGACTGCGCCCCATATACTTGTGCTAAATTACAGAACTAACAACCAAATTGTTTTGACATATAATTTTCTGATCGGATTTACGTTATAATTACTGGAATGTCATAGATTATCCAGGTGAAAGTACAGGATAGCGAAATATCTATGAAATCCTAGATGAACTGCAAGGATAGTGTTTCACGATGAAGAAAAAAGGAGCATCGTCTTCCGTTTTAGGATTAAAAATGGCAGAGCCTATATGTTGCACTAGATAGATTATATTTAAAAAATAAAAAAATACTATTCCACCAAGCTACAAGAAAAGATAAACGGCGATAGGTATTGGGATTTATTTCCATGTTATATGTAAGTAAATGTTTAAATAATTCGTATTAATTGAAAATTCGCTAGCTTTAGTCCTTAAAATATTTTTAAATGCCACAAAAGGCACTATTTTTATAGTTTTATTCCACTTCTTTTGATTTTTCGGTGCTTATATTAAGGGATAGGCTTGTCTCACCTAAGTGTCATATGATTTTCGACAGGTTACCAAAATTGAGATAACAGTAATTGCATTAAACGTATTTCTTAAGAAGTATGGAAAAAACTGCTAAGGATTTACATTTCCCTCAGGCACAATTTATTTATATAATTATTTTTACGAAATACACAAAGCTCAAGCTTCTCTATAATCATTAGGCAATGAGATCTTGTATAGCCTATTGCATCTAAATTGGTACAAAATTTTACAGAATGGCAATGTTTTTCAAACCTCACGATCCACTAGAGTTGGTTCTAATGAAAGTTATTTAAAATCGGATCTGATGCACATATGGCAAAATAAAACTTTGCACATAAGCTGTACGTCTAGTAGATGATAAACTGACTCATTCCAGAATTTGGGCCACCGAAATAAACTGTTAGAATTTCTTGTACCTTTGTTCTCTTTTTCCACCATACATAGGACCTCGAATCGGATTGTTGCACTGAGTTACTTCTTCGCAGTAAAATATTTGCCAATAATCATGGTACTTACTGCAATTTCAAGATTTTGGAATTACCTTCAACGAGAAGAGGGTGGCTAATGATAGGCCTATAGTTAAAGAGTATAGTATAGTATAGTCCTACAAGTATCTGGAGATGATATAAATATTTATATAAATTGGAAGAAAATTGTAACTTCATGTGTGGTCAATAATGCTCACTGAACTAACACTATGATGATGAATCATTTATTTGTTTAGTAAATTATGGATTTGATCCACAGAAAATGTTAAAATGGGAAATTTTGTTATAAACTATATATTAAATAAAACAGGCAAATGAAATTTGTAATTTCCCATGCCTTAAAATTCCACAAATCTATCAGAAATCTTAGGCATCTTATAATAACTGCATCTCATGCTTATTGACTATCATAATATTTGACTTAGCCATTAAAACTTTTATTTTTACGGTTGTAAGATTCATAATGACAAAAATGCAGTTGCGCATTTTAGTGACACAGAGGAAGAACATTAAATACACGAATACAGTTAAATGGCTCTAAAACTTTCAGTTACACACTATAAACTTGTTCTTGGATTAAGGTCGGATCGATGTTAAGATTAAGAATCCCTCTGTCGCTCCTTATTTGAAGAAAACAGCTTGAAGAGAAGGCGTTCGAAGAATTTTGCTTCAAAATACACTCCTAGTAACTTGAACAACTACCTTCTAAAATTCAAGCCGCGTGCTGCTAAAGAAAAGTTCTATCCCCGATGATCTGTGTTCTCAAGTATTTAAGTTGCAATTTCTACAAAGAGAACACAAGAAAAAAAGAAGATATATAGGACGAATTTTAAGCTAGGAGAGAATGGAAGTTATTATAGTTTTAGCTCACATTTTCTGCAGTAAGAAAGAACATGTGTAACCTACTAACCTTAATATACAGGTTTCATGATGCAACATAAGTATTTCCTCAGACAAGGAAATACATTGAGATATATATTTTTACTGAATGAGAAGAATCATAAAATGCTGCATTATGCAACGATCATATAATGTCATTAGTAAGACAAGAACATGTTTACGAAAAGAGGATAGCATAAATAGAAAAGAATGCCTGATATAGTGTGAACAATCAGATGTTCTACTTAGAGCTATTTTTATGTGATATTAAATTATACTCACAGAACAAAATTAAATAGTAACTAAATCTCGTCAAAATACATGGCTGTTGACTTCTAAGAAATTCATTTGAGTGTTAAGGTATAATTGAAGACTAGTCACAATATTATTAAGCATGAAAGCATGGAATAAACTGCTCGATTAATAATCTCTTCCTTTACGCTTACTGACAACGCACTTATGGAATGATTTTTTTAACTTTATTGCGCTCAGTAGGTAGTCAGCAGAGTATACGCTACACATACATGTTTTAAAATGAATATAAGGAAATTCAAACATTTTTCAACGTTAAATATTATGCGAGAGGCATATTCTTGTTGTCAGGGTTTTTATAATAGCAAAAAAAACCCTTCTCTTCCTTCTGTTCTGATAAGATTTTCAATTTAATTTTTTCCCTAACGTCCACACCTAAGATCAGCTACATTATGTCCCTCGGGTGTTAGAAACACCGATAACAGTTCCCTCTGATACAGCCTTGGATACTTTGAAACATTTTCAAGCCAGCATAACAAAATCTGGAATTACTCGGTAGTCCATTCATCCTGCGGCCGGCAGGGGTTATTGTTAACGTGTCTATAAACAATATTAGTATGCACATTAGAAACTCCAATTATAGACATCAGTAGCACAATATCTGTAATTGCGTATTTTAAGTGTGAAGATTTTCGGTTAAGGACTAAGTATATTAATTTTAAAATTAATCAATATATATTTACAGATGAAAGGAAAATAGGCCTACCTGCCAACAAAGAAAATATCTATCAATATAGGTTTTTGTTGCCAGTAGAATCATACGGGATTTCAGGAAATCACATTAAACAAAAATCTAAATTATATTAAAAAGAAACGGTTATAAAGGCTCAGAGAAAATCAATTCAAAAGAAGGGGTTAAAATATTTTATCTAATAGTTGAAAAAAGTTCACTTAACTTTTACCTTAACATCATATATATATATATATATGATATACAGGCACTTCATATTAAATACAAATGATAAAATCTATTAAGAATAAAGTGAATAGTTGCGAGTATCAGACTTTTCAGAAAATATAGAAGTGTCAAGTCTCGTGAACAAAACAGTTATTCTGAAGGGTGGCTTTGTGTTAATAGAAAGAGCAGACTCTTACTGAACTCAAGCCAACCAACTCCATTGTTTGAAATTAGATTTAGCTCAAGACGACTCCTTTGGAAGGTGAACGTTTTTCTTTTCGCTTTCTTTTACACTGGGGACACAAAACAGGGAATAACTTATCCGTAGGCTTAATATAATGTAATCGTAGTTTCTAATAAAGTGCGTAACGACTAATTTTGCTCTAAGTAAATGAATTCAATTAAGTTATTCCAGAACGATCAATAGGGCTGATTAGGCATATTTTACCATGAGGACAATTATTTTTATCGTAAAATATATTCATAGTAGGAGCATGCGGTTTATAATAAACTAAAAATCAGATCAACTGTCGTTATAGAGTTTCCATTTGCTTAAAGATTTTTAGTCTAATGCGGAAAAGAAAGAAATATTATTAGCAAGGGAGCAAGTAAACGTATAAAACATTGAATTATTTATAGATATTGATAAATAGTATTTTTCTTAAGATAGTGAAGATGATCTTTCCTACATAATAAAGTAAAATAATAAAAATAATGAAAATAAATTGTTCTGATATATCACTGATTAATGCAATTAATTGAGTTACACGTCATATCAAAGATGAACCAAGAAGATAAATCAGATTCACACATCCTTATTTTCATACTGAAAATATGGAAACAGATTTATTTCTAATATTTACGGCTGTATCGTGAGGAAGTTTATAATATTTGTTAATGTGCATCTCGCAATCACTTCTATCGCTCCATTAGTTTTCAGAATTTCAGAAAAATTTCTCCTAGGCCTACTTGAAACATACTAAAACCATAAGAATAAATGAACGCAAGAACACGACAAGGTTGTGATATATATATATATATATATAAACCGCACAACTGTAATCTACATAGCAATCTGCAAATTACTACATATATATATGTAGTTATTTAAGGCAATATATATGTAGTAATTTGCATCATATATACATAAGAATATAAAGAATATGAATTGAGTCATGTCTCTATATTCAAATGCTTTTATGGGTTATTAACCCTTGTTATGTCACACAGACTCATTAGAAAAGACGGTGTGTAATTAAATAGTTAAGTCTTATTTGTTATCATCTTCATTATGGAATAGGCCTAACAACATTCATTCTGAGATTATAATAAGGTTACAACATCGTTTGAAAGGCGTGCCTAATGATCTCATGGATCTTTCGTTTCAAAACGCGTTTAAAACTGTGACAAGTTTCTTAATAAATAGAATAGGCTATTCCTTGGATGTTTAAAGTATCATTCTTGCATTATAAAAACTCCAAATAACGTAAGTTTAAACTGGCTAATAATTAATGAACTGATTATGTTTGCTATACACTTTTCAATGCCATTAAAAAAAGTAGACTGCGTAACATCAATTTATTTTTCATGTATAATACAAGTTATTTTCCATAGAAATTAAATTTAAAATATGAAACAAAGAATTTTATTTGCTATTGGCTGTAGTTTTACGAAACCGATAATAATAAAGTAAATTTTATGATGATACATCCCCTGGTGGATTTTAATAATTACTGATAGGATTGAGAGGGAATTGAGAGGGACATCAGAACTCCCACAACTGTTTTCTTGACCGCAACCGTTAGTTCTTTATCATGTAACTCTTCGGTTGCTTCGTGAGGCTGAGAGCACCTCGTTCCAGACATCTCTACTCGTATGTTAGAAAAAATATATATACTGAGTTTCGAACCCGGATCTCCATATTAATAATCAGCAATGCTAACAGTTTAACTGTGGCGTTGTCCTAGTTGGCATATACAGTTTAAAATTAGACTTATACTAATATGGCATGCATTATTTTTCCCTCCTGTGCATTACGATACATGCTATATGAAATAGTAGTTAGTTTTAACTCCGTAGTGCTATGCCCCAACATAAATAGGGCCTACCGTCAGTCCACAACGTCATCTACCACCATATTTCGACATAACTGGCATATAGCAGAATTGGGGGCATGTGGTCAACTTTCTGACTCTTTTGCTTTAAATAATTTTAGTTTTATAATAATAATAATAATATTAATAATACGTTTATATTTAATCTTCGCAGGAAGCTTGGAGGATTCTGGGGTTACCGAGAAAGGTCCAAGGGTTATCAAAGTTATAGAATATCAAAGTGAGTCTAATAAAATATAATATTCTGTCATATAATTGATTATATAATTTTAGTAGAGAAGAAAGCATCAAATCGATTTTAAAATTAAATAAGATGTGGAAAATTAATTTACCTCTGTGCTATCGCGTAAAATTTGTACGAAATGTCTACTAAAAGATCTGTCTGGTGTAAGAGGCACCCGTGTCTAGTATAAGAGGCACCCGAAGGTACTGATTCAGAAATGCACCACAGGGCAGTCCAATGACCTCCCAACGCTAGAGTTATATTTTTCATGAAAATAGCCACATTTATGTTCATAGTGTTGTTTATCTTTATTCACCTCTGAAGTCTTCTTATTTACATTTTTAATTCTTAATGTTGGATCAATAATAAATTCTTTATTGTTTGGACTGTCCATTTACATTACAAATACACCCAAATTTGAAAATGATGTAAAGTGTTAACTAAACTATGAGAGGCTTAAGTCGGAATATAATTTTTTGTATTCTCGTATCTCTGATTATTTTCTGAAAATTTAATCCAATCAATAGCAATAAGAAAAAAAAGTTTTCATAATTTTCTGAGTTTCCCCATAAAGTTGAACGAATGTACCTGGGTATTATACTTATTGTAAAGCCTAAACGCAACTACATGAACTAAATGTTTCTCACGTTTACAAGGAGAACGAATCAGTCGTGCTTCCTTTACGATAGGAGAATATAGTCCTATGGTATCCTTTGCGAGGGTATTATTAGACATGTTACATACCTTCACATGACATATTTAATTAAGATGGAGTTTTTTTTTAAGGAAGTGCAAATTACTGGTCAAAAAATTAAGAATCAGTAATGTTTTGCAAGAAAATTCCCCAACAATACTTTTAACAATGCAACCTAGATACTGTGGGTACAGTTCACGAGTCTACAGCTGAGAATTAATTACTAAGATGAGAGGAATGTCACACCGACATCAGATGTCCCCGGCCTCTGCCGGTTGAGCACGTCCCAAAAGCCACACGTGGAGGTCCAGCTCAAACTGCCATCATGCTCCATTAGCGAACACACAGCCATCAACACTGATGGCCACCACCTGGACTAATCAATTCCTCACCGTGCACCAATTTGATTAGGCAAATAGTGGCAAGTGAGTTACGTGATCATTTACCAATATCTGATTATATCTATGCAATCGTCATTAACTAAATTTGTGATGCCTCAGATGTCTACTGCCCCCTGATTTATCTTGTGTAGGTAATTTGATTATATTTGGATGAATCTCCAGGTAGACATTAGATGCCGTATTATCGAAGTAGAAACGGCCGCAGTTCAAGTTCTTAGAGTCTAATCTACAGAGAGATTATTTTTGCGATATGCCGAGAATGCACGCTTCGGCGGCCTGGAAGCAAGCTGTTGGCCGGTAAAGGCGCTCCAGCGGCACATTACAAAAATAATCTCTCTGCATGTTTTACTGAATTACAACTGATGAGCGTTGAAATAAAACCAAAACAGTAGTAAGTTGATTTGAATTAGAAGAGAGATAATATAATGAGAATGCAGAATGAGGAAGGGAGCATTAAATGAAAAGACCAGGCGGAAGTTTATATTTATTGTTCGTTTGTACAGTGGATGGTATTATTAACGACTCGGTGATTTGCTCTCTTTTTAAGAATGAATAATTCCGTTTAGAAACGTGGACTAATTGGTATCTTGATGCGGAAATGTCTTTCTAGGAAAAACATGGAGAATAACAGATTTTTTGCAAATTATGTGAAATAATATACCTACAGCACGCCCACCAAGGGAAAACGGATAAAATAGTTCGTCAGGCAGATATTTGAATCCACGACCTCGTTGTAGCAGTCGCGAATGCTAAACAACGCACCATAAGATTGACCTCCTTAAGAGATTATGTGAAAAAGATTATTTGAAAAATTGTCCTCAATAAAAGCTGATGGTCGACACTGAAATGTTGTAGCGGAAATGTATTAATAGAAAGGATTACGCGAGGGCTTGCAATTTCATCACCTGTCTATTTATTCTGCCAGGAGCGTGCGTATTACAGGATTAAGGAAAGCACACAAAAAATATCACATAGCAGAGCGACAATAGCCGATGTAATCCAGCTTAAAGCGCCTCGCATACTGCTGTGATGACTATGTGATATTATATTGTAGGAAAGAATACCTTCCATAACGCTGCTGTATTAACTCTTCAAGTTATCCCATTCATTTTCCCCTTCAGAATATATTTTTTAAAGAATTTAACTAATAACGACGGAAACACTCACAGTCCATCTTCCGGGAACTCTGGTGGACCGTGTTTTATTAAGTTTTCCCGTCACAAAGATTTAAGAATTGATTCTGAATGTGATATTGGGGAAATGGTCATAAAACCAAAGAATAAACAAGGTGAGTACTTGATCCAATATTATGACGTCACAAGAACAGGGCTGCTGAAAGGATCATATTATCTTCAAACTGGTAATCCTTATGTGGCAATATAACATGCGAATTATTTGTTACATTTCACATAATGAAGGCCATAGATCTCCTCTAATGTTATTTAGGGTTAGCTGTGCCAAATGTGCCAAAAAGTCTAAGTTACAATAGTTTTCTACAGTCAATGTTTAAATAAAATGAAAACGTGCAAATCTATTAAGTGCCAGAATTCTGTCTGTACGCCCGTCTGTCTGTGTGTCTGTACGGGATAACTCTAATACGCTTCAAGAGAATTTCATGAAACTTAGTACACTCACTTACGACATCCATTAAAAGAATGCTATTCATTTTGCACCAAATCGGTTGACCGCTACGGATTATTTAATAACCTTCCTGTGCATGTTAAGAATGTAAATAAGGCTTCATTATTAATTGTGATAGTGATTTTCATTCCTACAATACTCGAAATAGAAATAAGTTTAGCATTCCTCAACATAATTTAAACAGTTTCAACAAATCAATCATAGAAGATGTACAATGATCTGCCTGTTAGCATTAGAGTAATTAATGACCTGAAAGTTTTTAAAATACGTATCAGAAAGAGTTTAATTCAATTGTGTCCATACAGTATTAATGAAGTAAATGTGGGTAATGTATGATTTATATTTAATCTTAGATATAGTGACAAACAGGCGATTATAACAAAAGAAAAAAATAAAATAAGAAGGGACTAAAACTTTTTTTTTTAGAAATATTGGTGTGTGAAAGAATACTTAAATGATAAAAACTATCATTGCTTTTGACTATTATCTATGCAATATATATTATCTATTGTAAAAAATAAATTGACTTGATTGACATGCTTTTTAAGTAGCAATTCATCATAATACAACAAAGCCGCGTGGCTAACTCAACTCACTGTCATAACTGTTTGGCCACTTCCAGATGGGCCAGAAACTTTAAATCTGGCATATTTGTAGCTTATAGCTTGTAAACGAGAGAAAAATTCCCAAAAATTACTATTTTTAATTTTTTACTGCCGAAAATCATTCAAAATGGCTGACGCAACTTTTAGGTCTGTGCAGTCCTTCTCTTGAGGCATATAGTAGCTAAACGGTAAGTGGTATATCTATCTAGAAACCTATTGCTCCAGCAGTAAGGAATTTTTGAGATCTACAAGTTTGGTCGTATGACTTATTGTCGTATCTACATACTATGACACACAGATAAATACATATATTAAACACATTACATACACATATCGTGTATATACATACATACATACAATACACTTACATAAATAAATATGCATAATGTACATAATACGTATATACATAGGTACATACAAATACAAGCATACAAGCATACTTACATACATATATTACACACACACAAAGCAACATACAAACATACAAAGCAAGATACAAACATACAGACATACATATAGCATACATATTATTACAGCTTCTCCTGGTTACACGAAAATACCAAGTTCTCTCATTCGCCATCTGGAAGAAGACAGCCTGAATTCGTAGCAGAGTGAATGGGACAATGGAACTAAGGGCGCGGAAACTAAATAATTTTTTCAGCTGTATTTATACTCCTTTTAGCTACGAGGCCATATCAGGAGTTCGGGATCTGTGTCCGTACAGTAGGGTAGGCCATGGAACAATTGATTGTCAATTATTATCTATTGTTAGTGTATTTTATGGAGTAAATTTCAATTGATATTAATTTAAAGGGATTGGCTATGATACAAGATTAAATGGTAAGGATGACTCATGGTATGTAAATATCAAATTCGGCATTTGCCTTACGACTAAGGAAACCATGAAAAAACACCCATTTCTAATTGGCCGGCCACGGGATATGAACCTGCGATCTCCCGAAAGCTACTGAAGAATTTATTCTTTCGAAGTAGCCTATACCCGAAAGATGAAGATGAAGTTCAAGATCATTTTTCACTTTCGTCTATAATGACAGGACTTCTACAAGAGATTTAAGATTTCAAAAGACTCGACTTTCTCCTGCAATGCTGTTGAACAGACAACATACAATTTGTTTATACAGTACCTACGAATAGGTTAAAAGGAAACCTTTAATAGACATACGCATGACACTTGGCCTATGAATAAAAGTGAACTGCAAACAACATAACTAGTCTGAAGAATTTATTATACCGTAACTTATAGTACTGCAGCGAAATGTAATAAAGTATGCTGCAGAAACCAAACAAAAATTACATAATGCACAATACATTCAAACAATCCTCACATACATTAAAGTGAACATATTCACATAAACTTCTAGACTGTAATGGTATTAAATCGGTTAATGAATGGTAAAAGTGGTATTTTCCATGGGAAGGGATCGAAACTTTATCTACACAGGCCTACTCTTTTCATCGTTTCTTGAGTTAGTCCATAAATTTTTATGGTTTGGATCAGATCGTGAACTAACAAGCCACAGGGGAAGCAGGATTGTGTTCACCGCTATGCATAATATGTTGTTGTTTATATCACCTGGGACATGTTACCAAGAGGATTATAGAAAGCACAACCGTATCTCATTGCCGAGTGACAAAAGCTAAATTTAATCCGGGCGCAACTAACGCATTCTCTTCTACACCAGCTATGATATTAGATACTATGCGTACAATTGCGAGTTTCGCCTTTAACTTTATAAGCCATTAACAAAACTGATGCCATGTTTGAGGCACTTATCCACCTGTTGAGGTATAAACTTTCTGCTGCATTCCATAATAGTAGACAGCTCAACAATGCCTCTCCCGTTAGAGGTACAGTATTTCGTTCATACTGACGGTGGCCAACCTTTATAACTTGATCATACTCAAAGCCCATTCTAGCTACAAAACCCTTTTCTAAGAATTCCTAACTTACGAAACATTACCTAGACATAGGCCTACCTAATGAAGCATCTATTTGCAGGTCTTAACAGTTTTACTTTCAACGAGAATGAATTATAATTCCAAAATAAGGATTGAAACAACCCTCCATTGATGCCTAGCGCCGGAAAAATGATGGATGGGAATCGGTTGAGAAGTATTATTTTACGAGGCGTGTTTTGAAATAAGTGCCGATAATTAAAAAAATAGAGCATTATTTTAAAAATACTTTATTACCATTCACAACTTCTCCACATATTCACCGCCGTTATTGAGGCACATGTCGTACCGGGAAACCAGTTTTTGTATTCCTTTGTCGAAGAATGATTCCGCCTGTGATGAAAGCCAAGTCTGCACTTTTTGTTTCACAACCAAGGAATTTCTTCAGATGACAATCACTTGGTGCCTAATCCGGACTGTAGGGAGGGTGTTCGAATTTTTCCCAACCAAACGATGCGATCAGATCTTGAGTTTATGTGGCTGAGTGTGGCCGGCCATTGTTATGAACCAAAAGGATTCCACGAGAAAGCATTCCACGCTTTCTGTTCTGCATGCTTATAATTTATTAAAATCTAAATTCAGATCTGAATGGGTTAAAGTTTCTATATTCTTATAAAGCGAGTCAGCTCATCGCTTACGGTAGGTTCTTATGAAAGGAAAAGAGATTAGGCGTGAAAAGGCCTTAAATTTTGTAAAATACGGGTTTTTAACGTGCCCTAAAACTACGTAAAAATCAATTAAATTTCGCTTTCATTCTGAAGGAAAGTATATTGTGGAGTTTGACGTCAAAAATATATCAATGCTCTGCATGAACTAATCATCCAAACCAAGTAGGAATAATATCTAGCTTGCTACTAAATCATTGACAGGGACTGAAATATGTATATTTTTCCATAACACCTGAGAATATATTAAGGAGAAGAAAATGTAAAATAGTAAATGTTAACCGTATATATAGTATAAATTTAAAATACATACATAGTATACATATTTTATATTACAAAGGCACCACAACATCCGTTGTCTGCATGTGAGGTGTGAAGAAGACCAGTCAGCCCCATTTAACTTATCTTGAGATAATGCTAGCGATAGTGGCCTGCCATCAACTCTATACCTTACACACTTCTCTCCTTCTTCCCTCGTTGCTTTAACATCCCTTCACTTGACTGTAATGCAATTTCCTATATATTTTCAAGGCAGAAAGGAAAGGAGAGTTCGAGCTGCTGTCAGAAAGAGTTTTCTCTTGAGACACTGTAGGAAGTGTTACATGCTTTAAAACTCTAGAAACAACATGTTGGCTGAGTAGGCCCTAATTTGAGACTATAATAGTACAACAGCGAAACCGTTATTAAGAACCTCAGAAATAGATATATTTTCAATGCTACTTACGTATAATAAGTTACCTTAAAAAAAATTGTTTGAAAACAGATATATGAGTATAACAGAATAACAACTATGTGTTAAATACGAGGATTTTTCCACGTAACTTATTACAACGGTTGACACTAATGGACTCGGTTATTCCGCTGAAATTTTGCTTGTCCATTTTAAACAAACTGCAAACTGATGATTTCACTTGATGATTGCTTATATCAATAAATTATATTGAGCATACCTCATACTTATGTTACATTATACCAGATACACTAGGATTAAAATCTTCAGTTACACGCAACAGCTGGAAACATCCCTTACAGAGTACTTAGAAAGACCAACTCTCATTCAGGCATGGGAATTAAAGAAAAACAAATGCACTCTAAGACTCTTGTAAAAAATAGACACCGGACAAGCTAAGTTTAGAAAACATAAGAGACTTAGAATGATAATTGATATTCAAAGGCCAAACGGAAACTGCGATTTAGGTCATATAAATGCCCACTTCTTCACGATTTTTCTTTCATTTCACACATTTTTAGCAATAATCTGAGATTATGCTATATATAAATTCTATAGGCTTTAAAGAACATTAGATCTATGACCTCAAATATGACCTTTTTCGTGGTTGTAAAACAGAACACAGCGTACAGAGTAGACCTACCAAAGCATTCCCATGAGGATAATTGTAAAAAATATTTTATTTCGAAAAATACCCACGAAATAGAAGTTAACCCCGAAATCGGACAATTTATTTTACCAAAAAATACGGTTAATACTTATATATTTAAAATGCACTAAACCTAAAGGCACAAAATATTATTATATCCTGGTGGTTATGTCGGATTCATTTTATTACAATACCTACATGAAGATCTACGTTTGAACACCATTTCCCTCTCTCACGTTTGTCGACACATTTAGTGAAATAACAGGGGAATCGGAGGCTTGAAGAGGTGAGTCAGGTGACTTAATGTCACCCTTGAGAGAGCGGAGTCCTTCAAGCCAGTAAGTCCCTTATGACACTGTTAACTTCCCATTTCACGCTTCACTAAATAACTCATGTTGTGCCTATGTACTGCTCCCCGGGAAAAGCGTTCAAACTGAAACGTAAGCAGAATATTTATATTCCCGCAACTGAAAATATCCTGAGTTTGATGATGATGATGATGATGATGATGATGATTATAATAATAATAGGGAAATATTCGACTAAATAAAAAGTAAAGGTAAAGTATCCTATTGTTTTAAAATATCATATGCTAGTATGTAGAAAACTGGCAATGTTGATCCTTTTTATTTTATTTTAACAATCTTCCTTTACATCAGAGGCTGCCAAACTGACAAAGAATAGCATAATAGCATGCAGTATATGTAGCACATAAGGTACATTGTATGAGTTACAGAAAGTAGGCCTACAGTGGTCGTGACAAAATAATCGACATAGATATAACATTGACGTGTTTCACGATGTCCAGAAGCTAGAAAGATCGTGTTTTTGGAATGATGTATTTTCGTGTCTGTGCAAGCCCGTTGCGAATAAACCATTATAAATTTAAAGTTATTCATTGTATTTTAATATATAATGGATTTTTGTTCGCTTTAATTACGGTAGACAACACATGAATAATTTGCACAGTAAAGTTATAGAGACGATAAAAATTAACATTCTTTAACCATAAATTTATTTATATAATAATAATGAAAGAAGTGTGACTGTAATACACAATATGAGAAAACAAGAAAATATGAATAACGCTATTCTTATTTTATGCATTCATAAATGAAAAAATACATAATAAACATATCTTCTCGTTAAAAAAAAAGACCTTGACACCACACCGTTGATTTCGTTAGTTCTCACAACCTAACCTAAACACATCAACATGTAAGAGAGTGAGAATGGTCGAAAGACAGGAGGAAGAGAATGAGAAAAAATGGAAATAGAAATAAAATTAATGAATTACAAAGAGTAATAACAATTAAAAGAAGAGGGAAAACCGAAAGAAAATAGAACGGAAAGCACAAATAAAAAAGAGAATTGATGGAGAAAGGATGAGTGAGACGCAAGAAAAAAGAGAGTTAAGAGAGAAATAACTACAAAAAAAATAAAAGTAGAGAAAGGAAAGAGAAAGAGGAATATAAAATCAGAGGAAATGAAAAAGAATTGCAGGTTTGTTTGAGAGTAGCCAAGTAGGGCTTATTAAAGGCAATGAAGGGGAGTCAAGTGTGATCTAACCGCTATTCTCTTCTCTCCCTCACTCTCTCTTTCTCTTTCTCTGTATCTTGAAGTCATGCACAATACCGATGCGATTTTCTTAATGTGAAAATATTTGTATATTCTGAACTATTGTGTGAATATTAGTAGTACAATATATTAATAGCTCTTAATTATTTATCTCGCCCTATATCCAGGATTTGTTTAATCTTTTCCTGTTTTGTATTTCGAAAGGTGCCCTTAGATGACAGAGTGAAGTTCAACTATTGTGTGCTAAAGATTACTGAAGATCTTGGTCCAGTAGCCAGATGTGAAATTCGAATAACGATGGGTCTCCTGTGTACTTCAGGATATGCCATAGGTGAAGGCTGCGGATATCCAGAAAAATTCTGTTCCCAGAAAGCGTTGTTTAGCATAGATATTATACGAGAGGTCCGGCTTTTATGAATAAATTAACGAAAACAAAGCTGAGAGTGAATTTATGACGAGGAATTCGGATTTCGAGAAAAATTAATTGTGACAATTTAGTGAATACTTATATAGGCCTATTTAAATTTGCAATGAATAACTGAAAATCACAAAAATTAATAAAACACATTGCTATTTGTGTCATGTAAGAGAGATAGCTGATGGCGAGACAATCGATACATAGCGATGGCGGCGCTGCGTGTGGCTATTACCAATAAATTCTATTAATATTAGCTGTTTTCATCTCATTTATAATACAGCTCATGTCTAGTAAAGAAGGAATACGGTTGTAAAACTAACATTTATCACGAAAAATGGGATTATTTTTGAAAGCAAACTGAAAGCTCAAACAATAAATTTAAAACGGCTTATTCAATAATCCGACAATTCTGTGATGTAAACAACTGTAATTCTATTATAAGTATTTCCCTACGTGAATTTAATGAGATTCTGTGAAGTCAGTTCATGATATAAAACCAAATATTGACGTGTTTTATTTCATAACTTATACTACAGATTTCCCAATTTAGGGATTGATCCTGCTGAATTGTTAGATAACTTTAAAACAGATAAACCAAGTTTTATATGGAGGAATATAAATCATTTTGCTCATATGCAGCTTACAGGCCATATATACCTAATCGCTGTGCTAAATGATTAATGGTTTTTGTCAAAGAAGGTACAGATATGAAGACGTTTCAGTGTTCTGACGTTATGAATTTACATATAAACAAGTGCGCATAGATGCGATAAAATAAAACTGATAAAAGTAAAATGATAAAATTTTGACGATAAGATACTTGTACAGTAGAGTCTCGCAAACTCGGCACTCGATAATCCGGCAGTTCGGATTACTCGGCAACCATGACGCGAGTATATCAAACAATATTCTTTGACAAGAAATAGGTAAACTATTTTGTTGTAATATATTGACACATATATTTTTTGTTTCATAGAAGAGAAACCATATTCGGATTTACATGTTTTATAAAGATTTTTAACGGTGTTTTATATTTGAGGATAACTGACACATTTTTCATTTTTTTCAGTGACAGATTTATTTTTAAGCCCTTATTCTCGATAACCTGGAATTTCGGAAACTCGGCATCCTTTCGGTCCATATTAGGCCGAGTTTGCGGGACTCTGCTGTAATTGGTTCAAATTCCACATTTCTTAAAGCTTCAAGTGGTGTGAAATAGTATATTGCGATACAAGTGCCGTAAGGCACGTTTACGGGTCGAGGAAACAGATTGAAAACCCGAGGCGCAGCCGAGGGTTTTTAAGTTTTCGAGACCCGTAAATGCCTTTACGGCCCGTGTGTTGCATGCTATTTTTTGCACGATGATTATTTATATCTATTTAATTATATTAAGTGTGATATTACCTGAAAATATTATGTAAATACATTCTTGAAAATAGATGTTTATTTCAGAAAGTGATTCGCATGTGTTTGTCGTTATGGGAACCGAATATTTGTCCTGGGGACCGTGCCCATAAAGGCTTGTATTTTGAAGTGTATCGTAATGAATTATGACGTAGCGCTTGGACCGTAAGTAATTTAACCTCATCGCAACCGCCCTTAGCAACAAGACTGTGTGGGAATGTCAACTTACGATCCTTGTAAACAACGTTCGTAAGTACCACTTACTAGCTAAGGAGTGCAAAAATAATTTAGGCTGTTGTAAAACTGACCGACATGACGAATGTTATGCAGATAGAATGCACCCAAGCTCATAACACTCGAAGTTTCTAACATAGGATATTCATTTATCGATTGAGCCATTGGTATTCAGTATGTTATCTCGACCGGCAGTCGTAATTACTGAATATTGCATTATACACTGGTCCAGGCTTGATTTCGTTACAGCTCCACAGCATGCGTATAAACATGCTGTACATTCATATTTTACTCTCGTATGGTGTGAATAAAACATTATACAGGCAACTAAAAAAGACACAATCAAATAAGTTTCTATAACTAAATGACTCTAAATCAAAACTTTCTTTTTATACATAAAATGTTGGTACAGCCTTTATATACATAATAATAGGTTTTTGTTTGTTGAAGTCCTCTACACGATATTCAAAAGTACCACAAAGTACATTACAAAAACAAAACGTGTGTTAGATACAAACGAACAAGCTTTATGCATCAGAAATTTTAAGCATTCTGAACTGATGATTATACAACCCAAAACTGAATAACACTTTTGGCGCCAACGTTCTTTCAACAATTAAAAATACAATGTGCAGAAAATTGAAGAATATACAGTCAGTACCGAACTATGCATTTGGAGGACAGTAACAGGGTCGCAGAATCTGTTTCACTGTTCTACATGCGTACCAACATTAAATCAATCTTGTTGGAAACCAACGCGGTGGCTTCTTCAGTCGTCTGATTTGAAACCACTGGATTTTTCCTTTGGGATACCATGAAAAGATCAATTTATTTCTCACCACAAGACATAGTAGGTCACATTATGGCAGTGCAGAAGTGCTTCAGACCACTCCTGGTTAGAGAACACGGTGACCGTTGTTACACCGCTTTGCTGCTTGCCGGCATGAAAATGGTCATATTAAACATTTGTTACATGTTGATATTAATTAAGCAATAAATATTGATTTTTTTACAATTGTCTCGTTTCTAACTAGGCTAACTAGTCCAGTCATTTGGTGCTCAAAAAGGGGGTTACCTGGAAAGTTTTCCGGGAGTTTTGAAAATTGGTGATTTTATAGATTTCGACGTGCTCTTTTCGAATTTTCACTTTGCTACCTCGTATCTTTGCCGCTCGCGCCGCCATATTGGAAAAATAGCGCGCAAAAACAGTTTTTTCACAATATCTCGTTAACGATTCATTTTACGATGAAAATAGTTATGTAATAAATTAAACTAGAGAAAATTTCCTATAATTTATGTAGTAACGATTTGTTTGTAAAATGGATAGTTTCAGCGTACGAGCGCCGCAAAGTCTACTCCGACACGCGCTTTGGCCAAAGCCACGGAAGATGCGGATACGCTAATAACAATCAATACGGCAATCAACACTTCATCTACATTTGATTCCGTAATAGTTGTCGGCAAAGATGTAGATCATCTTATTCTTTTGACGGCTCTATCTACGCGTTCAGAGACACACACACACACACACACATGTATATATATTCTCAAACCAGGAAAATGGAAAATTTCGCAACGAATATATTCAACAAAAAGTATCGTAGATAAAACAGCCGCAGATAACATAATATTATTTCTGCACGCCTTCAGTGGCTGTGATACAACATCAGCATTCTTTAAACAAAGAAAAATAAAATATGCTAATGTATTTAAAAAAAACAGAATTAAACGAGCTTGTCCAGGTATTCAAAAACCAAAATGCAGATCCAAAGATCATTGCTGAAGCTTCCTCCTTGCATTGTATGGTTACAGTGCCGTGAAAAGTGTGTCGTTAAACAACTATAGATATACATGCTTCACAAAATCAGCATATGAAAATAAATTTAATATTGCATCGCTGCCACCGACGGAAGCAGTAGCACGACAACATTCGTTCCAAACCTATCACCAGGTTCAGCCTGCAGTGGTATGGAGTTGAATATATTCGTTGCGAAATTTTTCCTATTCCTGGTTTGAGATTATATAGGCTATGTTTGAACGCGTAGATAGAGCCGTCAAAAGAATAAGAAGATCTACATCTTTTCCGACAACTGTTACGGAATCAATTGTAGATGAAATTCTGATTGCCGTATTGATTATATCAGCCTAGAAAAAAGACGAAAATTTCTGCGGTAAAAACGAAAATAGGTGAGTTTGATTAAATTCGCTGTGCTAAATTCGAAAATGCATTTGGTTTTTCTCTATCACATCTGGTTAATTGACATTTGTGAAAGATATTATTTTGACATTTTGTATAATAAAATAACTGTATGCAGCTGTGATGCTGGATTTTGAAACTTTTTCCTTTGCGGTAGACGATCTTAACCAATTTTGGGTCACTGAACATGAATCCGTTGACAGTTTCTACGTAACACGTCATGTTTTCTTGCATAGGCCTAGGTACTTCACAACGAGAGATATAAGTTATTGCTTAGACTAGCTTACAGGATAAAAAATACTTACAAATTAGGATAATTTTGATAATATTTTCGGGGAAAATAAAATAATATTTTCAAACAGTCCAAGACGTATGTATTCCAGTATTTTTTGTGAGTGCAGGCCAAATAAATTAATTTTTGCCAAATCATCTGATGCCGTACAAATGCTCAGTGACAAAAAAATCGAAGTTTGTTTGAGGGGGAAATATTAAAGATTTGAACTTTTGGGAATTTTTACATTGGTTATAACCTAAAATCTATAAAATATATTTTAGTTGAGCAAATGGTATCTTATTTATCTTATTACATTGATCGAGCTGAACGGTTTTGAACATGTATTTTAATAAATCTAAAATCTATAAGTTTGCCAAATTTCAAGTTTCTAGCTCATCTGGAAGTGAATAAACATCAATGTTAATAAGTGGAAGATTAGACTGTCGTAGATGTGAATGATGTCACGGCTATCCAGCAAGTTTTTCTATACTTATGGGGCAGCTAGAAACACCAAATTTAGCACGCTTATGACTGTTGTATGTGCCCAAATTCCTACCAAATTGTATGATTCTATCTTTCATACCATGTGTGCCAATATTCCTACATAATGTGAGAAAAATATACAGAATTTATTTAAAATAAAAAAAATCTAACTCAATCTAACCAATGAAGGGATAACCGATGAAGATACGTCAAAAAGTCATAAGACTAAACTTGTAGATCTCTAAAAATCCGTTACTGCTTCTGCAACAGGTTTTTTTATACGACTTATCGTTTAGCTACTATAAGCCCCCCAAAAAGTTACACAGACCTTAAAATTGCGTCCGCCATAACAGCAAGCACGAAAACTAGATGTGTAACAACAAAAATAATGACATTTTTTTAAATCAGGAGACCTTATTTAGTTAAAATCGCTCATTAAATGCTTTGCCGCAAAATGATGCAGGTAGTGGCGTATCCGCATCTTCCGTGGCGTGTCGGAGTAGACTTCGCGGCGCTCGTACGCTGAAACTATTCCATTTTACAAAAAAATCGTTACTACATAAATTATAGGAAATTTTCTCTAGTTTAATTTATTACATAAATATTTTCATCGTAAAATGAGTCGGAAAGGAGATATTATGAAAAAACTGTTTTTGAGCGCCATTTTTCCAATATGGCGGCGCGAGCGGCAAAGATACGAGGTAGCAAAGTGAAAATTCGAAAAGAGCACGTCGAAATCTATGAAATCACAAATTTTCAAAACTCCCGGAAAACTTTCCAGGTAAAACTACCAAATGACTGGACTAAACGGTATATCACAAAAAGAGAAAATATTAGAATTTTCAGTGTGAATTATTTTGGACTTGTAACGTAAATTCATTATGCACAAATATTTGTATTTCTCCATTCAACATTTATAAGCCGGGTTGTGTAAGTACGGGCATGTAATGTTTAGTCTCTCATTGTGTGCCAGTACTCATTAGTGGATACAGAACTTGCACAATTGTCCTGTGAATTGCATATAATTTTGAATGGCATATGAAGATGTTTCATAAAGTCAGATTGATCCTATCCTCCAAATGCATAGTTTGATACTGCGTTTCTACTCTACAATCTTCTCTACTTTTTCCCGCCACCTGCATATCATCCCCCCCCCCACAAAAAAACACTCTAATATGTCATCAGTAGAAATGAACTGAAATAAAATTCAAGAATTATACAGAACGATTCATTTCACATCATAGATACTTTGAAAATAGCCGACATGATTAGCCGGTTAAAAGTTACGAAAATAGATGTCATACAATGCAGCCACATACCATCATTGATGGTGTAATATTACCTACTTGTAAGGATATAGTGAGATCATTGTAACATGATGGAAATGAACAAGAAACTTTCTTCCAGTTTTTCGTTCTTAAAATGCCACTAATTCGACATGTTTAATTTCAATGAAAACAGAATTATAACATAACTTTATTTTAACGTAAATAATCTACACATAGGAACATCTAATATGTGTTTAACTTTAGTGGCATATAAATTTACTTAACAGTTAATTATTGTAACTCACCACTACAGGCCAGCCGCATGCAAAGAGCTATATGAATGTCAATCGTTATAACTGAAATAAAGCAAGCTGAAAAGCCTTCACGCCCAGCTATTCGTGCGGTACAGCCAAAATCTGTAATCACAGACAATTTCGCCCCATGCATCAAGATAAGATTGTTATTACAACGACACATGTACTGTATTCTGATTTGCAATTATGTTCATGATGTGTCTACTATATAATGCCCGAGCCAATTAGACATCCATTTGGCTAATTATTTTAATAGTAACGGATTAAAATTTATGTACTGTTGATTAATGAAGCGAATGAGTCGGCCATGTGTAAAAGACACGAAAAGCATTGGAAACTAGGTCATCAGTCAGCAGCTTGGAACTGAATAAATTACGCAAAACAAACGCAACACAAGTAAACGCAACCCACAAACGGAAATGTTTAAATTTCATCAATCATATCAAAATGTCAAGTCAAAATATTAGTTTAACCTACGGAATATTTTGAAAGAAGAAACATTTCCACATAAAAAGTGAAGTAAAGGGTTCCCTATAAAGGCCAGGAGGTTGAGGCTTCCAGATTTTAGACATTCGGTGAAGGCTGTCAGTTTTACACACCTTCTGCCTTACCCCCATAATTGCTCCTGGCACTCGTATATGTTGGAGTCTGAGTCGACCCAGAGCCTTAGTACCACCAGAAGGATTATGCCAATTCCAACTACCTCGGGGATCGAAATCGCGACCTTCCGGCCTGTAGCTATTCCACTACATTACGGTGTACCGCACATTTCCATATATCCTATTCAAATACGAGGGTAATTTCAAAAGTTCTGCACACTATAAGACAGAATAGAAGAAAATAATTTATTTTGCAAAATACCTTTACAGGCCTTTAATATAATCTTCATTGTTACTTACGACAGCTTCCCAACGTTTTGGCAAATTTTGTATTCTGGATAGGGAACCTACATTGTTAAACTATCTGATTACTCAGGTCACCTCACTGGAAGCTTCATCAATTGTAACAAAACGTTTTCCACGTCTATGGATGGGAAAGACTTCCCCACCCTTCATAGGCCTACAATCGTGATTTGAGCCCACCAGACTTTGATTTGTTTCCCAAATTAAAGGAACCACTCCGTATAATATGTAGTTCAATTGTTCTGCGGTAATATCATAGTAACTAGAGAATTTTTAAAATAAATAACTCAGAAGTCAGAATTTTATTCATATTTTCAAATTTAATTAATCTCAATTTTAATAGATACTAAAAATGTTATGCATTATTAAATACTTGTAAGTTTTAAATACAAGTTTTTCATATATTAAACTAAATATTTTTAAGAGAGTTCAACAGATCTGTAGCTATTCTACACAGACAAATTCTTGATGAATTTTCTCTTAGCCTTCTATCTATGGAAGACTTTAGTCTGAAAGAAAAAAACACTAGAGATTAATTACTATACTGGAGGGATTTGCACCTTAATCTTTAGAAAAAACAAATTAACTTCATCCTGACATTGAGTCAGATTAATAGTTACTCAGAAGTATTTTGCTTTACAAAATGATGCTATACCCCTGAACTGAAACAGGTAGGCTATAACCCATGACTGTCCAGGACCATCTGTGCACCTCGCAACATCTTGATGTAGATATTTACACAGATGTGCACTTATTAATAAGGATTTCAGTTTACTTCTACACTTTAGCGATACTATAGAAAATAGACAACTTTTACTTTACTCCTTTAGCTACATCGCTAAGTCCGAAAGACTGACAACCTTGCCGACCTAACGTTTTCATTCTATTGCAAAACACATTCACTATTTTTCTACATATTTCAACATTATAATATTTTTCACGCAGTCTTAATAAAAACTAAAAATTCGTTTATTTTTTAGCTTTAAAATCAGGTTGACATAGCACCTTCTATTGTAAAACACAAAAAAATGTAACTCTGGACCTTGCCCCCGAGCAAGAGCTTTTGATCTTTCGGGTCTTCAGGAGCAACCCATGTATCATTATTTATCGTTTTTACTGGTTAATATTTCTTCAGATTGTATATTTCTATTATTATTATTATTATTATTATTAGTATTATTATTATTATTATTATTATTATTATAATTATTATTATTATAGTTAATATTATTATCATTATGATTATTAATTTGCTTTATCTTGTGTATTATATGTGAGGTATTTTATATAAAATTGCATTTGTATAGTGTACTGTATGCGTGGTATAATAAACAAATAAATAACTCAAAAACTAAAAATAACTTTCTTCCGAAATTAAACTGGCAAACTCTATAAAAACTCTCCATAAGGACTGTTAAAGAAACTGCACTGCAATCCCCGTCATTAATTATTATTCTATTACAATCGAACAGTCGTTTTATAAGCAATTCCAAATATATGTTAAATGATTACAAGTCAAAGGGCTCAAATAGTTTTTTGGTAATGTCCGCAATAGCCTAAAGAAGAATTAGGTAATCTAATCAGGACTAGATGCAAGTTTTTTAGGATTCTAAAGACGTGCAGAAAGAAGGAATTCCGATGTGTGCCATAAAGAACCAATTACATTATATATTCTTTTACTTTATACATACACACCAACTTGTATAATTACGGATATAAAATTAAGAATATTTATATACGGGGTTATTTTCACGAATGTTTTGTGGACAAAGGTTTTTCTCTCACTATTACGATGGTTCATTTCCTCAGCAGAAGTGAAATTTTAGAGATCTTTGGCTTGAATGACAAAATGCTTTGAATCCAACAAGAAAACCAAAATTAAGGACAAAGAGAAGGCTGCCAAGATTCGAAGTTATGTGGGCTGGAATGATAACATGTGTCCTCTATAAATATATTTTTCACTTGAGGTTGAGTTGGAAGAGTGAGTTCGCATGAGCATGGATCATATTTCATCAGCTAGACCAACGTGTACCTTTGTTAAAAGGTACTCTGATAATCTTTCATGGTAGAGGAAGAACGTGAAGTGAGAATTCGAACACAAGATAATATAGAAACACGGAGCCTGTGATATGAAACCGTCAGGGAAATTCCATGCATGTTATCTATACTTGGATGCCATGAATAGCCACGGTGTCATCAACCATTCATAGTATCTGGTAGTGGTATGTCTCCAATTACTGTTCTACTGCAGCATTAATCACTGTGACCTCTGGCTCAAATTAGTAGTATGGAATGGAAAACTGCACAACTCTTTAGGCCTATGAGCAATTAGTTAAACAGCAATTTCATCTAGTAAATGTACATAATTACAGTTTTTAGGAAAGTAATATTGTATTATATAATTATTGTGAATAATGACGTGGATGTATAAGCAAATTTTGAGTAAGAATTATTTAAATAAACAAGGGCCTACACGTTATGTAGTTTCCCGCAACTTTGTAACGAGAACAATGATTCCGCACTTTCCTCGTGGATTGCGGTGTGGAAGGATTAATCAGTCGTCTAAGAGAGTATTAGAAAGGACAAGAAATAATAGGAAGCGGACGAAAAAGTAATTTTTTCCCCAGGAACCCCTTCGATGTATATGGCTCTTCGGTTCTTTACCTTGCCCAAAATCTACTATTCGCGACATAGGGATTTACATTCCTTATTTTATTTCCGAAAAATCACTATCCATCTGCAAGTTACGGACAGTGAACAGCAAACTTTGAGTCTAACGACATGACTGTATCGTTGATCAATGAGAGAGTAATAGTTATCGTGTTCGTTATAACAAATAAATCAACATCATGAACAGATGCCACCGATTGAAGTTAATTAATACCCTTGCACACGAAAAAAATATTTGTATTATTAAAAATTAAAAACTAATTATTTGTATAACACCGAGAAACCAAAATATGAAATAGTCTACTTCACAATGTTAAGTAATAATTAGGCTACATTTTAAAATACGTATATATTTATACGTATACGTATATATCGCGCTACTTGTCATGGACAATCTCTCATTCCAAAAATAAACAGTAATATATTTATTTGAACAGCAATAAATTATTTGAAAATATTTGTAAATAGAACACTACTACTATTTCTTCTTCCTCTTTTTTTGTACTTCTGCCTGATTTGTAATCGCAATCCATCAATTAATATTTCCATCTTCTTCTTGGTTGCCCTAAGTCGGTATTCTTTCATCTTTCATTCAGTTCGTAAATTCTTTCATATTCTGCTAGTTTTCTTCTATTTTGTCTTGAGGTTAATGTATGTTTAGTTCTGGGATTGTTTCTTTTCTTATTAAATCTTTCCTTCTGCATCCCTCTTCTTATAACCTCATTTCTGCTGCCTGTATTTTGATTTTGTTTCTTTCTTTTAAAATCCAGTATTCACTGCCATACATGAACACCGGGACTGCCACGGTTTGATAAAATTATAATTTTGTTTCTTTCCTTGTTCTGTTATTTAATGTTCTTGCTGTGGTTCCACATTCCTTCTAAAACTTAAGAATCTTTATTTTCATGCCCTTGTCCGAATAAAAGCTAGAAACCTGTTCCAGGAATTTTTTTCAATAGCCTACTGATATTTTAATTTTCCGGTTATTTTCCTGTGTGCGATGCTTTTTAAGTTTTTTTGTGTGGATATGTTTAGTCTATGTTTCTTTCCGAATTGATTCATTTTAGCACTCTTCGTTCTTCTGTATTATTGCTATATCATCACTAGCAAAGAGAATCATGTCCATTCGGTTGTATTCCTTGGTTTTATTTCTGCTACGTCTTAATTTGGTCACACATATAGACTAAGAAGTGTGGGAGAGAGACTACATATTTGACTTATTCCTGATTCACCATTATTTCTTTTGATGTGCCTGTATTCACAATATTCGTCTTTTGATTACTTGTAAAATACGAAAGGGATATCCACTTTTGTTCATTATGCTCCATAATATATGTAAATAGTATTTTTAAACAAGTCAATGAACATAACATGTTTTAGTTATTGACTGAATTTCAGAGCATTATTGATGTATAAGCAATGAACGTTTTAAAATTTAAAAAATATACACAACTTCAAGCCTAGTACTATTCTTACTGTAGTTTTCATGTAAACATTTATGTTCAATATTATGAATTTTTCTATATTATGTAATTCCGGCATGTTAATAAAGAATTTGCACCTTACTGGCTTAGAAGTTTGGCAGCAGTTTCCTACTGTGGAGTATGATGATTCTAGCGAGGTACCGGTACGCTATCTGTTATTATATACAATTTTTAAATATTCATGAAAAATTAAAAATTAATCTAGTAACAAATTACAAGAAATAAGTAAATAAGATAGGGGCAGGCTATTTATCTTTATGCTGCATTCTCATTAAGAACAACATGTTTTTACAAATATGTGTGAAATATGCAGCAATGCACATTGCAGTAATCACACGAATTAATCAACGTATTCCATCTTATCCCGTTTTATTTGTTAAACGCGAAATTTAAAGAAACCTATCTATATTGACGTGTTTTCACATTATCAAAATAAAGGCTCTGTACGGTGTTTAGCTTATAGTTATTATTAGGTTGCATCAGTGTAACTAAATCCTTTTCTGAACAAGAAATCCTCTGGACGTGTTACACTCCACAAAAACACAGCATGCACTTCAAAATGATGTTTTGTGCGTATCCCTAAGTCTGGCAGTTGGTATGGAAACACGATTGCTGCAGTTAACTCTTAAAACTTGGGTTCATTATCCCCTGGAATTTTAGTATAGCTTGATTAGGTTCCCAACATGATGTTGACCCAAACTAAAGCTGCTAAATATGCCACCCCTACTCTCATAATGGCGTACAACCGTTCGTAAATGTTACTCTAAGTACACAACCATTATCCTCCGCAGGGCAGTGGTGGCTCTAACCTTGTCACATCCCAAATTTCAGTACGAATTAAAAAAATTGTCCCTATTATCATTCTATACTTAACATCGTTATATCGTTCTAAAATAATTTCACATTTATCTTTCTACAGAATGATTGTTTGCACACGCTTACCGTTAATATTTTCTGACGATATTAATTGAATTGTTCCTATTTCGTTCCATTATAAAGACGTGGCATGAGGCAAACCATTCAATCCATTCTTAATATTGATCTGAATATTTATTAACTATAAATGAGCTTTCATTCTGTGGTTATTTAGGAAGGTTAACTATTTACATCATGTTAATTAAATGAAACTATTTAATGTCACTGAAATCTAACAACTTACATAACAATATAGATGTGGTTTTATATGCTTATAACATAGGAAGTGTCTCTATCACTGTCATGTTATGCCACTTTGCTGTCACTGTTAAGTCACTTCACTGTAACTGTCACGCACTTGTCTGACACTTGAAAATAATTACACTACTAGCTTATAATGAGATATTTTAGCCTATTTTAAATACCTTATCGCTTCTTGGAGAAATTATATTTCTGCAGGTAAACCAATTGTAGAACCTGATAATCAGGTTCAGAAAGTAGTACTTTCAACTATTATATTTTATATGTGTAAACTAAACTAAACTAAAGAAAGCGTAATTTCACTAAAACAAATCAAGAAGTTACTGCTAAGACCACAAACAACAAATGTTCTCTCTTTCACAGGCAATTAATAACTGAAGTTCTTCAGCTTCTGAGATTAAGGAGCCAAACTAAAAAAATCCCTACAGGAGTACACTTAATGAAAATTTT
Organism: Ectobius pallidus; assembly: GCA_964059195.1. Lineage (NCBI taxonomy): Eukaryota > Metazoa > Arthropoda > Insecta > Blattodea > Ectobiidae > Ectobius > Ectobius pallidus. The sequence goes on from CAXKWD010000003.1 coordinate 57,628,049, forward strand.
CCTCAGTCCGGGTTTTAAACAGCGAAGTTTAGATTCAAGTCTAGCAGTCAACCAACTACTTTTTCATGCCAATCTCTAGGCCAGAATTGTTTCATTGTCACCTACATCTTGGCCTTTTATTACAATTATTATACTATTACTATTTTTCCTTCAAGCAAAGCAAGCTAGTTGACCAGCTAGGGCTGCTAGGCAAAACTAACTCCTCGAGTTGAAGTTTCTAGAAATGAATGCGTTTTTCATTCAGAATGACTGATTTTTGTATTTGCCGGTAAGTATTTTTAAATAATATTAATAAATTTCATTTTTCTTTCTTTGAGGGTTGAAGTATTAATCACCAATTTCCTTAATTTTTAAATAAACTTAAGTTTGTTATTTAGTCTTTCAACTATTTTGGTGTGACCAATGTGGCAGATAGTATTATTGTTCAAATTTCTACTTGTTGTATTTGGTACATTTATTTCTCATTTTTGTTTCCTTATTTCCTTTTTTGTTTCCTTATTAACATGTTTCTTAAATAGGAAATAGATCCGCCACTGATGTAAACACCAAGGGTTAAAAAAGTAGCAAAATAATACAATGGTTTTATTTCACGCTGAAGCAGAAACAACTCTGTAGATTTGCAGGGGTCATTTGAAACTCAGTAGTAATTCTCATTTTTGCTTCTGTCTGTCCGTAGTGTTTAATGGCGTGGATTATTTACTGTGTTAACTGGTAACAGTGAGCATGATGGAATCTGCATCTCACGAGTGTATACGGGTATATTCATTCTTCTTTTTTGACTAGGGTTTAAAATAAGTGCATAAAGAGCACACGACATCTGACTGATAGATTCAAATAGCTTTTTTTACCCTGTGAACATTTCATTGAATCCTTGTTGCATTGAACAGATTTTTAAACAAAATTACGATCCTCCATTATATGTATCCTTCATTAAGTATAAGCTTCTTAAAAATATATTAAACATATAATGCAAGTGAGTAGTTTCCTGGGATTTCAATGGTAATAACGCATTATGTAAACACCATTTATAAAATAATTACTCATCAATGAATATTAAAGATTTAAATACTCAAGCTTGATAAGTGTTTATGGTGGACACCAATCAAAAGGTAAGCATCTTTTAAACATTACATGAATAATTACGTAGAACTGGCTTGGAATTGTCTACCTGAATACCACTTACGTTGAGGTTTATTTGATTAATTTAATTTCGCTTTTGAACTCATGTGTCTTGTGTTGAGATAAATACTTCTGTCATATCCAAAATTCTTTTTAGACCGGTTGGTAGAGCCAGCTCAATTTCTTCTGGTTTTTATGAAGGCGTTTGTAGTGATAGAAGACTTCTATTTGTTTTGAAGTATGCTAGATATCCCACCAACATCCAACAAAAGCGATTTTAACTTCCTGTACTTCACCCTGATTTTATAGATGTGTTGCCGCTATCAAATTTTCAACACTCGTAAAAGGCTGCATTGCAATGACAGGTATATTAGAATTTATTGAAAATCCGTTTCATCACGAGCAAGATTTACGTAGTTTCGAAAAGATACTGTTTATTTAAAAAATAAATTAAAAGCAATTAATGTAATTGTAAAATCAAGAAAACAATTTTAAGGAAATAAAAAAAGAAATGTTTTCGTGAAACGTGCCGACAGGAGTAAAAGAGAGTTGTAGTATGCTTCGAGTCATCACGGGATTATGCGAAATTTCAATAGAATTTTTATGCGATTTTTCGTGTTCGAGCTATGCTGTACACATATAGACATACACACATGTATTTAGCGAAAGGAGGATAAAATTAAGGGATCCTTAAGCAATCAAAGTTTGGCACTCAATTGAACTATTTCAGGGTCACAAACTTTTTATACGTACCCACGTTATGGTACACGTATATTTAAAATTTATGTGTGTTTTATTTATAATTTTTATTAACCGTTCCTTAATTTTAATACTTTATTAATATGGAGAAATCCACGGCGTACATAAGATTATGCTACGACTCGTGCTTTTAACAAGAACAACTTTTGCCTCCTATTCTGGTGTACAATCTAGAATAAAATCGATCTATCTCTCAGAAGGTTATTATCTTCGTGGAAAATTAATTACCTTCTCTGTATTGAGTTCAGTGAAATACTACTCCTTGAGACGGCAAAACAGAATGGAATATCGAGAATATTAATCGATTAGATCTCTAAACTCGGGTAGACTGTTTCTATAATTTAACATCCCTATGAGGCTGCAGGAGACAGTGATTGATGTCTGACTGCTTGTAATTTGATGAGGATTATGAATCAACAGTGCCTATAGCTAAGCATTTGGTCGCCCAAGTGTTGCATTTACAGTTACCGTCATATGCATTTACCATATTAGGCTAATGCGCAGCTGCTGCGTTTAGTGGGTCTGGTCTCAAACATTGCCTTTGAGTACCCATTAAGTAATTAAATTCTCTGTGTAATATTAATTTCATATGAATAGACGATAAACCTCATCAACAGTTTTTAAACCACTTTCATAAATTGAAGGGATTAGTGGAAGAAGATTATCTCTATTTTAGAAAGTCCTGAGATAGTTTAATATTTCATATTATCTTGTACGAGCTTAAAACTAGTACCGGTATAGAAATCATATGAATTACATTTTTAATCTATATTAATAAAAATGAATTACCAAATGGTTGTTGCCGCATCACTTGAGAACAGCTCGACCGATTTGGCTGATTTCTTTTTTGTTGTGTTCGTAATTGTCAGGACAAGGTTTGTATGAAAGAAAGTTTTTGGAAAATCAACGGGAAAAGTCGGAAATGTGAAATGAGGCACAGTTAGAGAGTTCTGCTGTCAATTGTTTACATAAAAAAAGATTAAAAAATTGAAGTGTGACATATTCACAGTTTGAGAGTTCCGCTTTCACGTATTTTCATAACAAAACAAACAAAAACAAAAAAAGTGTGAGTCAACCAAGCCAAGAGTGTGTATGTATGTATGTGGCTATGTGTTTTCCCTATACAAATCTACATTTCTTGACCAATTTTCACAAAATATTGCACACATACCCAGTTAAGCCCGGGAAGTAACGCGGTACAGGCTTCTTCTCCGACAGCCGTCTACTGCGTGTTATCTAAACACAATCCGCAAGGCCCTATTTATCATATTCAGTGCTATTGAGACATAGGCATTCACTGTGTCCCCTGCAATGACGATACAGGCTTCTTCTCCGACAGCCGTGTACTGCGTGTTATCTAAACACAATCCGCAAGCCGCTTTTTACCATATTCAGTGCTGTTGAGACGTGAGTTGTATGGGAAATAATATAATTTCTGTTTGTATTTTATTGAAGCTAAATTCTGGAGTTAAAAATGGTTCAGTTATTAGGCCTATTCAATTATTGCAATTTTACCTGAATTTAGTTTAGAGAGAAAATCCACAAGGGATAGCAGATCCAATTACAAGGAAAACCCTGAGGGTTCAGCTTACTATTAAATCTGCACGACACACACACACAAATATATCTATATTAATAAAAATGAATTTTCAAAATGTATGTTTTCGCATCACTTGAGAACAGCTATACCTATTTGACTGATTTCTTTTTTGTTGTGTCCGTATTGTCAGGACAAGGTTTGTATGAAGAATTTTTTTTTGGAAATTCTACGGAAAAAGTCAGAAATATGAAATGAGGCACAGTTAGAGAGTTCTGCTGTCAGTTCTTTACATTAAAAAAAAAGATTAAAAAATTGAAGTGTGACAAAAGAAGTGTGACTTATTCACAGTTTCAGAGTTCCGCTGTCACATGTTTTCATAACAAAAACAAACAAACAAACAAACAAACAAAACAAAAAAGAAGTGTGAGTCTTGCAACCAAGCCAAATCGAAAGTGTGTATGTATGTATGTTTGTATGTATGTATGTATGTATGTATGTATGTATGTATGTATGTATGTATGTATGTATGTATGTATGTATGTATGTATGTATGTATGTATGTATGTATGTATGCATGTATGTATGCATGTATGTATGTATGTATGTGGGTATGTATGTTCCCTATACAAATCTACATTTCTTGACCAATTTGCACGAAATTTTGCACACATATCCAGTTAAACCCGGGAAGTAACGCGGTGAACACTAAAATTCAAACAAACCACTCCTCACCTTGAAAATTTATGTAATTTCTGAAAATATTATACTGAAAAGTGAAATGCAATTCAGTTATCATGATAGCATTGTACTGTTTAAAGTGTTCACATAGAGCTTTGGGAATTATATAATACAGATTCTGATGCTATCGATGTAATAAATTGGTGAAAATAATTAATGAAAAGTGAAATCCACGAAAATAAAGCACAGTGTGATGCAGTCACATAACTTTCTCTACCCTTAATATGGAAAATATCATTTTCTCATTTCACATTTTGATGTAGTATAAGCGGTCGTATTGCAGGGACAGCTTAAGTTTGTGCCAGTGAGTATGCTATATCAGAAGTCGGTAAAAAAAATCCTATCCGTTGATTCCTCACTCATAGCTGTAGGCTTTGTATAGGGATGTTTATCATAGGCCCTAAACTTCTACAAGAAGTCAAAATAGGATGGAACATTTTCAGTCCTATGCCCGCAGTATATTATGTTCCAGGTTTTGGGGGGAGGAAAGTATGAAAGTGATATTGAATATATATATTTTTTGTTAATTTCAGCTTCGAAACGGTTGTATGGTAACAAGAGAGTGAGAAATAAAATTTTCCATAAAGACAATACAATCTTATGTAATCAGAATTTATGTTTCTTCTTATTTCAACCCCTCCCAGGCATGGTGTGTAGAAGCAACGAAATGCAACATTCGACATCCTCTGTGAGCATAAAAAGCTATTTCTAGCGTTTTCTGAGGGAATAGTTTGAGTGTGATAAGTCGTTCTTCCGCAAGTTCTATGTAGGCCTACATATTATCCAAGGCCCTAGAGTTTGAAAATCGAAAGTCCTTCATAAGTTAATTTCAAATTTCAAATAAAAACCCGGGCAACGCCGAGCCTTTTAAGCTAGTTGTAAATAAAAATAAAATATAACTTCTTGATTAAGGGGACCGGGACCCTCGTGTCTTAACCTCTGTTAAATTAATATGGTTTTCAACTTTTCACTGCTACTGGTGAATACATGCGACAGTTCGAACAATTGTTTAAAGCAGAGCAATAAGACAAATAGAGTTATACTTCATGCAAAATGTGAGGATTTTTATCTACGTATTACGTTTGTTATCTACAGAAGCTAGCTAAGCTACTGAAATTTTGTTCAATGGTTTTAAACTTAGAGCCCGCTGATTGTTTCACTTAATGACTACTTATATAACCATACAAATTCCGCTCTAAAAGGGCTAATGCGAATTTTTCGTTTTTAATGTGTTCTGGCAGTATAGAAACGAAATGCTTACAATGAATTTTTTTAACGTTATTGAAATGTATTTTTCACGGTGTTCTGAATGACATTAACTGGAATTTATAATATTAATTAAGAAAAATACACTCATTTAATGCAGTTATTATGCAACTCTAGAATTTTACTTCTACAAATTTACATATTTCATAAAATCGCTCTGTTATATCATGCATTTGATATAACAATTTGATAAGATGTATTTGAAGCAATACTAACTCATAGGAGCTCAGAAAAGGTACATTTTATCAGAAAAGAGAAATTTACTGAAGAAAATACCTTTCAAGTTATTACCTCATCCCAGCTGTTTGAGAGAATTATGCCCCCCCCCTTTGCTCTATACCAAAGAACAATATTATTTTATGAAATAGCTGCTTTTGTTGCGATTTCACAGATTCTATGGCAAAATTTTCAATAATATAACAATATAATTACATAATATTATTTACCAAATTTTGCAGTTGAGTGGAATGAACAACTCCACGTACTGTAACGTGAAAACAATATTTTAGCTAAAGTCTTTAGTACGAATAGTAGGCCTACATATGTTTCGTTTAGTACTAAAAGGAGGAAACTTTATAGAGACTATAATGCAAAAAAAAAAATAATAAGGTGCCCAGGGAAAGTCGAGAAGGACATTGATGCCACTGCTTTCTTTTATTTTTTCATAAATTGGCATTTAATCGAGGGCTGCTGTGACGGTCCCACCAAGCTCCTCTTACCCAGTTTCAACCTTCAATTAATTCCACAAATGAATAAGGTCTACACGGAAACACCATGGTTAAGACGTCTAATCATAAGCGGAAAAGTTGTTCTCGTCACTAAACAATTTGCCCAGGCCTGTATTAAAGGAACGTTATGTAAAAAGAGCAGTATGATATACCTACATTATTACGGTACATCTTTAATGAACATGCTCTAGATTCCTTGTAGCTCTATTAAGAAGTTCCGACACCTTGACAGCAGCACAACAGTAAGAACAATTTAGCAAGACAGAGATAGAGAGTTGGGAGAGATGATGACATGTAATAATCTGCTGAGCAACACTCTGTAATTATATGCGTGACATACACGTAGCATTTCCTTCTCCAACTCTTGAAGGAAGCCACAAGAAGTGTAGCACACGTTCTATGCTATTGTAGTCATAGTAACGTAATGTAGAAATTACTAATACCTAACGGGGAGAGAACAATTATTGTGAATATCTTGCTATTTCTCTAAACTAATATGGTATTCAAAACTAATAAAAATTTATTTCTTACAATTAATGGAAATAGTTTAAAATTTACTATTTAACCAAAGCGTTATTTATTTCAACGATTCAGTTGTTTTGGAATCCTAAGTTCGTTTTCATTTTCAGTCTATCCATTTACGAGTAAAACTGTAGCAGACAAAACGGCATTCAGGTTAGTTTTCAGGGAATATTTCATTTTCGTCCTTTTTATTCGTCCTTACTCTCTATTTCTCACTTATCAGATGCCCTTGAGGATCATGCCACACTTGAGCAACTGCCACTTAAAAATATAATATACACCTAATATAATTTAATATATAATGTAATATAAATGAAAGGATAAATTAGAGAATTTTATGGGATTCGGGTGAATGAGAGTTTAAAGAATAACGTAAACTACTAACGTGTAGAAATAGTAGAAGCCAAAGAAAAAATCAACATATGAATCAACCGTGGATTTTTATAGATTTAGGGCATCTATTCGTCCACTGGGTGATTATTGGCACGCGAGGCACCATACTACAACACCTCGTCCGGTTCTGGGTTTCCATTGACTTCAACAGGATACGCCTTCAAGATAAGGCCATCTCAGCGATACGTGGAGCAATAGCGTTTCTTCGGAACTACCTATATAGGCCTAATACGTAAATTTGAGTTTTAATCCATAAATGGTTGTTAATTTTAAGTTTTAGTCAAAAATAGGCTTATGTAGGTGTATATATATGTCTATGGAGGTACTGTTTACATATGGATTGGGATATTCCTGTCATGTGATATTTTAAGAAGGTCTTTTGGTTCCTATTTTACTGTGATGTAATGGCACCTCCTTATGGAGTAAGCCTTGTTAAAGTAAAATCAGTGATTATATCGATTTAGGTTATACTTTCCGAAGGATAACCTCTCATATTTAGAGACAATGATCCTATCCAAATGATAATAGAGTCAAACCTCCGCATAACAATATTTGTGAGCCCTAGAAGATTTACTGTTACATGAGGGTAATATTGTTATATTGAGGGGTTATGATTTAAGATATATTAGGAAGACTGCATGCAGAAAACTGTGTAATCTACAGAATAATTAATGGAACGGATATGCGAAGAATTGTAAAATAACGAATCACTAATCCAAATCGTCAAAGAACCGCTAATTTTGTTACTCAACTTACTGATTTCCGTTGAATTTTAACCACAGATACTTCACACCCGAACAATAAAACATTGAGACAAGATTAACATAACGAATCACACCACGCTTTAAGCCTAGCATATCCCAGAAATTTCAAACTCGTAGATGGTGGGAAGAGGGAAGAAGAATGAAAAAAATTACCACATAACTAAGGTAACACTAGAACATTTGCCCCTTATGGTTTTTAACTGCACATGCTTTGCATTTTAAAACAGCAAAGCGAACTCACTGTAGCTTTTCTCACATATAAGGGATGATTTTAGCCTCAGTGATCCTATTTTTTACCCCTCATAAACTTTTCTTTCATAGAATTTCTAAGAAACGTAACCGTTAACATGCTCCAGAAAATAGTATTGGTGGCTAGAACCACAGGTTCAAGTTCCTGGTCTGCAGTAACAATTCAACCTCCAAATACCATTATAAAAGGATGTGACTATAGTAGCTTCGTCGTTGTAGTGAGTTACATTCAGCATTATCACGATAGAAAATCAGCCGGGACCAAACAAAAGTATTGTTATATCGCTCATTGTTATAAAGAAGTTTGAGTGTATAACCTGATTGAGTATACAAGTTTCAACGGAAAAAATCCTTATAACTGTTCTACTCACATAAAGATGATCACAGATGGTTACAGATGTTTGGTGTTAATGTCCATAGCAAATTCCACTTACCTGAAAAAGAAAACAGAGAAATTAGCAATTTGAAGCAGGCCTAAATATTCTATATTACATAACTTGAACGTGATCATTACTAATATAATTCTTTGAACTCATACGTGTAAAGTTGCAATCCAACCACTGAAATTTCGTTACGTGGATAATACGTACTCCTTCCCATAGACTGGTTAAGTGTTAAGATTTGTTTGGCAATAATTCGTAGAAAAACTGGCATTCTCCAACACTGATAAGATTGTGGAACAATCTTTATCTTAAAAGGTTGTAAATATCTGATTACAAACGTATCCATCTCATTTCTTGGGTTCCTCCTTCAGACTTGTCGGAGGGGCAAAAATAAAGTTAATTTACTACAACTTAATATAACTGTAAGCTCGTACAGCTTAGAGCCTATTTTTTATACCTTTATAGCAATTACTAGTAATGAAGTATTAATACAAATCACTAGATGGCACTGATGCCAATTATCAGTAGCCAGAATTCTTGGCACACTTGTACCTATTTATATATGCTTAGAAAAAGAAAACATGTTATATTCTGTACTATAATGAACTAAAGAATAATTTTGCACATCTATTCTTGTTAATATTAGCTATTATCAGCAGAATTACTAATTAATGTCAATTAGCAATAGAAAGCTGCATTGCCGACATCGAACTGATATCGATAAGTCGAGTGCCAGCTCATTAACATTCACTTGGCGCTACAGACAGAATACATTAGCTTACTTAAAGCCGTCCTATCGATTAGTGCCATCGATTAGATGCAGCTTTATGAATAAATCGATTATTCACCGCATTGAAATTATTAAATTTCTCTGTAATTATACATTGCAATTATAATGTAAATGCTCACATATTAATTTTTTATGTTACAGAATAATTACAGCATGTCATTCTCTGTAAATGTACCCTAGTTCTGGATGGAAGCTACTAGACACTTCTAGAAGAGCCTTCCATGGGATTCTAGAACTCGACTCTTTGTAAGATGATTATGTGAACGCATTTTGGCCGTTAGACTTTCTCTCATTCTCTCACCGATCGTCGCTTCGTAAGGGCACAGCCCCAATTTAGCAACAGACCACAAGTCTGAATATATAATAGTACAGTTCTACACTACTCAGCATGGAACCAGCAATGATAACCACGACTTAATCTACCAGGAGGTGGATATTTGAAACATCACTAGAACTGCGTGGAGCGTAGCTTGCAGCCATTGGAAGTACTCGCTATTGGCCATCGTTCAGGATGATCCACAGCAACGCAGAACTTCATCTACAATAACTGTACATCCCTTAACTTCAGTCCGGCTAAATGCAGTCACATTCTCATCAGATAGTCGCAAACCAAGTTAAGTAACATAAACCTAACCATGTTATATTACACAAAAGCCAAGTAGGCTTAGCATCTTTGTGTCATTATAATGTAAAACTGATTGTATAATGCTAGGGAGTTTTGGCATCTTTGCAGCTCCTCTTTTTCTCTACGTGCAAGCCCAATATGCTGCCGTAGTAGTTTGAATAAACTTTAATATTACACAAAGACCAAGGATTGGTCTAGCATATTAGTGGTTTTTACAGAAGTAATTCCGCTTTCATAAAGTTAAGAAGTTTTGGCAAATATTTGCAGCTTCTCTTTTCCTACTTGCAGATAAAGTATACTGCAGTAGTATTCTGAGCCAATACAGCTCAATTATTATATTGTAACTGTTGAAACAAAAATAAAGTTATTTGAATTGTTGTTGTGGAAACAAACCATATTATGTTATAATAATAAATCAACCTTGAAATTATCCTGAAATCTACTTAGCAAAGATAACAGATCATAATTATTGACAACTACAGCTAAGAATAAGAAGAATAAAGAAGCAATTCTCTCTCCATTCTTCCTGCTTCCTTCAAACATTTCTGCAATTCTAAACTTAAATATTTTCTGGATTATAATCCAGTGGTCCTCCGAAAATCCTATTGCAACCCTGTTAGGCACACTAGCCTACATTTTTTGGTCCTTGCCGGGCCTGGATTCTACCCACGCCGTGGAAGTACATTTCATCCACTCCTCAGACCAAAAACCTACATTTTTTTGGTCCTTGCCGAGCCTGGATTCTATCCACACCTTGGATAATCACTTTGTCCACTCCTCATACCAACAGTGTATATTGTTTGTAAAACACATCTTGTATTTGTACAATTCTAATACTCTATTGTATTTTCAGCCTATGTTAACTGCATCATATACTAGGAGCAGTCATAGCAGGCCTAGTGGTAAGAAAAGGTGCAAGAATTCTGGTAGAGCAGTGCAAGGGACAACAGTCTTACTGGATAATCAGGTAAGTGACAGCCTTCCTTATAATACACTGTCATACACCACCCCTCACAATGCCAGACTCACAAGAACTTGCCACAGATGCCTCCAGACTTAAGAACTACAAGCAGAAGAGGGCAGTCATCAAAGGAAAGTTAACTAGATTCTACCAATATGTTTTGTCAGTTCAAGTTGACCAAGACAATATTGAAGAAACTGCATACAGACTATCCAAAGATAATACATTATTAAGGGACTTTGAGGAAATACAGAGTAAGATAGAAACATGTGACTCAGACCCTGACTGGGAAGGAGAAAGACAAGCTTTCGAAGAGACATACTACACAACTGTAGGCATGGCTCGCAGAAAAATTAGGGACTATGAAACACAGTACTCACAGGCTAACATGACACAAGTTCAGCCTCAAGATACAACTCAACCTAACACTCAAGCTAATTGCACTCCTAGAGTTCAGCTACCAAAGATAAATTTGCCACACTTCAACGGCAGGCATTCAGATTGGCTACCATTTAGAGAACTGTTTATCTCACTTGTTCACAGCAACAATTCGCTTGATCCAGTTCAGAAGTTTCACTATTTGAGAATAGCATTGCAAGGCCCAGCCAACAAACTCATTGACACACTACCATTAACTGCTAAAGGTTATGAAACCGCTTGGAACTTACTCAATGAAAGGTTTCAGAACAACAAAATTATACTGCAACAGTTATTACAGTCTTTGATTGACTATAGCAAGATCCCTAAGGAATCACCCAGTCAATTAATGGACTTACTTGACCACTTTACCAGACAGGTTAGGTCAATAGAATCTATCACACCAGAGAACCTTAGATGGGACTACATGCTCACTCATCTTCTCACGTCTAAACTTGACCCTACTACGCTCAAAGCATGGAGCCTAGAGGGCACAGTAGATCAGCTAAACACATTCAAAGAACTCTGTAACTTCCTACAGAGAAGGGGACAAGCTCTGGAGACACCAGACAGCTCCAGCAGGCCTAAAACTGTACACAATACACAGAACAAGCCTATTTGCCACAGACAACTGAGCCCACGTACCTTTGTTGCCCATGCAGCCAACAATTGTATACTGTGCAGGCAAGATCACCAGCTACACAAATGCGAAGACTTCCATAACCTCAATAACACACAGAGATGGAACTTTGTAAACACTAATAGACTATGCAGTAATTGTCTCAGAGCAGGACATCACGTCAGAAACTGCACATCTACATCTTGTTATAAATGCAAACAACGCCATCACACACTGCTACACCAAGACAAGGTTCGCAGCAATGAATATAGGCAACATACAACTACACAATACAATAGTAGATTGCCTAACAGACAAAACGGAAACCAAAGCCACAGTGGTACTAGACAATCTCCAGCTACTACCAGCAGCAATGCTACAGGCACAGCATTGGCTAACAATGCTCAAATCACGCCCAAAACTCATACATTTCTTGCCACAGCAGAAATACTAGTGAAAGCTCAGAATGGCAGACTCATAAAAGCCAGAGCATTATTGGATTCAGGTGCCACGCACACATTTATAACTCAAGATTTGGCTGATAGGCTACAGTTACAAACCAAGCCTACCACCATAGCTGTGACCGGTGTAAACCTACACACCTCCAATATCTTGGAAATTGGACACATACAGATAAGTGACGCCCATGGCAATGGCTACAAAAGACAGCTACAGTGCCTCATCATTAACCAGATTGCCAAAGACATTCCCAGTGCACCTATAGATGTCACCAGCTTAAGAATTCCTAATGACATTGTGCTACCAGACAACAGATTTCACATACCCGGTACCATTGACATATTGCTAGGGGCAGATGTATTTTGGAACTTGTTAATGGGACACACTATACCCATCAACAAAACCAACAAACATAAAGCATTCATCAGAGAGACCAGACTAGGTTGGATTCTCTCAGGGCAAATACACTACACTCAGGGTAGAAGACAAGAACCACGTTGCCACTTAAGCATAACAGAACAAATCCACAAGAACATGCAGAAATTCTGGGAAATGGAAGAAATTATCCAACCAGTAAGATCTGAAGAAGACTCCATATGCGAGCAACATTTTCAAGAAACAGTACAGAGAGATAAAGATGGACGCTACACAATAACCTTACCATTCAAGAAGCCCACAGATAATCTTGGTGCCTCTAGAACTGGAGCTTTGAAACGTTTCTTCTCTAATGAAACCAGACTCCATAAACAGCCTACTATACTCCAACAGTACTCAGACTTCATGCAACAATATGAAGCCCTAGGTCATATGACCCAAGTGGAAGAAAGTTTCTACCAGGATGGCCCAGAAGCATATTATATTCCACACCAATTTGTCTTAAAGGAAGACTCAGAAACCACAAAACTCAGAGTAGTTTTTAACGCTTCATTCAAAACCTCAACAGGTACATCACTCAATGATATCCTATACACAGGACCCTGTGTGCAACCTGATCTCTACACCATACTCTTGAAGTTCAGATGCCACCCATATGTTGTGAGTGCTGACATAGAGAAAATGTACAGGATGGTAATGGTACAGCCACAGCAAAGAGACTTCCAAAGAATCTTCTGGAGACATTCTAAATCCACTCCAGTGAAGATATATCAGCTCAACACTATCACATATGGACAAGCCTGTTCAGCTTTTGAAGCAACCAGAGTACTCAACCAGTTGGCAGAGGATGAGAGAAACAGATTTCCCACAGCATCCAAATTGCTATCTACTTGCTTTTATGTTGATAATCTCCTTGCATCATTTTCTACAGAGCAGGAAGCTATACTAGCAGCCACAGAAGTGTCACAACTATTACAGACAGGTGGATTTAACCTAACACAGTTTTGCTCTAACTCACAAGAAGTTTTGAGAACACTGCCACAAGAAAAGCTCTCTAAAGCTACACTTACTCAGTTAGAAGAGCAGGATACAGTCAAAACACTAGGATTACACTGGAATCCATTACAAGACTTGCTACAGTACACAGTGAAGTCATTACCAGCAGCTACCACTAAGAGACAGATTCTATCTGCCATCTGTACTCTATATGACCCTCAGGGACTAATTGCCCCCATCATCTCTGCAGCTAAATGTATTATGCAACAGATTTGGCTGAATGACATAGGTTGGGACCAGCAAGCTCCTGTTGACATACAGAAGGCCTGGAATGAACTATATTCACAACTTCACTATGTAGAATTATACAGAATCCCAAGGAACACTCTAATACTCAATTTCAGTCATGTAGAACTGCACTTTTTCAGTGATGCCAGCCCACAGGCATATGGAGCAGCATGCTACATAAAATCTGAAGATGAAAGCCACAAAACACAAGTTCAACTATTGACAAGTAAATCTAGAGTGGCCCCACTTAAGCAGATTACTTTGCCCAGACTGGAGCTCTGTGCAGCTCAGTTGGCAGCATGCTTATACCTAAAAGTAAGCTTATCTTTGCAGATTATGATATCAGCAGTATATTTCTGGACTGACAGTCTCATAACCTTACAGTGGATCACACAGCCTCCACACAAATGGAACACTTTTGTAGCACACAGAGTAACCAAAATTCAAGCTGCTACAGAAAACTGTCAATGGAGACATGTGCCAACACAGCAGAATCCTGCAGATCTCATCACTAAACCTGTCTCACCTAACAAGCTTCATAACCAAACTCTATGGTGGAATGGTCCAAAATTCCTAACACAAGATGAATGTTTTTGGCCTACCACTGACAATGTATTTCAGACAGAAGAAATACCAGAAACGAAGAAAACAGCAAAAGCCTTTATGACTATAAGTACACACAATGAATACTTGCATAGATATTCCTCTTTCAGAAAGCTACTCAGGAATACAGCTTATATTCTGAGATTCAAACACAACTGTCTACACAAGTCTGATAGATTTGTTGGTCCTATCAGCCTGCAAGAACTACATAAAGCTCACAATGCTATCATACATGCTACTCAGAAAGAAGCCTTCTCAGAAGACATGGCTCACATTAGAAAGAATAATTGTGTTTCTAGAAGCAGTTCACTATTGCCACTGCATCCATACTTGGATAAAGATAGCATATTACGTGTAGGTGGAAGACTGCACCATACTGATTTAGACTACAATGCTAAACATCCAATTATATTACCTGCCAAGCACCATATTACAGACATCATTGTCAGAGACACACATCTGAAAAACTTACATGAAGGCCCTCAAGGCATACTGTACACATTAAGACAACAGTACTGGCCCATCCATGGAGTTCAAACTGTAAAATCAGCCTTAAAAGGATGTCTCACATGCTTTAGACATAGCCCTGTCAAAGCACAGCAAATCATGGGAACTTTACCCCAAGCCAGAGTTACTCCCAACCGAGCTTTCGACACCACAGCCATAGATTTTGTAGGTCCTATCTCTTTGAAGGATCATGGGAGAGGCAAAACAGTATATAAAGCTTACATCTGTATGCACATATGTTTATGTACCAAAGCAGCGCACATTGAATTGGTAACAGCAGCCACTTCAGCAGCATTCATTGCATCCTTGCAAAGATTCGTTTCTAGAAGGGGACTACCTTCCCACCTATACCTGGATAATGGCAGAAACTTCATAGGAGCCTCACGAGAGCTGAGTGAACTCTATGAACAATTCCAGACGGAGCAAGCTAACACAGATATAATGAACTTTACAGCAAATCTAAATATACAATTCCATTTTCTGCCACCAAGGGCAAGCCACATGGCAGGACTTGTAGAAAGATCTAACCGCAGCATGAAAACTATTCTATACAAGGTGATGAAAGACACTATCTACAGCTATGAAGAAGCCAGCACACTTCTATGCAGAATAGAAGCCATCATCAACAGTAGACCACTGACACCGATGAGCAGCGACTCTCAAGACTACATGGCATTAACCCCTGGTCACTTCCTCATTGGTGCTCCTTTAAATTC
This sequence comes from Ectobius pallidus, assembly GCA_964059195.1. Lineage (NCBI taxonomy): Eukaryota > Metazoa > Arthropoda > Insecta > Blattodea > Ectobiidae > Ectobius > Ectobius pallidus. The sequence continues at coordinate 57,643,866 of CAXKWD010000003.1, forward strand.
TATCCCCCACCCAGACATACAGTCTATAAACCTGTCCAGGCTGTCACGCTATCAATTGTTAGAGCAACAGTCACAATGCATTTGGGCCAGATGGGTCAAAGAGTATTTAAATACTTTGCAACAGAGACAGAAGTGGAACACAGAAACTCAAAATCTGAAAACTAATCAATTAGTTATATTAATGGTGGACAATGTTCCTCCTATGAACTGGCCACTGGCTAGGATTATAGAAGTGCATCCTGGTCCAGATGGTAAAGTTAGAGTAGCAACAGTCAAAACGGCCAATTCTATACTAAAAAGGCCTATATCTAAGCTGTGTCCACTGCCTGCTCAGTAAATTTTTCTATTTTCTTGGGGCCCCCCCCCCAGTATGTAAGCTCGTACAGCTTAGAGCCTATTTTTTATACCTTTATAGCAATTACTAGTAATGAAGTATTAATACAAATCACTAGATGGCACTGATGCCAATTATCAGTAGCCAGAATTCTTGGCACACTTGTACCTATTTATATATGCTTAGAAAAAGAAAACATATGTTATATTCTGTACTATAATGAACTAAAGAATAATTTTGCACATCTATTCTTGTTAATATTAGCTATTATCAGCAGAATTACTAATTAATGTCAATTAGCAATAGGAAGCTGCATTGCCGACATCGAACTGATATCGATAAGTCGAGTGCCAGCTCATTAACATTCACTTGGCGCTACAGACAGAATACATTAGCTTACTTAAAGCCGTCCTATCGATTAGTGCCATCGATTAGATGCAGCTTTATGAATAAATCGATTATTCACCGCATTGAAATTATTAAATTTCTCTGTAATTATACATTGCAATTATAATGTAAATGCTCACATATTAATTTTTTATGTTACAGAATAATTACAGCATGTCATTCTCTGTAAATGTACCCTAGTTCTGGATGGAAGCTACTAGACACTTCTAGAAGAGCCTTCCATGGGATTCTAGAACTCGACTCTTTGTAAGATGATTATGTGAACGCATTTTGGCCGTTAGACTTTCTCTCATTCTCTCACCGATCGTCGCTTCGTAAGGGCACAGCCCCAATTTAGCAACAGACCACAAGTCTGAATATATAATAGTACAGTTCTACACTACTCAGCATGGAACCAGCAATGATAACCACGACTTAATCTACCAGGAGGTGGATATTTGAAACATCACTAGAACTGCGTGGAGCGTAGCTTGCAGCCATTGGAAGTACTCGCTATTGGCCATCGTTCAGGATGATCCACAGCAACGCAGAACTTCATCTACAATAACTGTACATCCCTTAACTTCAGTCCGGCTAAATGCAGTCACATTCTCATCAGATAGTCGCAAACCAAGTTAAGTAACATAAACCTAACCATGTTATATTACACAAAAGCCAAGTAGGCTTAGCATCTTTGTGTCATTATAATGTAAAACTGATTGTATAATGCTAGGGAGTTTTGGCATCTTTGCAGCTCCTCTTTTTCTCTACGTGCAAGCCCAATATGCTGCCGTAGTAGTTTGAATAAACTTTAATATTACACAAAGACCAAGGATTGGTCTAGCATATTAGTGGTTTTTACAGAAGTAATTCCGCTTTCATAAAGTTAAGAAGTTTTGGCAAATATTTGCAGCTTCTCTTTTCCTACTTGCAGATAAAGTATACTGCAGTAGTATTCTGAGCCAATACAGCTCAATTATTATATTGTAACTGTTGAAACAAAAATAAAGTTATTTGAATTGTTGTTGTGGAAACAAACCATATTATGTTATAATAATAAATCAACCTTGAAATTATCCTGAAATCTACTTAGCAAAGATAACAGATCATAATTATTGACAACTACAGCTAAGAATAAGAAGAATAAAGAAGCAATTCTCTCTCCATTCTTCCTGCTTCCTTCAAACATTTCTGCAATTCTAAACTTAAATATTTTCTGGATTATAATCCAGTGGTCCTCCGAAAATCCTATTGCAACCCTGTTAGGCACACTAGCCTACAATAACAATGCTTTTTTTCTACAGTTACATCAAGTAGCCACAGCTACAGATTTAGTTCACCGATGAAAGTTTTGGCACATTGATTTTATACCCTGACCTTCCTACACAAAAAAAAATTATCAAGCAAAACTTTTCATAAATGTAGAAAATCACTTACATATACGTCGCATCACAAAAAAATATATTTTAAAATTAAGTACTTTTATTTCTTACAGATTCACCATAATGCTGGTTAGCAATGAACTTTCTGAATTATTATACGATTCTTTCAAGAGTAAATTACAGTTTTCAGTGCATGAATTACTTTGCTTTAGAAGGGACCGTTACTTGATTTTCCAATGATTTATCTCTGACACCATCTAAGAAAATCAGAATCTATTTGAACATACCCACAGCAGAAATACACATTGCAGCCTCTAGCCCAACAATTTTTTTAATCAAGCCTAGGAACGTAAACGAATCCTCAAGTCCCTAAACATTAAAAGGAAATGGATTATTCGTCTGCAAGAGCATGGAGCGAACTGCATTGAAAATCTGAGTGCATATATACCCTTCTTCTTAGGAGATTATTTTATCGTTTTTATTACTGTACGAACTATTATTTGATCATGTTACATTAAAGCAGAAGAACACGCATACATAATGACTTGAGCAACCCAAGGTTGAATAAAGTACTTGGCAATCAGAATAAGTTTGCTTCAATTTCCTTTAAAAGGTCGTCGTTCCGTAGGCAACCGAGTTACTAATTCACGAAGAGTAGCATTTCATGTATAACCCACAGAAAGAGATAGAGGAGTAGAGAGAGAATTTCTGTAGCTAAGTATGCGAGCTTGCCCTCCCTTAAGCCATACCGCAGCCAGAACATTCCGAATTCAGAGTAAATCTCATTCCAATCACTTGGTCTGTAATAGCTAGAAGAGAAAAGGGACAAAGAGAGAGAAAGACCTTGTAGACTGCAGAGGTATTACCATACGCTGACAAGGTACATCGCCTAGAATTCTGTCACAATGTAACCCCTACTGGAGGAAACAAAAGGGGCAGAAAGAAAAACCATCATTTAACAAAGTGGAAGCTATCCATGAAATGTATTCAAATCTTTCATACTACAAAATCAAAATAATTGCTGTTTCTTGACTAGACAATATCTGACAGTGGAAAAAGGTGTGTACAAGATATAAAAACTGAAATAATACTGAAATTAGTACATTCATGACCTGATGACTGAAGTTCTAAACAATAAAAGACTTTAGGGTGAAGCCCTCTTCATATTTCAATTCGGGTGAAGCCCTGTTACATATTTACTAAATAAATCCTGAAAAAGAAGCAATTAATATTACATACAATTTGATACCCTTTAATTAATAAATCACCTTAAATTCATGTAGTCAGATAAAACATAAATCTCTATTAATTTAAAATAATATATTTACTTCAGTGTTAAGCACCACAAAATATAAGTTAAAAGAAGGAAGGAAAATTATAATATAATTTCATACTTGGTGTGAACCACCACCTTTAAAGTACTAGTTAATGATTTAGATATAAGCAATCATAATACAAGGGCATTACATGCTTTGGTAATTTAGATAAAACATTCCTCATTCTCATTTCAAGTAATTGACTTTCAAAATAGCATAATTTAAAAATAACAACCATATTATTCTATACAGGAAGATTTAAAATTCAGATAACATACCTCAAACGTTCCATGCATACCAAATAATCTGCGCAGACACACCCATGCCGATACACATCATACTGCATTCACAAGGCCTAAAAACAATACTGCTCCATCCTAGGCTAAAGATCGGAGTAGGCTCAGATACTTAAAGGATATGTTAAACGGGGAGAACAAATTAGACACAAGAATAATAAATTTAGAAAAATTCACACATGTTAAAAGATAAGTGGAAACGAATGGGAACTGCAAGAATAATTAAAATGGCTACTCATTCTCAAACAACAACCATAATTCCCAGCATGCCAAAATATAAACTTATTACTTTTACCTTAAACCGGAATGGTGGCCACAAAATCTAATTTAATCTCATGCATCCTGCATGTCAGATACTTTCAATCTACATCACATCAAAATACCATGCCACCATAACCAAACATCAATACAAGTTTCACAAAAGCATGCCTGGGTCAATAAGATAATAATTAATATATACACAACATGCAGTTCCCACACTACTAAAACCTATATACAAATAAATACAATTTTCCACGTACCTTTACAACATGATGAAAACAAAAGGAAACAGCCAAAGGTCAGGCTTACATTTTCCCGCCTCAAGAGCACAAAAGTGACACTTACGTCCCCGAATCCATGATAAGTAAATGAGAGAGATTATAGGGTTACATCCCCTTATATAGGCTTTTGATCAATTACGTCACTGCGCATACTCAGTATTCAATAACTTCCAAAACTCCTATTATAATTTTTACAGAGCCAACCATCTTGAAGGCCATGCAACGAACAACTGAATGCAGTTGACCGCATCAGAAACAATTACGTTGTTGCCATTTGGTATGACTTTAGATATCTTTAGCGGGGAAGTAGAGAAAGGGAGAAGAGAAACGGGTGAATGCCCAGCTCGCTCTCAGCTGTTTCTGCCGAGCGAGACACAAATTCTTTAATCTGCCAATGGTGACGTAAGCCATTATTGCGTCGACACTGTCAGCTCATGAATAATTCCATAATTGCGAAATAATGATAATTCTTAATAACTGTAGCAATTAAATGGTGATTGAAAATAATGAATTGCTACAAACTCCCACCCCATGAGTTGGAATATATGCTGGATATATTCCAACACAAAAGTCAAATTATAGATGAACTAAAGTAAAGTCAGAACTGAGTGACCGACCAAAGGTGTCCTTACACTGCTAAGGCATGCCGCCAAAATTCTTCCTGACCTGAAACGAGCACAATCTCACTGTCGTGTCATACCTGAGAGCAAGTGTCTCCTTAACCTGCATAACAGTGATCACGATTCACTAGTGTCCAGACTAGATGCTCAGCAATAGCCACTGAAGTATTTACAGAGACGAGACGTAGGGCGAGATACATCTGCAAGACTCTTTCAGCAGGCAAGTCACTAGGTCAGGAACCAGACTCCGGCAGCAACCCACAGTCAAGGCACCGTCAGTGACATCAGTATCTGCTTTACAGAACAGTCCACCCTGTGAATAGAAACTTAGCGGCAGATCACAGAATTCAAAAGGAAAGAGACATGAGAATAAAAACCCTTTTCTAACTTCTCAGCTAAGACTCTAATTCAAGATTAAAGTTTGAAATATGCTACTTAATAGAAAAATCAGAGATTATTTATGCATCAAAATTTAAATAAACATGGCTGTATTTTAACCGATTCAAAAAGGCCTATTCTTATTCCATTCACACATGCACACTTATAATAAAATACATAATAATTACACTATGAATCATACCAGCAAACACACTGGCTAACATAACCTACAACTTTAAAAATGGGTTTGTTTCCAGAGAAAAAAAACTTATTCTTATTTACATTCCAGGGTTATAGTTTACCTCCTTTTATTATGTACAAGTCGTCAAATCGGTAATTACTTTGGCCGAAGAGAAGCAGAAAGATGGCAGAAAGAAGCCCCCATAAGCCTCCTCCTACTAGAGCACTGCACGACTTACTCTGTACTGAAATGTCATCAAATACAATGGCCAAAGAAGATAAAAGACAATATCAGGGCTGTGGAGAAAGACAAAATAAAGATGATCATTTAAATCTAAAGCCGTAGCTTCCCTATGATTCGCAGAGGCATCACCAACAGCGACATGACTAGTGATAGTTCGCATCAGCATTCTCCTGGCTGTCGAACAAGTACCACAAACATCTCTAAGGACCTAACCACAAGATGCTAAAGATAAAACGATTAGAAACAATAGGACACGTATACCTCTCGGTTCTGGGCAATACAAAATCCTACAGTACGGTAGCATTTAAGCTTTAAGCAGCAACAATATCTTAAGAACCACAGGTGGGCGTTGCCCTACACTAGGCATGATTGGAGAAAACCCAGATAGCCCCCCATAAGGCTTCTGAGCCACAAGTCTCCCCTTAAGAACGGTTATAAGGCTGCGTTCAAAGAAACTCTTTCCGAGTCCCTCCGAACAGAAACAGTAGAAAAGAGTGCACCAAAGTCAAATGGCGGCCAACCACGACCCGACTGGAATGCTGCATCAGTCTAAGCCACTCGAATCTACAGTACAGTAACTTCAACTGCAACACATGCAGTTCTTCTGCATCCTACACTACTCCAGATGCAGGCAAAAACATAACCTCTCCTGACTCCCCAATTAGTATCTACATAACCTCTCCTGACTCCCCAGAAAATATTACAAGCTTGAATAAACAGGAAACAGCTGACTTGTGTGTGCTCCACTTTGGAAAGCGCATTATAAGTCACACAGTCAGTCATAAGTCAGAAACGTCTGTCGATAGTCAATTCCTCAGTTTCACCACACAAAACAGAAGTAACCGGCCTAAACAAACTTCTAATATGAAAAATTCTTGTATTATTTTAGTCAAAACCGGTATTAAAATTGTCACTAAACAACTCCCCTGGCAGAAAGATCTAGCCAGACACAGCAAGCCTAAAGCTTAGCTGCCCAAGAGCAAAGCCTATCATGAAAACTCAAGAAAAATGCACCAATAATAGCAGAATATACTAAAACACCGACAGGCAAAACTACAGAGGGTTCCTGTGGAACTTTCACAGCAACCGAAGCGGCCATAGAACACACAGTTCTAACTGTACATGACCACCACAGGCAATCCCACCTACAAGGACCTATCAGATGTCTACTCTAACCTCAAATTTGCCATTTAAGGCTACCTAGAGTAAAATATTAGAAATAAAGCTCACTGGCCACTTGAGAATCCTTAGGCCTATTTATAATAATAAAATATTCCTCAATTAACTTGAAATACACTGAAACATCAGCGGAATGACTATCTAGGAGCTGGCACAAGACACATCTGCCACGACACTGCAGACTTACATTTAACACAGGGAAAGCAAGCAAAATGACCGATCTATCCTACACAGAATTAATTAAAAAAGAAATGAACTCACCAATAGGCTATTACAGCAGATTGACTACTTCCTACAGAGAGCCACAACTTTCATAAACTTCATATTCCAGGACTCGACCTCACAAGCTGCTGAAAGCTTCATCCCTGAGCAGCTGCAGGCTACTGTCTACTGGTGCCTACTTTCAGCTCACCAGAATATCTTAGGAAAGCTTCACCAACTCCAATATGATACATGAAAAGTAATTTTCACAATATTAGACAAGTTCAAGGAAACAAACCCCACAACACAAGTATAAAAACCCTTTCATACAAATAATATAAATCCCTGCCTAAAATAAAATTAAAATTTATGAAATTTTACAGCAAGATGTACACAAAAAATCCACTGTCAAGACAACTACTTAAGAGAAAAAAAACAAGAGCGTGGACGAACCCAATGGTTATACAACCACCGCTCTGCATAACAATTTGTTACCATTACTGAAGGAGGAAACAAAAGGGGCAGAAAGAAAAACCATCATTTAACAAAGTGGAAGCTATCCATGAAATGTATTCAAATCTTTCATACTACAAAATCAAAATAATTGCTGTTTCTTGACTAGACAATATCTGACAGTGGAAAAAGGTGTGTACAAGATATAAAAACTGAAATAATACTGAAATTAGTACATTCATGACCTGATGACTGAAGTTCTAAACAATAAAAGACTTTAGGGTGAAGCCCTCTTCATATTTCAATTCGGGTGAAGCCCTGTTACATATTTACTAAATAAATCCTGAAAAAGAAGCAATTAATATTACATACAATTTGATACCCTTTAATTAATAAATCACCTTAAATTCATGTAGTCAGATAAAACATAAATCTCTATTAATTTAAAATAATATATTTACTTCAGTGTTAAGCACCACAAAATATAAGTTAAAAGAAGGAAGGAAAATTATAATATAATTTCATACTTGGTGTGAACCACCACCTTTAAAGTACTAGTTAATGATTTAGATATAAGCAATCATAATACAAGGGCATTACATGCTTTGGTAATTTAGATAAAACATTCCTCATTCTCATTTCAAGTAATTGACTTTCAAAATAGCATAATTTAAAAATAACAACCATATTATTCTATACAGGAAGATTTAAAATTCAGATAACATACCTCAAACGTTCCATGCATACCAAATAATCTGCGCAGACACACCCATGCCGATACACATCATACTGCATTCACAAGGCCTAAAAACAATACTGCTCCATCCTAGGCTAAAGATCGGAGTAGGCTCAGATACTTAAAGGATATGTTAAACGGGGAGAACAAATTAGACACAAGAATAATAAATTTAGAAAAATTCACACATGTTAAAAGATAAGTGGAAACGAATGGGAACTGCAAGAATAATTAAAATGGCTACTCATTCTCAAACAACAACCATAATTCCCAGCATGCCAAAATATAAACTTATTACTTTTACCTTAAACCGGAATGGTGGCCACAAAATCTAATTTAATCTCATGCATCCTGCATGTCAGATACTTTCAATCTACATCACATCAAAATACCATGCCACCATAACCAAACATCAATACAAGTTTCACAAAAGCATGCCTGGGTCAATAAGATAATAATTAATATATACACAACATGCAGTTCCCACACTACTAAAACCTATATACAAATAAATACAATTTTCCACGTACCTTTACAACATGATGAAAACAAAAGGAAACAGCCAAAGGTCAGGCTTACATTTTCCCGCCTCAAGAGCACAAAAGTGACACTTACGTCCCCGAATCCATGATAAGTAAATGAGAGAGATTATAGGGTTACATCCCCTTATATAGGCTTTTGATCAATTACGTCACTGCGCATACTCAGTATTCAATAACTTCCAAAACTCCTATTATAATTTTTACAGAGCCAACCATCTTGAAGGCCATGCAACGAACAACTGAATGCAGTTGACCGCATCAGAAACAATTACGTTGTTGCCATTTGGTATGACTTTAGATATCTTTAGCGGGGAAGTAGAGAAAGGGAGAAGAGAAACGGGTGAATGCCCAGCTCGCTCTCAGCTGTTTCTGCCGAGCGAGACACAAATTCTTTAATCTGCCAATGGTGACGTAAGCCATTATTGCGTCGACACTGTCAGCTCATGAATAATTCCATAATTGCGAAATAATGATAATTCTTAATAACTGTAGCAATTAAATGGTGATTGAAAATAATGAATTGCTACAACAAACAGTGCACGGAAAGAGAAGATACTTCACGACTGACTTGACATTCATGCAGTAAATTCCAGGAACAAGTAAGGACTTCAGGGACCGGGTTAATCGAAGTTCTGACAAGACACTTTCCCTCTTTCGAAAGAAAGGAAATGATGGAATGTGAAAAAGCAATAGCCTGACGAATACTTAATTGTAAAATATGTCGATTATTGATAATTTCAACATTTATTTGCGCTCTTCAGGAGCTCTGCAATAACGAGGCAAATCACCTTACCTTGGTTTGCGCATACCTAAAGAAATTCAATGAAATTACACTATGTTACTAAAGGAAATGCTTACGAAGTTAATGAAATTCAGCCACTTTTTGCTTGACTACATAGCTGTCCAACTGACCTGTTCAGCTCTAGAAGAACCGAGGACAAATATATTTAGAATAGTCATCTTGAGGGTCTCACCAAAATTACATAATTTTGATTCATATTAAGTTTATCAGTTGAGTTTTCACTTAGAAAGATCACTCATGAAGATTATTTTCTCTTATGTTTCATTGGTAGATGTTATAAACAATTAAAAAAATTAATCCGGTGTCAATAAGGTGAAGTGGGGCATAAAACATAAAATGTAAAGTGTATTATAAAAGGAAGTCAGTGAGATGTTTTCAGTACAGTTGCATCATAATTTATCTCAGTTTAACACGTGAAGCTTGTAAACAAATGCAATAATTTCGGAATTATATGCCATTTTCATAAGCGTAAAATTTAATTGGTTGTCGTATACTCTTTTCAGGTGGTTCTCAACTTTCATTTAATTCAATATCTTATTGAATATATATTTCTTCTTTTTAAGTCTATAATGTTCAATGCCATTAAAGTACTCCCCCACTTATTAATAATATATGTAGACCTGTAACTTAAAAAGCTTAAGACCTTTGATAAAAATGCTACACAATCTGAAAAGATTCACAAGGTATCCGGAAGAATAATTTTTTTTTAATTCGAAGAGCAAATAATACAAACTTTCTTAATTATAGAATTTAAATCTGATCATTCGTGTACTGAACTTATTACATGATTACATGTAAAATGTAATATGTAACCTACTTACTTACACTTAGCACATGAAATTATAACAGGATATATCCATTGAAAGATTTGAGATATGATCTAAGACAATACGATGTAAGATAAGTAATGAAATATTCACAAGTTATGTTATTTATATAAATAAATTAATGTAATTAATACATTCATTAATAAAATGTTCTTCTCACCAGTGAAACAAGACAAACTTCCTTTATATTTCAAGTGGACGCGGTACATAATAATAATAATAATAATATTGGAAATAAAAAAGGACAAAAGGAAGGAAAACAACGTAGTGTTCCTTCAATTTGAGGCCATCATGGCCGAAATCTTGAATGTTCGGTGATAGGTCTATGCAACGGCCTACAGCCAGGAAGATGTCCAGCATTCAATGTTGTATCATTTATATGAAAGTAAAATCTTCGTATAAATGATAATATTATAGGAGAAAAATTCCTCCGACACTGGGACTTGAACCCAGGACCTTTGGCTATTCGCGCCAATGCTCTACCAACTGAGCTAAGCCGGAGTTCAATTCACAGCGCCAGATGGAACCTATCTCCTATGACTGATTGCCCTAATGGTCTACCTCACAGACAGACAAGTTATGTCATATGCAGTACTGTGAGGCACACTAATTAGCGACTTTTGTGACCGGGCTTCCACTGTTATTGTACAGTTAACATTCAAGATAGACATATAATATTATCATGTAATGTCCAACAGAGACAATAATCTGTGGTTCATGAAAGCTTATATGTCTATCTTCATATAAATACCTTTATTTAGAAGGAGAATTAAGTTTACGACAGGTTTTTTGTAGTTTATAGATTTATCACTTACAATGAAACTAAAATATTAAAGTGAGATTTGAAGAGAAAGAAAATTCTCTTCGATGGAAGTTAGCATTGGTTGCATGCATGTTTGCGTCAGAAACAAATGTAAAAGAGAAATATCATTGTAGAGCATTGTCAAGAGCAGCTTCACACACAGAAAAAAGGGAAGCATGTAAAGCATTCGCTTCACACAAAAAGAAGATATATTGCCATAAGAAAAAAGGGAAGAAAGTGGGAAGAAACATAGATAGTCTAAGAAAAAGCCGGTTAGTCTCAAATGTTTCAGGGTATCGTGAGACAAGTGAGACACAAGAACATAAGGAAATTGATGTATTACGAAAATCTTTCGGAGCAATCAAACTACTGTATATCGTAAAACGTTATGAAAGCACTTCAAAAACTTTGGAAACACTTTTCTAGGGTATAAAAAGAAAAAGAGTAAATTTTGCAAAGAAAGGGGTTAAAAAGAGAAGATAATAGGAAGAAGGAACTTATTAAAGAGTTAAACAGAAAGTCAATAAAGAGAATGAACAATGAAAGAGAAATAGTTAGGAGAGAAGAGAAAGAACAATAAAGATTTAGAAAGGAGAAAGTGAAAGGGAATACAATAAGAAAAAAGTGGAATAAACTACAAGAAATTATATGAAGAGATTATGAATTATAGTTCTTATCTGCTCAAAACGCGCCACTGGAAGTGTTTTCAGTGCTAATAATAATATAAAAATAATGTAATTAATTTAATTAAAGTACATTCCTATATTTCTCTATCACTCTGGTCATTTTATTTTACTAACGAAGCGAAACATATATTCGTGGACAATCGAATAACGAAAATTACTTGCAACAGAATAGCCCATTAATAACATTGTATCATGAGATTAACAAATTATATTTAATATCAACAACTGTAAAGCTATAGTATTTTCTTGAAAAAATATGCAAATCCGGATATAGAAATAGATATTGAATTTCTATCAGCGGATAACTAATTAACAATTATCTTTTGAAATAAACTGATATTTAGCCATTAAAAAACTGAAAACAGCGAAAATATCAAGCTGGGCTTTATGACAAGAAAATAAAATTAATAAAAAGTAAACAGAAAGGGAAATGAAATCGGAGAGAAAAAAGGCATGGGAAAAACGAAAAGAGAAAATTAATAGGAAAAAAGTACAGAAAAAATAAAATGCAGATGGAAAATAAACAAAAATAAAAAAGGACCAATGAAACAGGACAAACAGAATGGAAAAACAAAAGGAAATAGGACAGGAAGAACAGAAGTTAAATTAAAATCCTAAATAAATGTAGAAAGAGGAAAACTAGAAGAAGGAGAACTGAAGATGAAGGGCAGAAGAAGGAGATCAAGAGGAAGAGAACAATAAGGGAAAGTGAATACTGGATTAATGAGAGTAAAAGGAAGAAATAATAGCAGGACGAGAGATAATAGAAGTAGTAGCTGAATAGAAAATTAATTCAGAACAGCAATGACAGTAAGAGATTGATGAAAGAGGAAAAGAAAATGTAAGTGGAAAATCGAAAGAAATACTAAGTAAATAAATAGATCCAGAGGAAGCGATGCAGAAAGATCACGTGGTCAAGACAAGAATAGCGATATAGAGATTGAAACAGATGTAGAACTAATATTATGAGGCAGAGGAGAATAATGAAAAGATTTCAAGAAAAAGCTTATTTAACTGGAATGGGGAGAGGTAAACATGTTCCACGTATAGTTTTTATAGCCACTAAACAGGTATATGTGTTTTAAATAAGATTGATTAACATGTGAGGCATCACGCAATAGGCTACATTTAAGAATCTCTTCAGTGAATTTCGGAGGGAGGGTGAAAGCTAATGTGATGATGAGTTTAACTTGTCCTATTGAGAAGAATAGAAAGAGCGAACGAGAGCGATCAGGAGAAGGAAAGAAAGAGAAACATAGAAAGAGAAAGAGAGCGGGAGAAAGAAAGATAAAAACTTAATAAACTCTGCACTGCCTATTCCCAATTCCCTTCTTGTCTTTCCCCCGACCTTTACTTTCTAACCTACTGGATGATAAGTAGGCTGTAAATTTAAGATAAAAAATAGTGTGTTAGTGCCCTTTTGACGTTTATACTTAATTCTTTACGTCTATACGATTTATCGCGTAGGAACCGCGTTAAGCATCTCATCTACCGACTGATATAAGACGAAACAAAGGAAAGGACCATGAGGATGAAAATTCCAACCAAGCCTTGTCAACTGAAGGTAGCCTTAGAACCAATCACGTTCTTCGGTCACGGGTTTTGAACCAGCGATCTCCCAAGAAGAACTCGCTCGGTTTTTAAGGATAATAATACAGGAATAAACTTGTATGTTTTACTTAATTTGAATAATCCATTTCATAACATTTTTTGAATTGAAATAGTGAAATATTGAATTTCCGTAAAATATGGGAGCCTATTTGTATTATTGTAACTTACAGTAGTCCATAAATACAATGGGTAATTATTTATGTTTTATGATTAATTACTTAAGATCCTCTAACGAACCATACAGTTTAAGTTTAATGATTAAGTGAAGATCAATGTGTGAATGTAATACTATATATTCAATGTATGAGTGAAATAGTCCTATAAATTTACAGTATTCGACAGTTATTTGGTTGATTAATATCTAATCAACAACGAAATACCACACATTTTCAATGTAGAGACTTCGAAAGTTATGGGCCTCGTTTATGTCCTTTCTATAACGTCAATTCCATAAATCCAATTCCCTCAATCAACTTTAATTCTATCTGGTTGAATTCCGCAAATTGAGGACCACTTCACCCCTACACAATAATGTTAATTTCGGGAAAATTGAGACTATATGCAATGCGCGCTTGGCAACCAACCAAACTCAAATTGGTATCGATATTTCTTATCAAATTCTCTTCCAATTCCTATTATTCACAAGCTTCAGTGAGCCTAAATTCATTTCCAGTTGACGCAGCGTTTAATATATTTAAAAGTAGAATAAATACTCATGAGCATGAGCAAGTGAATGTGTTCATGGCTTACAGAGAAACACAGACATACGTTACATAATATTCAATTTCCTCCTACATGTGCTTTTATGTGTTCATCATTTACGTACTATCGTTAATAATGTAACAGTATTCAGTCAGAATTTATTAATTTTATGCCAGTTTAATTATATAGGTAAAAGTTAAAAATATCAGTATAATTAATTTCTACTGTGGAATTTCAAACTTGTGGAAGAAAGAGGTCTCAGATCGAAATAAAGGAATGTTAATCTGGAATGAAATAGGAAATAAGTTTATAATAATGAATGTTTTCTTCGGGAATTCCTTCTCTTATAGAAAATTCTGAATGCCGTCATTGTAAAAAAAATAATATGTCTTGATTTTAAGTGGGTTTATACATAACATTACTAGGCAATGTGTATGTATTCTTGTAATTGAGCTATGAATAAAATTAATTGTATATTTTGAAACAATGAGGAAATAATGTAATATGAAAAATATAAATATTATAAACTCAGTTCCGTAATAAGAGAAAGAATTTGATTCTAATATTTAAAGTGTAAAACAATTAATTATCTTTGTTGCAAACTACAGGTTTTGCATGTAAAATATAGATACCGTTTGAGTGCCATATTTTAAACTGTTGGTATACTTTATTTAAAGTAACAGAAAGTGTTAAGTGTTTCATTTCAAAAGCCCCCATGATTTAGTGGTAAGACCACTCTTCTTCCACCGCAGTAACCCGGGACCGAATCTCGATGTACATTTGTGGATAATAATGTTGAGTCAGGTTTCCTCTGCCATATATTAATTCTCCGTTATTCCATTCATCATAATAAGACTATTTGGTTATAACATTATATAACTACTGATTATTACCTTAACGTAAAATGAAACATTACATTCAAGGAGAGAATTCTGTTAAACAACGTTTACGATTCATAATAACATTGTTTAAAAGAACTCTCTCCCATGTAAAGTTTCATTTTACGGGCTGAGCCCGTTTAGGTAAACAAAAGTGCAAGCACGTTGTAGAGATTATAGAGGATATCCCCAGATGTCCCTTTCGTACAAATTAATAATTATCAATTTCCTTAATTTTAACCACTATAAATACTATTATTCCTACTACTATTATTAACGTGTATCCATTAATCATTCACAATATTCAAAACAACAACCAATTCGGCAATAAAAAAGAATTGGTCCATAACGCAGATACCGGCAGTTATGTTTCTGACAAAGCACAAATGTAAGCCAACACAATATTTAGTTTCGCTAAAAACAACAATTACGAACCTAATTTATCTCCATTCATTCAAAGTCTGCAATTCTTAATCAGAGCGAAGGATATTTAGATTAGTTTATTATTTGTCTTTCGTTTTACTTCGAGAGAGATATACATTTCTTCACAAATAGAACACAATTCAATACACGCAGATTGTTTTAAAACAAATTGTTGCCAACCAAAATAGCCTGGATTCCGTTACATACGAAATCTTCGATTCTTAATAACATAAAACGTCGCACGATGTTCGAACGTTACAAGAATTTAACAGGCTCACTTGCTGACTCTCGTTTTGTTAATTTCGTCCTTGCCTGTTTAAGTTCTATATTTTGGGCAGAGTCTTTCAAGATAGCGGAATGGGTAGATATTGAACGCCCTAGAACCAGCTCTAAAGTAAAACAATAAGCCTGTCTCACTCTAGCACATTACTCGTATCTACGTAGAAGTGAGAAAGACTTACTTGTTTACAATATGGCCTATTATAAAGCGGAAAATATCTAATCATTCTATTGCCTCCAAAGACTCTGAACGAAATATATATATATATATATATATACACATCGTCAATAACTATAAAAGTAGGCCTATCGTCGTCAGAAATTTGGATATTTTCTTGGTTTCATTAAGAAGTCGCTATGTGATCGTGAAGAGTTTTCAAGGATTACAACAAAACTGAGTAGAGGGAGAAATGCTGCAGTTAAAGGCGACCGGTGAATAGGCCTAAGGCAGTAAACCTACATTCTTTTTGTGCCGAGTGTCTAGAATTCTAAAAGCCTTTATATCTAGAACCCTCCCACCACCTGTACTGAACGATTGGTAAAATTAAAATGGTTGTCTAGAACATTCCAGTAGTACTAAATGTATGGCAAGTTCAAACCTGTAATCCTCATTTTCTTACTTTGTTGACAATATTCAGTCAGCCGTAAGATGACGGCATACTAGATAAATGAACAGTCCACGAATCGATCCGAGTTCCCAATGCTACCAATAGTGCTCATCAGAAGATGGAGGGCGTCGTCGTAGTTGCTTTCATCAAAACGCTATACAAGCACACGAACTATCTTGCACCGAACAAAAATTGTGTTTTTAATCAATAGACATTTATATTATTTCAATTTCCAAACAAGTTATGATGTATAAAATCATTTTAGTGCTGCTTAATGTCAGCATGTGACGCAATAATCACCGCACGTTGATACCTTACGTGGCCAGTAACGAGCTGACGGTTTTATCATAGGTAATCCCACGAGAGTTGACGAGTTTATCGATAGATTCGCGACTGCGCAGCAGGAGCGAATTTATCTGATGAAACTCGTCAACTCGAGTTGGATTTATTAAGACTATTCAATGAATAAAAATCCACCAGATTATACAAATAATAATAACTTTCGTGCTTTGTTCTACAAAAACAAAACTAACAGTTGCGAGATCACGGCATACTATGAATCAACCGTCCATGAATCGATTCGAGCTGTTTTGGTGTAATCAGTGCTACCACCAGAGCATATAAGACATAGTTAACTTCATTCAATTAAGCTAAAAGCAGAACAGAATAAACGCACACGAATTGGCTTGCACAGAATCGAAATTGTGTTCTTAATCAATGTACATTTCTATTATTTCAATTTCCGAACAAATTATCTTGTATGAAATAATCTGTTTTCGTGCCGGTTAGTGGCACCATCTGACTATTAATCACTGCACACTGATACTCGCGTCTCCAGTAACGACCAGACCTTTTTACCCGAAAAAATGCCATCCTCGCGATTCCTACAAGAATATTGTAAGATAAACGGCCGTGATTGGTCTATATCCAAGGAATTGCTAAACGTTATTGGTCAATATCAAACACGCGGCGTATGAGTTGAATAGTCAGAAAAAATCGCATTCTCATATTAATAACAAGCATTTTACAAGATAAAAGATCGTTGATCTCTAGGCTTCTTTGTAAGTTTTTGTATTTACTAATACCTCGGAGGTAAGTTGTAGGAAATCGTACTATCGGAACGTCTGTTTATCCCACCTACAATAAAGTATAGCACAGGTTACCAATGGGAGTTCAACATAACATTAGTGCTTAGAATCAAGTTTGGTTTTAATCCTAGACTAATATCCAGCTGCTTTCCTAAACGAGAACTAAACTGTTGTACTAAAGGTAGAAGTAATATTACTGCCTGTGTTGTGTGTGTTCTGCATCCAAGGGAAATCTCTTGGGGTATATGTTACAAAAGTCAGAGTCACCCTACAGCTACGTCCCTACACGATACGTGCGACGTGCAATTTCGTTCTCCTAACCCCTTTATCCTTCCCCTATTTTACCAACAGAAACACTGCGGGATAATTTATTGTTTAGCTACAGCAAGATCCAGCAGGCTTGTCTTTTAAAAAGAGTTAAAAAATGGAGGTATAAGGGGAAAACACGGTGGCTATTTGAAAACTAAGGCTCAAGGAAAACGAAAACTGAATTAACATAGACTTAGTTGGATATCTGGCTTCGGTGTAAGAAAAGAATGAGATTATTTAAAGAAAGAGTTTGGAGCTATAGAGAATGCATCAGAAGATCTGCTTTATATACATAAGGGATAAAAGGAGATTTGCAAAGGAGGAAATAAAAGTATTCGAGGGAAAATGCTACGGGTCTGTTAAAATAACATCTTAGCCTTAGCAAAAATCAACTAAATTATAAATACGAGAAATTTACATAAAAAGTATATTCGTTACGACCTGTATCCTGATGATAAATATGGATTAGTAATCCATATGTAACGTTTATACCAGGAATATACACAGCCGAGCAGAAAATGTTACTAATAATCCCCGCGTAAAAGACTGAATATGTGCATCATTTTACACAGTCTAACACCCTTGAATAAACACGACGTAAATAATAAAGACCTACAACAGCTGGTCGTTTGGTAGACGTTTGAGAATGAATTTTGAGGTTATACATCCATATTTAAGGTATTTGTTATGATACACACTCAGCTGCTTTTGCAGAATTGTTAACATTGCTCTTTGTTTCCGGGTCATATTTTCTTAATTTTACCCAAGATCGCAGCTTCCTGAAATAATTTTTTTTATTAAACTGAAACAATTTTCGCACGGTAGCTGATACATTGCGGTTTGTTCACTGCTCGGATAGATAGCGACACTGACGGAGTGCAGCCACATGCTTCCTTTACTAACGCGGGAGAGAAACGTCAACCCCAGCATGACAGGTTTGATGACGTTTCACATTCAAACCCAGTGTAACCCTAAGCAGTTATACAGGTATTATTAGTGACACGGTCTTCAAATAGCAACGCTATCCATCTTTAAAATCTTCTGAAACAGACCTCAATAACAGCAATTTACCGAAGTATCTACAAAACATGCAAATAAAGTAAAATGTTATGTGATGTGTCAAGATTTAAAAAGAAATAGTTTTGCTGCAATGCAAAAAAGGTTTCATTCGGCAAAGGTTCACGACTACCTTTGCTGAATCTTCTGGCTTCTGAATGTTATATGCAGTTACGAATTTCTTCGATAAATGGCTCCGCATTGCATGTTTATGGTTTTATACTAGCGAACTACTAATTAAGATACGTTACAGTTAGTTGTCTATTGGTATGAGTTACTGCAGCACGAAAGAGGTTATATACATGCTTTAGCGGAACAATTAAAATAGATCTATAAGCCAGTCCTTCCTAATATTATGCTCAAGTCCCTTCTGAACTACAGTATAAATATTCATGGGTAGCAACAATCAATTCTCCTTTTTTAATTGGAGTTTTGATTTGGATACACGATAAACAAAGTTGTCTAAATTTTACTACAGTATTAATTTAATACATCGTTTGAACCTATATTTTTTAAAAATAATTTACCTAGCCTACATCCATTTACCCTCTCAGCAAGAAAAAATTACCTCGGTTTGTTTCACCGTTGATGGAACATAATTTCCACGAAAGCTTCCCGGGATTAATGAACACATAGAATGTAAATAATGAATGTTGTATAAAACAAGATCTGGAGTCTTACCAATTTCCATCGTAATGAAGCAATAAAACAAAACTCGATACCACTACGCTGAATTAATTCTTTCAGCTATTCACTTCATCAAAATAATGGCTTATGTTCGTTATGTAAAATTGAAAGAGATATCCAATACCGATAAATATAGTCTATTAATTAAAAATAACATAAGCCATCACAATTCCAATTGAAAAAATATATCATTTGTATAATATCAGTTTCAACTCAACCCTTTCATGAATTCAGTGAAAGGATATTTCAAAGAATTTTCCACAGTCTTTATGTATCCGAGGTATTTTTCAATAATTAAATGATGCTTCAGTATTTATTTGTTATGAAGAAGACTGAATTATCATTTTTAGTGGTTTGTGAGATATTATTCAACAGTAGTCTTAGTAGTGAAATTGTTTTCTACTCTGGGATGAAAAATTTATAACATGAAATTGTGACGTATTTTTCTTATGGGAGGATCTATACTTAGGAACTCTTTTAATGAAGTGAAATAATACCAGCGAGCGACCATGTGTATTTCTTCATTGTCCTACCGTCACCGGTGAGAGGGAATTTTGTCCCGCAAGAGTTCTTTCACATGCCAGTAAATCTACTGACATGGGCCTGCTACATTTAGGTACACATAAATTTTATCGACCTTGGCCGGATGGAACCCGTAACCTCGGGCAGAGAAAGCCAGCGCGATACAAACTACGCCACCCAGGCCGACATAAAAGCATTGGATCGTGATGGCCAGCGTTTAATTACTTCCAAAATTTCCGGCACTAAGTAGAACTACGGCTAAAAATATGAAAAAGTTTCCTTTGGGTCCTAAGTCAGGATTTTTCATATGAACATTTCTATGGATTTCTGACAAGAAAAGAAAATGCTGCTGGGCATTAAAAGTAGCTCCCTCAAATTTTCTAGGCAATTGTGAGAAAATGGTGGATTACATGTTAGTGGCTTACACTTTCTGCACCTTGACATTTCCCCCCGAAAACTTGGTTGCAGTTTCTGATGAACAGAAGTGAGCGTTTACACCAGGCAGTTTCAACAGTTGAAAGGCATACCACAAGGGTAAATGGCATAATAAGGATAAATGAAATACTGCAATGTTAGCTGATTATTGCTGTTAAGTGAGGGATACCCATTCAGTGAGGGATCCCTATACCAGAGAAGTAACCCATCTAATATTAATTTTTCATGCAATTGTAATCAATTACGGAAGAATACATTCAATTGTGTAAGTATAATTGACCAGTCGAGACAAAAATTTGAATTTGTTGACGAGATTGGTAGCTTATAACTTCAGTTAGAGAAATTTGTACGAATAAATATTTAAGGAACAGTTTTACCATTTAGTAATTTCAGTTTGTGTATATTTTAAACTAAATCTGTGGTCTTTGTGAAGAAAATTACGAGAAATTACCACATAAAATTGTAGTAAATGTTACGAAAAGTCGTCGATGATTACAACTTAAATACAAACTTTCGTTTGAATATGATTTAATGTCTTGAATTATGTTGTTCATTGAAACACGTAGAGACGTACTTCCGAAAACTGTATTTTTGGAATCAGAGAATATCAAAACCTGCGTTAATGCAGTAACTCGCATCAAATTTCAGCAGAATCGAATGCACTACTTTCTATATCTATGCTAGCCCACCTGGTACCATGGTACCAAAACCCTCTTTACATTGTTTGCTTCAGGTTATCAAAACTCACTAATATGGTGACAGAGCGAAGTCATTCAACTTCACATTATGCCTCTTCTACCATTTTATACTCACAACGTATTATAAACCATGTTTATAAACCTCTTTTATTATAAAATTTGCAGTAAAATAGGAGAAAATACACGGAAAATCCCCAATCTTATTAAACTAATCCTTCTGGGGAAACAAATTTGTAAGCTGGCTTATCATCGCGGCATTAGTCCATGCGAAACGTTTGCTAAAAATAATCACACAATAATCTGTGCAATGTTACTGTAGTGTGTACTGTTAAATTTTTATAAGCCTCTAGCTTATATCTATATATTCATTTTATCGTAAATATGAAATAAATCAGGTAATGTAATTTTTCTATTATATGAGTTATATACCTAATCGAAGGCACTGACGATGATATAACCCTGTTCGGGCTGCACAGGATCATACATCACTCTGGGAGATTGGGGATTCCATAATTTTAAACAGTTGGAAAATTAAATCGGTAAACGTTTGCACACCAGCCGTCTTTGTCCCCATAATTCAGTTTCTGTTATATGCCAATTATACCATAAGACAATAGTATCTCTAGAAGGATTACGTCAATTAAAAATTCTCAATGACCTTGTCGAGAATTTTGCTTAGAGATAACAAAAAATATAGGCCTACTTAAAACATAGGTCTCCTATAAGACTTTTACACAGACTTTATTGAAATTTACTATCTGTTTTTAGTGTCTCTCTGTTTTACCGTGTAGCCTATACCAAAGGCTATAAAAATGGGGACTGCAGAAATGTCCCACTTCTATTCTCACAAACACCCAACTTCTCTTTACTGTTTGTTCATAATTTTCATTTAATAACGAAAAAATATTTAAATTTACTGTCACAAAATGTGTACTATCATCAAACCTACATTGTGTTCATAAATAAAATAAGATTCATATAGTGATCATTGTAACGCTGAAAATGTTTCGTTGCAGGCGTAAGACTTTATACCACAACTATAACATAGCACTGTTTTTTTTCATAACAAAAACATTCGTCGCACTCAGGGACGCCATAATCTCGTGGCTTTGTACAGGCTGACAACCTTAATCTTAGAAACTAGTATTGCAGGCAGTAAACAAAAAAATTTCACTTGTTAAAAATGAATATTCAGAATTATGTTCCTTTCTAACCGCAATATATAATCTTGTAAAATATAACATACCCAGTAATACTTATTTGAAACTACAATAAAGGTAATACTGAAAAGTTACTATATTAATCATGGCATTAAAAATCATGGACTGAAACATTGCCAAAAATAATTTACCAGTGTTCGAATGTTGAGGAACTCAAGGGGCCACGATATTACGCAACATAAATAATGAGTTATTTCATTTAGGTATGCTCCCCCCGAGATATGGGCATTCTATACGTTATGATTAGGGCTCAGATTCTTCGGTTTGTTCTTTGCTAGCTAAATGTGATATTTTAACATAATTATCTATTTCGTTGTCATGGCAGTCACCTAGTCCAATCTCATAAAACCTAAAGATGGCTAAATAAGACAAACTGAAAATGGATACAACTATTATTCAACATAATAATAATAGAATATGCACTTAAACATGTTCCAATAAAAAGCACTTTTTAAAAATAGGCCTATGTGTACATGTAGGGGGAAAAAAAGCGGACGGACTCTTGTAGCTGAATACAATATAATGTGTAAGTACCAGCAAGTGCCTGAGGCTTTCTCCCACGTTCATTAATTGAAAAATTAAAAATTAAGAGTATAATAATTATTAAAGCATTATATTTATATTAATTTAATTTTTTTAAATTTTGGATCTTTGAATTTTTTTATTTTGTTTATTTTTTAATTTTTGATTTTCGATTTCTTAATTTTGGATTCTTAGATTTTTTAAATACCGGTATTGGATTTTGGATTTTTTAAATTTTGGATTTTTTATTTTTTAAATTTTGGAATTTTTATAATGGTGAAGGGCTCACCACGCCACAAGCTCGAAGCAGTAATAGCCTCCCACTCAATGCCTGATACTTTTGCCCCGCGCTCTCCGGTACATTTTTCAAGTTTTAGATTTTTTAATTTTTAATTTTGTATTGGCTTTTTAAATTTTGGATTTTTGGATTTTTGGATTTTTTAAATTTGGATTTTTGGATTTTTGGATTTTTTAAATTTGGATTTTTAGATTTTTTAAATTTTGGATTTTTTATTTTTTTAAATTTTGGGCAAGTCTACTCATTGAGTTGATTGTTTCTGTGCAGTCCGTTCCGTCACAGCCCCACTCATTTCGTGACGATTTTGTGTGTAACAATTTGTAACGATTTTGTTCGTAACGCAAGTTTGGGTTAGCTCTCGATTTACTCCTACCGCGGCTAAAGAAGTTTTACTTCGAAAATAGTTTTAAGAAAAAGAGTACAGTAGAAAAAGGATGTGAATTTTAAGCAAAATAAAACTTTGATAAATGTAAAATTATAATCAACATGAAAGAGATTTATCCAAACAATAACTTAATTAGTAATTAATTCATTAAGTTATCTGATATTACCATTATAAACTGTGAAATAACACATAACTAAACAATGAGCAATGTATGGGAGATGCAGACAAGTAGGTAAAGCGTACGTAGCCCCGTGACTCCTCGAGCACTTCTCCTGCACAGGTGTATTGCGTGTAGACTGCATTATGTATTGCAGGCGTTGAAAAGATTTGACGTCTAAAAGCAATTGAAAAGGTTTGACGTCTAAAAGCAATTGGATGAAACATGGACTCAGTGCATTAGTCCTCTGAAACATTTCTTACTGATGAAGCAGTAAATCCTAATTTGAAAAGTGTTAAATTTAGGGGACAGATAGACCTTCTAGCAGGAAAAATCTGCATGTCACAAAATGTAATTTACTATCAGGTGCCTACGGCTTTGCCCACGATAATTAATTGAAAAATTAAAAATTAAGAGTATAAAAATTATTAAAGCATTATATTTATTAACACTTGCACGCGAATCATTCATAAACTAAACCATTTTTTTTTTTTTTTTTTTTTTTTCGTTGGCCCCGCCTTCCACCCCCGGAGTACCTGAGCCATAGGCTATATCTCCGGTCCAACAACCGATTTCGCATTTGTTCTAAGATCGTCGCGTCGCTTTCTCTTGATCATAGAACACGGGGAAAATGTTTGATGAATTTACTTTGGATTTTTTTTCCCGTCACAATTTTACTCTTATTCATTTGTTCATTTGTCCGTTGTCGCGGGGGGGCGTGTCCCCGATCTGGTATTCACCTTATAGAGTGAGGGAAACCCCCCGAAAACCTCACTCAGATCGGTTGCTGCGAGGCTATCCCGCAGCTTCCGAGGCAAGTCTTGGGAAACTAAACCATTAATAATTATTAATTATTATTAATTAATTATAATTAACGAAACAGCTAAAATTCCGGCTTTAGAGTACATTCCACGATTCGAAAGCGCCGCCTGGGAAAACGATCTCAGATTCGATTATGCAGTTCCAAAGCTAACTGTGAACACTGATAATACCACTGCCTTCTAGACTGTATTACTCGTGTGTAATTCTCGAGACGGCGGTGGTTAATACATATCGTTTCTCAACTGTTTGTTGACAGATGAATATGATGTGAATTTTATTTGATAAATTCAGTGTAATTTTCATAAATTATATAATTTTTCAAGGGAAGGAATGGTTTGTTTGGATTTTTATCCGCGACACTTCCATGGTTAAACTATCAATGTATTATAGCTGGTGCCCGCGGCTACGCCCACCATTATTAATTGACACCAGGATTTTTAAGAAATTTACACTGGCAGTTTATTAAAAATGTTTGTGGTTCAGAGCTATGAAAATTGTAAGTAAAAATAAAATTAGAATGTGTTTTCATTGTATTCATTTCACTTAGGCCTTATATAATAAGAAACGGTTTTCCTAATTTTGTACTCTTCGTGAAAGTTTAGACTGCGAGAGACGAACATCGCCGAGTAAACCCGATGTCTCACGAAGTGAGCGAGCGACTGAGCCGTTGAATTGTATAAGAGTAGATTTTACAATAATATTAATAATTAATATATTCAGTTATAACACAAAACGATTAGTATAAATCTATATACTTTCTACGTCTTCAGCTCCAATATCGTGTTAGGTTTCTTATTTTGTACTAGTGCTTAAGGCTGAAACTTAAACTTTTATATTCCTCATATTCTGGGTTTCGAAATGGGCTAAGTCAATAGTCGACACTAGAACAAATTTCAATACATTCCCTGCTATTCTGTGAATGCCGCTAGGCATGCGCAGTGGCTCATATCGGCAACTTAGATATTTTAGTCGGACCGTTTTTTCCCCTACCTGTACATTTTGTATCTTGCTTATGGTTGCCAGTATATTTGTAAGAGAAATTAATATAGCATTGCATTTTATAACCCCATTTGCAGTGTGCAGTGTGTTTGATTTTGTAATCCGGTAAAAGTATCGTTAGTGAATCGAAATACCCGGTTTCTTTTAGAAGTAAATTAAAGACATTCTTATGAAGCTTGCATTTGCAACTGGCTTCGCTCGTTTCATTATCAACGTGTTCATGGCTAAATATACACTCATTGCATAATGTACAATTATAATGGCTAAGACAATTTTCAGTAGTGATCTCTTGTTTCCAGTATATATTTCTATAACTGTTTTGGGTTAGGCGATTGGATTAATTAATTTTACAGTTTTATCGTTCACCGCTGTGACGTAGGTGTTGCTTTTGCTATCCTCAGGCAGCGAGCCCGGGTTCGATTCCCTGTCGGGACATGTTTTTTGGGTGGGGTTTCTTTTTTCATTCCTCCGGGATGAGTTTGTGTGTGCGGCTGGACGGTGTGTCTCGACCAATGTTTTCGTATTTTAGGAGGTGGCCCCGAAATTGAACTGACTTAATCAAGGGAGGCCATCCGTGTCCATGGTAAAAAAAAAAGAAAAGGTATAGAAATTCCTCCCTCGACAGATCGCGATTCTATAACGCTCGGGAGGAATGTCAACATAAACATCCCTTATTACATTATGATGTATTATATTGTATTGTATTATTCTGTTACATTCTCGTTCTTTGTCTTATGCACAGTAAATGCGAGAACGGCCGTATAGGCCTGTGAGCTGGATTTGTTCCATTGAAAGCGTATTTAATATTTATATAAGAATAAAGATGCTCCATACCATGTTACCATAAACATCCCTACAAGAGAGAGGTAAAACATATACACATATACACCTACACACACACACACACGTATATATATATATATATATATATATATATATATAAGCCTATTATAGCGAGAGAAAAGAGAGAGAAGAAAGGTATTTTTGTCTGAATATTCTACACTGAAAATTATGCTTTGCGCATATTATTCTTATGGAAATATAACAGACAGTTGGATTATCTGTAAGCAGATTAATACATGGCAGTTTAATTTGATAAAAAAGGAAGAAAGGTGCATGAAGAAGATGTGGAATGTATTTGAAGAAGACAGTTAAACGCTCTAGGTACTCGCACAAAAAATGGACAGCCATCTTTCATAGTCGTTCTAAGATTTATTCCCAGACATCAGTGAAAGGTATTTCTAAAGGAACAGCTGGCTTCGGTATATTGATATTTAAAGCTGAGCATCAGAAAATGTATAAAAGATGAAGTAACTTCCAGGTCTTTGGGCAATCCATCATATTTTATGAACCAAGACAGAATTTCTTGTAATACCATCATAATACAGCTTGTTATACTTTAAAATCAGAAACGTCTCAATTTTAATACATTTATTCCCTGAAGAAGTTTGTCACTTAAATACGTTCATGCTATAATACAGTAATATCATATATCCTTCAATATCTTTCACTATCTATTCGGTTGTGATATGTTATCGGACTAGTTTATTTTGACAAAACCTCGTGTTTATAATAAATAAACAATTAGACTTTGACAGAAAGGTGACTTTGGCTAGTCGTACCATTTTGCTGTGTACATAAAACTTTTAAATACATTTTATTTATTTTGTACAGACGGTATCATCCAATTCGTCCTTTCATTGTACAGTAATAACGGAATTAAAATGCCTTTTATTCAGGTATAAACTAAAAGTACCATTGTTTATACTTTTAAAATACTAATGTTTGAATGTATGGTAAATAATGTATGTATTTAATGTGTGTACACAGCTGTTCATGAAATATTCTTTTTACTCAATAAAACACAATTTTTTTAGAACTCTGCAATTACATTTTAAAGCTGAATTAATTAAAGTTGTACGAAATGTACGTATTAACATACGTGGGTTAGATTATACTAAAAATCAGAGTATTCTCCGATGTTTAAACGATACGTACTTTGCGTGCAGTTGACAAAATTGTACGACCACAAGAAAGCACACAAAATAATGCAACTCTGAAGACCATATTCAAGCCTCGGGTGGTTATGGGTATTCTTGAAAGTAAATAGAAATTATTTTGGAATAGAGATCGACATAATTTTAGTTTACTCGGAAGATGGGAGGACAATATAAGAATAGATT
The DNA here is from genome assembly GCA_964059195.1 of Ectobius pallidus. Taxonomy (NCBI): domain Eukaryota; kingdom Metazoa; phylum Arthropoda; class Insecta; order Blattodea; family Ectobiidae; genus Ectobius; species Ectobius pallidus. The sequence continues at coordinate 57,671,655 of CAXKWD010000003.1, forward strand.
TAAGGGAAGTAGGATTTTACAAAGGATGGTTGGGTGGAATTACCACAGAATAAGGTTGAATGACGGGCTCGTGTAAGCGCGGCAATGAACTTCTGGGTTCCACAATATAGATATAATTCCTTTAGCTAGCTTCGGAATTGTCTACTGCCGTTAAGTAAGACCAGTAATTTTATCTTCCTGACACTGGTGAAACGCGTGTAAGGGGAAGGGTATTCAGAGATAGGAGTTGAATTCAGAGAGACATCTTCTCCTGCTAGTCATGACAGTGGTAGCCGTATACCTTAGTTAGCGCGTTTTGACTCCCTAAAAGTCTAGCGTATGAATAAAACATCCCCCTTCAAATGACAATATTTCGATAGTGGACTCGTTCCAACTACTGAACATATTTCTGAGCAGGTTCAGGTAGAAACAAAATTAATTTTGGTAGGTACAGTTTGGTTGTTAAATGGAGAATAATGGAGAAAGTAGGAGTTCCCGTTAGAGGTAGTGGGTTAGAAGGAGGGTGAATGAGTGAAACAGAAAACCTACTGCTACTGGCCGACATTACAGTACACGATACTTCTTAAATAAGTGTAATAAACAAACATCTAGTTTAATCATGGAAGTCATGCTAGGAAAGTATGGACGTTCTACTGTCTGTTAATCTGCAGACCTGCAAATATAATAACATCTTCAAAGGTCAAGCCATAATACTACTGTGCCACCAACTTTTGTGAGGAAAAGCTCATATTCTGGCACAAGAGGTTCTTATAGGCAAGGAGAATAAAGAGGATGAAAATGGTGAATGAAAAGAAGGAGAAGAATGAAGAAATTATATAACGTTATGAATCCAGATATTATATTTGTTCACGACGCTTGTATTAATACACTAGGCCTAAGTTATTAAGATATAAATGATAATGGCAGATGAGAGTTCTATAGCTTATCACTACAAGGAGAATTATAAACAATCAACAGTTTCTTTCTTCATGCACTGCGACGGATATTTATTTCCCTGAAAAGATTAATTTTGAAGGCATTATTAGTTGAAATATTACATAAGTGTATTTGTTTCCTATTATTTAATTACTTTCTAATTTCCTTTTAGAATGTGTCATTAGGAAAATTCTGGAAAACAAGGTAGGCTTTGAATTAAATGACAAATCATCCGATCTTAACTTATGAAGAAGATGTTTATTTGTTGAGCGATGACAAAAACACAATAGGGAGAAATGCAGAAAAAATGCACTACAACAACAAATAAAGCTATCGAACAAGTGGAGAAATTCAAATATCTGGGAGCAATAATTACAGATCATGAATAATATTAAGGCAGAAGTTAAGCGTCGGCTAAATTCAGAAAATGCTTCTTTTTATGCAATTCAGAAACTTTTATCTTCTCGTCTTCTGTCCAGAAGTCTAAAAATAAACATTTATTATATGGATGTGAGACAAGGTCTCTTACTGTTCGGGAAAGAACATAATCTGATAGTGTTCGAAAACAGGGTGGTTATGAAAATATTCGGACCTAAGAGAGATGAAAACGGGGACTGGAAAAAACTGCATAATGACGAGCTTCATAACCTGTACTCTGCACCGAATATTACAAGAATGATTAAAACACGGAGGATGAAATGATGTTGTACGCATGGGGGAGGAAAACATATCTAGAAAATATTGAGACCCGAAGGAAAGAGACCGCTTGGAAGACCTAGACGTAGTTGGGAGGACAATATAAGAATATGTTTAAGGGAAATGGGATTTGGGAATGATGGTTGGATGGAGTTAGCACTGAATAGGGTTGAATGGCGGGCTCATGTAAACGAGGCAATGAACCCGATCCATTAGCTTGGTTAGGAATTGGCTTTTGCCATTGAGTAAGTAAGTGAGTATCCTCTGGCAGTTTATTTCACAAATTCTTCAAATTAGTGATTTGTTGGTACAGTTGGCCTATGGAAGCAATTCAGCAGAATATTTCTGGATCTGAATCATGCAGAACAGCATTCAGCAGTTTTGGAATCAAGCAGTAAAGCTAGTGGTTGAAGGATTTGAGGCAAAGAATTGAAGCCGGTTCAAGCGAAACGAATTCCTTCTTTTGATCTCCGTTTCCTCGTTTCCTTGCAAACGAAAGGGGAATGGAATGCTTGAACAGGCATGATGTTTCACAATACCCTGCCATATTACTGTGTGGCGAGAGGAAGCAAAACGTTTGATACGGATTATGCATAGGGATCAGTGTGAAATACTTACAATCCTCCGAGATGTTAGGATTGAAGGAGAAAATATTTAGATTGGATATCATTATTGTTTCTTCAGACACCTTTACCGGCAATTTTTGGTATATTGTGCTTAGTTATTAGTTCAGGTTTTAAATATGCTTCATTATTTTTAGGAACAAAATTAATTAATATTGTTGGTGTAACAAGAGTTCATAAGCAGCACAACATGTTGATGTTAGATTAACCTCCTTTTTTAATAATTCAGTGAGATTTTCCTCCATAGTGAATATAAATAGAAGTTTTTCACTCACTAAGATACCTGTTAGCTCTCTTAGCGGATGGAAGTCCATTAATTAGCCACTTACTGTAGGCATATATGTATAAAGTGGGAAGAAGACTTCTATGTTGTTACCGAAATTCTTCGCATTTTTCTATGAAGTATTGAAATTTTTAATAAAGGCTTTTTAAAAAGTTTTCTGTGTACATAAATAGTAATTAAAAATATCAACTTTATATAATATGTAGCCTACATTATGGTTATGAGCGTGGGTATACAGTTATCAGTACAGTCGATAACAGACCCTCCTCTTCCAGGAAAAAATACATGCATAAATAATACAACAGAAATGAAACTGGTCATTAATTTTCGACAAAAAAGCAGGAGAACTGAGATACAGGAAAATGTAAAAGAGGGAAGGCCGTTTGTGGACACGCAATAACTACTTTTAAAACGCGGCAAACTAGAAACATTCGGACCGGCTAACAGAAGATATAGGCCTATAGTACGGCACAGTGAAATATAATAATCAGCTTGAACAATCTTTTTTAAATAGCCATTAGATATTAGATTTACTGTTCAGGCCATACAGTACGTGGATATGAAGTACAAGCGTGAATACACAAGGTTTCAAAATAAATTTTTCTGTACATGTTATGCTGTGAAATAATTGGCTCAGTGGGCTCTTGGCAATCGGAATCACCGCGTAAACTTGCCAACTCTTGGGTTATACAGCTGACGAAGACATATAAATAATAATATTGTATTAAATACAATAAAACTTCTATTTAAAAACATCGATTTTTCCAGGGTAGTAAACCGCTGTTACGTAAAGGATGTGTTCGCTCTCCTCATTCAGCAGGCCCGCGTTTGATTCCTGGTCGGTATGCAAGGTTCCTATAGACCGTCCCAACCTTAAAAGACAGTATTGGTCTTATGCAGCGCACTGATGCCAGATCTACTCACATTACAAGGCCCGCCACATGATGTGAAAAAGCTCTTAAACCTCGTGAAAACATCCAAATTTGTTTCTTGTACATAATAATTAATGTAAATCATGCCCTGCAGATAGAACGACGGCACACCCTTCTTCCCTTATTTTCAACCCCCATGAGTAATATTTTCTCTATAGGCCCACAAATCTACATTTTCTGACCAATGTCTACAAAATGTTACACGTGTACACTGTGGAATCAAGTAAAAATTCTACGAGACAATCATTCTTGAAAAAAAACACCCCTTGCGAAATTTTCAATCCCTACTTTGTGATCTTTTTACTAGTCTACATTGTTTGAACGATTTTTACCAAACTTTACACACAGACCCTATAAAAACAAGAGAAAAATTAGGCGAAGTTAATTTTGGAAGAAGCCACCCTTTAAATGTTTCTACCCCTATTACACCACCAAAATTTAGATCTACATTCTTGACGTGTTTTTAACAGACTTTGTACACAGAACGTATAGAATCAGGAGAAAATGGTAGGAAAACTAATTTTGGAACAAACCACATTTTAGATCTTTCACCCCTATTTTGTGATATATATTTATCTACATCCTTTGACCAATTTTATCAGACTTTATACCAAGAACCTATTGAATCAAGAGAAATTTTTAACCAAAGTTTATTTGGATGAAACCACTCCTTAAATGTTGCAACCCCTATTATATAAATGTTATTTAAATCTAAATTCTCTGATCAATTTTTGCCAGACTTTACACAGAGCTAACAGAACCAGGAGAAAAACTTAGGTAAAACTAAATTTGGGGGAAAAAAGTCCCTTAAATGTTTTAATCCCTATTAAATGACGTTTAAATCTACATTATTTTGGCTCATTTTACGACTTGACACACAGAAAAGAAAGACTAATAGGAATTTCTGTCTCTTCTTACCTCAACCCCACCCTCCATGGTCTTTAGAAGTAATAGGGTCCTTGAGTGTGACAAGTTGTGCTTTCTCTAGGGCCTAAATTTTGAAAATTAAAGGGGCTTCCTCCAAAATTGACTTCGAAGTACAAGTAAAATACAAAACCAGGTGACGCCGGGTCCTTTAAGCTAATAATTTATAAATGTTAAATTTAATATTAAATTTCATTTCGATAATATTATTTTTCATCATTATTATTATTATTATCATTATTATTATTATTGATATTATTATTACTATTATTGTGTTATAATTTTCAAGAATATAATTAAAAAGGGAAGTAATAGTTAAAATACATTACATGCCTTTAGGCCCTATCCTCAGGGAGTAGTATTATTCCTTCTCAGAGGGCCTTTCGTTTTTTTTTCTTTTCTTATTCCATACAGTAAACTTTCTGGACACCCGGTAGCTTCTGCTATCTCTTTAATTGCCTGGGTAACGTTCATTTTCTTCAAGAAATAATTAAGTATATTTAATACTATAATTCGCTCTTTACTGCGCAATTTGTCAACACTAAGATTTCTAGTTCCTCTATTCATAATTAATATAAAATATTAATTAATATAAAATTTAATTTAAAAAAACACAAGAACCACTTCACATCAAAGTTAAACTTCACTACACAGCTACTATATAACAATGAGCTCTGAAGAAGACACGATAGTCTTAGAAACATCTGAGTACACAAAATCTCAAAGCAACCAAGTCATGAGCGCGAGAATGCTGAGCTCGGGAAAACTGTGATAATTTATTAATGCTACATGATAGAGCGCTCTGGTTTGTTTTAAATACTTTTTCAGACATCTATAAACATTTCTTCTCGCTTAGTCACCAACGTAAAGTCAATACCAAAGTATGTTACTCACTACCTAACTTTTCTGTGTTGCCGTCCGAGAATTTTCAGGTAGCACTTAGTAAAAAAATATATAGCTTTCTTCTTATGTAAAATTTATTGCCGACGGAAAGGGAGTACTTTCTTTCACCATCAGGCAGTCCAAGAAAAAAATCTTTACTTGTTTTGATTATTAGTTTTCTGTCTATCGCGTGATAAGTTATTAATGTGCAAAAATATTGACTTCCGCCAAAATAACGTATTATGAAAAATAGGCCTCATATTAATTATTTATGACTTTACAATTGACATCATTAGAAAGGGCGGAAAATTCCCTTTCAGACTACGCAATCACATTATTACATTTATCACTTTGGAAAATGGCAACATTGTCGGGATAGAAAAGGACGAAGCTAATTGCAGAACGTACGAGTGCAAGTGAGATGCTAATACTACATTTAACTCAATACTGTCTTTTAAGGCTGGGATGATCTATAGGTGGGAATTTTCCGGGGTTTCTCCTCTTCTGTGAGTCGAATGTCGGGAAACTTTAGGCCCTTATGGTCTTCGGATATCATTTGGCCCTCGTTATCACATTCCTCTCATCTGCGCCTTTGTTGGGATAAGTGTGTGAGCGTCTGGTGGTGTGTCTCGTTATTTGTGATCGTATTATTTCGGAGGTGGCCCCGGAATTTGGTTGATCACTCCATGACCTTCTCTGGTAAGTGATCCATATAAATTTCCTTCCCAAACGGTCGCGGTCCCATAAGGCTCGCATGAATGTAAAACTCAGAGAATATAGGAGAAGTTGGAGTATTTTTTAAATACGGGAAATGCATTGTATGCAATTTGGAAATATAACATGCACAAAGATAACGTAACATGCCATTATTATCCATTGTTTTTAAGTTAATTTAAATTACAATTAATCACCATTTTCTGAGCAGGAATTATCAGTGGTTGTCTGTAATTTTTTTTCTTACCATGTCACTCTTGAAACTGTCTTTTAGCTCATCAAAAATGTAAAAATGACTACACAGAAAAATAATACAAGCCTGAAGCATATTCAGCTTTCATTTACAGTTAAGGGATTGCCTTAGTACTGGAAGTGTCCTAGAAACTTGAAATATGTTACACTTAATTAATCCATAAGCTGAAATTAAAGTTTCAAACTTCAATTTTATTTAGCTGGATTTGATTTATAGAAATTAAGTAATTTAATTCAATATTAAAATGAACATTTAAATCTATCTCCACCGTCAGATATAATACTATGATTCTTATTTTTACGTTAGATTATTTTACTCTTACTTTAATAATTTACTAATGAACTTTTTAAACATTGTTTATAATTAGTTTACAAAAAATACCGTGAAAGATGAAAAGTGTTAAAATAATTACCTAAGATTATAATCTTGCTAAACATTTTAAAGACCTAAGGAAACCTTATTAATAATTTTACTCGTATTACACATATTGTAACGTAAATTATATAAAAAAAACAGTTTTAGAATGTGGCAAAATAACACGCGAAATTGAAACTTATAAAACCTGCAATGAAACTTTGCATGCAACTCAAACTGGAGGGTGCTTTAAAAATGGCGCAAGCAGCACTTGTTAAATGTACCTACTCAAATTGCATAAAATTGTTCAGTTATACTTTAGGGTTTGCTTGATTTTTCGACACTAAAATACGAAAGTATCATTTTTTAACCAAAATTGCTAAAACAACACCTCTTTCATCTCTTAAAATAGCAAAAGTACCAGTCAGGGTAGTTGGTTGAAATGTTCCTTCTATTCCTTCGTTCCTATTTCCACCTTTTATGGTATCATACCTCCCCTCTATCAAGCTATAGGCATAAATATTTACCAGAATAACATATCAAAACATTGTTTGACCATCCCCGTACCCTTGATATATTTATATTTTCCACAATCATTTCCATTTTCCATTCAGCGACTGATTTAAAGCCTAAGTAATTACTTTATGCCTAACTTCTAGAATAAAGGGGTCATAAAATAAAAAGCCTCGACCATACTGAACAATTACTTCCGTTGATTCTGTCTTTTATATTTTTAATCCTTTGTGATTATTACAATAACATTTTCTGTATTAATTTAAATAATATTGATATAATTACTTCCCTATAATTTTCCTCAATAATTTATATAAAATAGTGGATATAATTTCCGGTCAAGAAAACCACTATTAACGGCCGTGGGTGTCGGCATGCTGACCACATGCCCCCCAATCCTGCCATCTGCCTATGGGAGATAACGCAGCGGTCGGGTGGTAGGCCAAGTCCCTCCAGGGATGTAGCGCCACGGAGTTTAGTTTAGTTTTAGTGGATATAATTAACACATAACTTTGAAGAGTGTAATAACATAATATTCTGTGTATACTAATATTAGCTCATAGTTTCCCAAGTTTGTAATAGGCCTACCAATTTCTGTACAATAATATAACTATTGCCTATTAGTGTAGTCTAGTGTAGCGCAATGAACCGCCTCATGGCGACACGCTTTTCGTTTTCGGGTGGCATTAGAATTCAAATTTTTAACAATTTTTTATCTTATTTGTATTTTGTAGTAATAAATCATTATTTATTAATTATAATGTAAGTTATGATTAGAAAAAACACGAGCTACTTATTTCTGGGTTATTCTTTGAATGGCTTCAGAGATATGAATAATTCTACTGTTGTTTGATTGCCAAGCTAAGATACTACAGTAAAATTAGCACAAATAACTACATAAATTAAACGATAAGATGAATGCAAATAATTCGTTTCAGTACGTTCGTGTACTGCTATGGTACAAAGAGAAGCCGACTAATAAAATATTCATGGAGGGTATGGTTTCCTTTTCATCAGATTCTAATCAAGAGCTCTCTTCCCTCTCACAACATAAAACGTAATTTGACGGGTAAATATTTCATTGCTTACTTTGTCCCCAATGTCGAACTTCTAATTCATAAAACAACAAGTCTCACTCCAGAATGTTTGACATAGCACGCCAAAGGAATTCCAAACATCAAAAGTGTACATGAGATTCAAAACATAGGCGTGATATGGTTTGCTCGAGTAATTTTCATCTTCAGGAGTTAACAATTTTACTTAATATGAAGGAATATTAACAAAAGTTATTACGAAATGTTTTCCCAATTATCTCATATTTGCTCTTTAAACCACCGATGTAATATGTCTATAGAGTATACCTTTATCGTTTTATGGGAAGACCGAAGGGTTGAGAGTGATTTTCTAAACTATTTGTTCAGTAAATCTGAAATTTGGAAAGCTTATCTAATCTAATAACTTATCTAATAGAAGTTGCAGTTATAAGTTTCAGTTTAATATCTCAATGAGTTCCTGAGCTATTAATTAAATTAACGTTTAATTAAAAACTGAAATCTATCTCCTCCGACAGATATTAAAATAAGAAGCTGAATTCTTATGTAGCATTCTTTGGTGCTTGCTTTAAAAATTACCGATGGACTTTTTTATCTTCTTAATAATTCTTGCTTTTAAAATATTTTGCATAGTAAAATTAAAATTTTGAAAACTTGATGTATAAAGAAACTAAAACTAAATAACAATAATAATAAAATCAGGTAAACTGATGTAACAAAGTGCCAGTATGTTTTTTTAATCAGTTATGACTGCAATTATGATATGCAGAATGTGTGTTTTTTTTAAATTGATTTCCAAGTTAAGCTCCAGATTTATTCATTAAGCAGGGCTTACGGAAGAAGAAAGGTCTACCATCTCGGCCACCTGGGTCATTTTAACGGTCTTGTTGGATAAGCGCATGTAAATCAATATGTTTTTTGTCATAGCTACCTGTATTTTAATTTCCAAGGCCTTATAAGACCACAGTAAAACAATAGGCTATGTTGTCAAGATAACTGATTTTCATTTTTTTTATAAATTCTTTCGAATACGTATATTACCATAAAATAGACACTAAATTGAGCATTACTCCGAAACAAGTCAACCGATTTTATCCATTATGAATAGACATCTTCCCATGGACATTATAAATGTGTATACCAAGTTTCATAAAAATCCGGTAAAGCGTATTTGAGTTACCGCGTCTTTAAAATATACACTAAATTGGGGTTTACTCCGGTACCGGTCAACAGATTAGGTTCAAATTCAATAGGGCACTTTTCATGGACGTCATAAATGGGTATACCAAGTTTCATGGAAATCCGATACAGCGTATTTGAGTGATGGCGCCTTTCTATTAGAAAGGCGCCATAATCTATTAAAATAGGCACTAAATTGGGCATTACTCCGGTACCGGTGAACCGATTTGGTTCAATATCAATAGGGTTCTTCCCATGGACATTATAAATGTGTTTTCCAAGTTTCATGAAAATCCGAAAAAGCGTATTTGAGTTATGGTGCGTACAGACACACGGACAGACAGACGGACAGACGGACAGACATTTTTTCGTCCACCACACAATCTCATAAAGTACCATACTGGCACTTAATAATTATTATAATAACTAAATAACTAAAGATATCTTTAAGAAATGTTTTCATCGATATCAGCTCCGATTCAGTTTCCATGTAGATTAAGGGATTTTTACAGCATAAATAATAAAGACCATAAATCGGTTTTGTGACGTTTTTTAAATACATATCTATATGTGACCTTGCTTATGGAAACCCGCATCATGTCGAAAAAATAAACTTCCTTATTTGGAATGTATGGTTCATCATAAAATTATGAACATCCCAAAACCTCTAGCTCTATAATTTTAGTTTTTATGACCTTTGAAACTTGACTGTTAAAAAAATTATTTACGGCTATTGATCTCCAAAGATAAGCAACTTCTTCATATTTTAAACACGAGTTTCACAATACCGTAATACCATGCTTAGAATCTGTCACACACTAACAGAATCTCCAACTACATTACTACAGCATAGAAAATGTTTCTCTCGCCCGTTCTTAATTTATTTTCACGAAAAATAACAAAGACATCATCAGGCACTACGTTAAATTTCCATTGCGACTCGCGCATGGGTTTCTAAAAGTGAAGACTTCTTTTCAAACTGAAAATACTATGACTGGCAATGCCATCTTTATGTTTATTGAGACAAGAGGATTTAGCCTAGTACAAGAATGAAACCAGATGGCGTCAAAATTTAAAAACCTAAATTTTACACCCTGACAGCTCATTTGCACTGTTACGCGGAAAAGTGTTTACTGTCTTTGGTCAAGTTTCCCTGGGACGGTCACATATTTGTATGTATTTTTTGGTATTTGTATGTGACCGTATAAGTTCCTATAAAAGTATATTTAATTAAATTAATTTAAATGACTGTTTTCCCTAGGAATTTGTTAAAATTTGCGAATTATAAAAGCTTTTTATTAGTAATGTTATATTGATCTACAAAGAGCACTAGAGACATCAAATTAATACATTTTTTTGTAAATAAAATATTCACTGAATTATCTATTTCTGTATCATGCCGTTGTGCAAGGAAAAAAAAAAGTGATTTCAAAGGCTTGGCTGTTAGGAGACAGGAGAATTGGCAAGTGCGATACTTTGCTTGGTATATGAAGTCGTCTATTTCAAGTTGCCTCTAAGTGCATACACATAATCACTAAGGCCTGCTTTGGTTGGCTCGTTCGTGAGCCCGCAACTGAATTGCTCTGATGGGAAGCAACAGAGACAAATGTGGGGCAATCTTGTCGGGATTTATTCCTCTGCTTTCTCTCTCACTTTTCAGTACTTCTCCCTTTATCCCACACCAAGTTAGATCCGTAACGGCTGGGTGCGCTACGAACGAGTGTGCACTTTTAATTAATGACATGTGTACATAGGATTCATCCCAACAAATTTGTCACATAGGACTAGAACTAGAACTAATTGAATCCTATAAACGACAATTAGGCAAACGAAGTAAATAGAATTTACTGTTTAGAAAATTTTCGCCTAATTACTAATCAGCTCGTGAGGAATTTATAATTTAAAAATACATACTACTTTATAAATTTTGTACTTTTTACCCACTTAAGTAGAGTTCATAACAATCAGATTCAGTAACAAACCAAAGTTCATAATACTGCAGCACTTATTAATCTAGAGTGAAATTCTTAGTAAAAGTGTCTTCTAATAAAATATAATATAGACATTAACTTGTGAAAAAACAACTCTAGGTCTTCTAAGTGGGTAAGTATCCAATGTAAGTTCTCAAAGAGGCGAACTAAACAGGAATAATCTATGTAGACTTGCAATCATGAAGCCACAGAACATATTTTTCGTCGAACATTATATTATCAAAAATATGTAATTTAACTCGTTATAAAAAGATTTGCATCATAATTAGCTTAAACTGAATTCTGTAATACTAGATTTAACCTTTGTTATGAGATGAGTTAATTTTAGCTTGAATGTGAACACAGGATGACCTTACATCCCCAAAGGGACAGTGCTTGTTGACCAATTCAAAACAACCCCCATTCAAATCTTCCCTTTTCATGGAGGATAATAAAATGCAGAGGTTTGTAATTTTCATTCAGTTACTGATACTAAAAGGTAACCTGAATACAAAAGGAACTCTGCTGCACGTACTCGTGTAATTGCTGATCTCAACTTCCTTTCCCTTAACTGAAGTGCACAGCAAATGCTGGGAAGGTTCTCTTGAATTCTGAAACTCATTATTGACTTATTGGAGAAAGTCCTCTTCAATATCGTATATTCTCATTCAAGGTAAAGTATTATACAAAAAATCAAACTAGAGAAATTTATAAGTAAATGCTGAAGATGCATAATGTCCTGGTAAAATATAGAAGCCAATAGGCTCAATATTTATGTGTATTAAAAATAACTAATAACGTATAAATAAATTTAAAAGAGTTTTTGCTGACACATACAACAATGAGAATATCGGCAGTGTTCTTCCCATTGTGGAAAATAAAGTAGCTATCTATATCTCTTGTCATATTTGATAGTCTAGAACCGGGCTGTCCAACATGAGGCCCGCGGGCGGCATGCGGCCCGTGACCTCACTCTTTTCGGCCCGCAGGGCGGGCCTCTAAATGTATAAATTACCCTCAAATACGAAATATGCTTCGTTTATCAACAACAAATATTATGGCATACAATTTTTCATTCTGACTTCACCTTTCCAACAAATATTAAAGTTAATATTGATGCATTAGTTAGTGAAAACCAACATCCTCAAATTTCCCACTAATTTTCTTTGTAATTTAATATTTTTTTTAATAAATAAAAATAATACAAACGCGTTATTTCTTTGTATACCATACCTATTAAAACTCACTGACAAAGTTGCAATCCTCCAAGCGGCATTTTTTTAAAGCGGCCCTTGGGACACTTGCAGTTGGACAGCCCTGGTCTAGAACAGTCTGAACACGCAGTATCATCTACTTTCTAAATATAAGATATGTATAAGGTTTTCTTTCAAAATGAAACGGCTGATCTATCAACATGAACTACCGTGTGCATAAGGTAGAATACTGAAAAATACTGGTATTCACATAAGCTAAAATTTATTGTAACCTTTTGAGCTGTTTGTGGTTTAAAATGCACGAAGGATTACTTTCCCAGCGTTCGAGATTGGCTCAAATTGAAACATATAACGATCATACGACATTACAGTTCTTCTCGCGGCACGGTTACTTGACAGGAAATCTAAATTGGTTCAGTCTAGTAGAGGATTACCTCTGCTACTGTGAAGACTGTGAACTCACACAATTCACCATGCACTGCATGCGCAAGATATAGATAGGCACGACGAAACCTTAACCAGGTAGCAGTGCAAACAGACAGATGGCCGCCAGAATTCAAGTTCTGGACAACGAAACAACCGAACGAAGCATTTAAAGACTTCGAGACACACATAATAGGTGAAGAAAAGTAATAGGAAATAGGAAATGTAGAAAAGTCGGAATTGAGACTAACCTATAGTGAGACGAACCCTAGCAGAATGCTCAGGCTCCTGCAGGAGAACCGAGCACAGTATGTCAATCGCCCAAAGTGCCCTGAACGCTATGGATGAACCCTAGTAGCCGATCCGAGTTAGGTTTTCTCAACTATACCAGTTGAATACGGGATCAGAGACACGACCCCCACGAGACAGATCACTGAACATAGTGAAGCTGAAGGAAACACACATTTCCCTATGGTCGAGAGCTCTGGGGGTGGTGGAGGGCTTAAAACACGCTGAAATTTATTATAAAATAAGTTACACATACATATAAGTATATACGCTGCTGAATTTAGAAATATGCCGGAAGAAAAATATAATTATTACGCAAAATACGAGGAAATATTTTCAAAGTGGACGAAAAATATGTTCCATAAAAGAAGTATCTCGTCAATGTGAAGGAGAGGCAGAGATGACAGTTTCGCCCACACAACAGTAACTAAACCTTGACCTAAATCACATCAACCACAAGTAAACGAGGGCTGCTAATAGGAAGCTCATGTTGATCCTACTAAATGAGCAATACTGCAGATGGGATACACACACTCCAGTTACCTGGAACACCCTCGTGCATGCCAGTACGCACTTGTGAGTATTAGCTTCTTGTCTACGTAGATGCATACGCCTCATTTGCTCGAGTTCCAGGAAAACTACTTAGGCCTATTGATGTTCGTGAACCGAATTACCTAGAAGCTAAACTGTACTTCTAATGAAGAATGACGACGATCATGATGATGATGATGATGATAATAATAATAATGATAATAATAATTTGCAATAAAGATTTAAAAATTAAAATACATTGTACCACAAATTTATAGTATTTTCCTAAGAGAAAATGTACACATGCAAGCTTCGATCTGATCCACTCTCCTGCAAAGGACAGCATAAGTAAGTGTGAAGTAAGGCTGCGGGTTCGATTCCCACCTCGGGCATGGGTGTATGTGTATATTAAAGATAAAAAAAAGTAAAATGTTAAACCGAAGAAAGGGAAAAAAGTTTCAGCAAATTTTGGCTTATGGCTAGCGTAAATTATGCCAAATCAAAGATGTTATGCTCACCCAAGAGGGTGGCAAAAGAAAACTAACTTACAGTAATATTTTTTTATTCCTAGCACTGGTGGAACGCGTGATAGGAGAACGATATTCAGAGGTGGGAGTTTAACTTAGAAAAACCATCTTCCCCTCCTGCCAGTCATAACAGACGCACCCGTATATCTTACTTAGCACGATGTGACTACCTTGAAGACTGGCGACAGAGTGAATAATCACCCCCTTCAAATGACAATATTTGGATATAGACTCTTCCTTGCTACTGTGCATTTCTATGAGTGGGGCCAGGTAGAAAAATTACTGTAGGTATGCGAGTCTGGTTCAGAAGTCGTTTCTGGACAGCAGGAGAAGAAAAAGAATCTAAAGAAGAAGGAAGGAGAGGAGGATGCACAGGAGGATTGATATGAATGCTGTTGTGAGTTGGTTTGCAATCTACACACCATATCATATTGACAGGAAACAGAATGTGATAGCCAAATAATTTCGTTACATGCCAGTAAATCGTTTGGATCTTATATTAGGCCTACAATAACACAAATTATGAAAGAAAGTTTTCTCTATTTCCTAGGAATGTTCATTCTAATAACAAAAATTATGAAAGAAAGTTTTCTCTATTTCCTAGGAATGTTCATTCTAATAAGTTAATAAATTTATCATAAACTGCTTCTTGTGATTATAGTCTCTAGTCTAATTTCTGATGTTTTCCATAAAAATTTTAAGCAAGGAATTTGTATTCTTCCTATCTTGCGTTACATATAAGAAAATAGACTAATCTAACCTAGAAATAGTCCTAAATTAGTGTTAAAATACAATAAAATAGTGAACTGAAAATGTAAATTTGAAATGTTAAAAAATAAATTGACAGACCTCATGAATTTTAACACCCATAGAAGTGTCACATGTTGAAAGGAATTTGGCAGTTATGTTACACTGTGAAAAATAATTTTCTCTGATAAGATCATCCACAGACCTTAATGCAGAAGAAACTATTTTCAGTTTAAAACAATTGTCGTGACTATATCCCTGACCGTCCTACTATTACTTTGCAAAGCATAGGTTCAAGGTGGAAACGCTCCCCAAAGACCCATAAAAGGAGGGAAGGGGATCACGAAGCAGTAAATTGCAACCAACTTCTGCAGAGGTTTGTTGCAATAGTAAACCTAGTTTCCATCTTATATAACTTAAAAAAACAAGATTGTCTGAAACCTTTAATTTAATCTCTTTCTGATAAAACATGATATAAAATCCTTCGTCTTCTCTAGTTTCATTACGGCGCGTGTACGAATTCGTATAGATTTCTCAATTCATAAAAGCCTGCCCAGTGTTGAGTTTGCAATCCTCCACACACGGATACAATAAAGAATCAGAAATAATAGATTTTCCCACAAAGGTAATCTTATGGTGGAAAAAAACTCTCATTTACATAAAAGGTCGCGCAAACCTCGGATCCTGAGAGCTGTGAGATTTGGGGATGAAAATGTTCACACCGATATTCAGCCCTTATTATACAACAGCTGGTGAATTGTTCGTTCTAGAATCTAGTCGATGATAATGTAAGACCAAGCAGTGGAGGTGTAGTGGATAATACTCCTGATGAACAAAGTATCTAAGAGTAAAGTGACCAGCCATATATTGAGCATGATTGGGATACTCTTAGTAGAATGTGTATTTCGTCAGCATCCTCCAATAAGCTGCAAAACGAAAGGCCCGACTCTTGTTCGTTAGAAAATTAAAATAGCGTTAAAATACAACCAAGGAATGAATTGAAAATGTAAATTTGAACTTTGAAAAACTAAATTCACATGTCTCGTGAATTTTAAACACCCATAGAATTTTCACATAATGAAGGGATTTTGGAGCGGTTTAAAAATGTAAACCAACTTCATTACTGTGGCAAAGTAGTACTTTCGCTTCCCATTAATAATTTAATGTTACTTTAGTCTGAACTTCCTGATGAAAAGCTGAAATATATACACATGTTTTATTTTATTTTGAACTCGAAATGAAATAAATGCCATAACCAACACGACAAAAAGGCCGTTGTTCAATTAGTAGGCCTACCTTGTTCGCTTGCCAGACATATGATCAGAAACTTGCATTCAAAATAGTTAAGGATCGTTTGACATTGAAATGTAGAGCCGGTGTTTCTCACTCGTTTCAGGTGTCACCTATTTAATGACTGTCATGTTATTTGCTGATTTAGCCGCAACATACGCTTGCTTGACTTGAATCCACTAGATTTTTATTTGTGGGGGCATTTAAAAACTCTTGTGTGTGCAACACCGGTGCAAGATGTAGAGAGTTCCCATGCTCGTATTGTACAAGGCTGCCAGTTAATACGAGATACCCCAGGGATATATCAGCGCATCAGGGAGTCCATGCGAAGGTTGGTTGACGGATGTATCCATGATAATGGATGACATTTTGAAAATTTCATTTCATGTTATGTTAGTCACAGTTCTGTTTTTGAGTATCATTTCTTATGATTTCATGTTTTCCACAGTTCTATTTTCGAGTATTCTCCTAAGTGGTGCAGATGTAAAGAAAGGGTTTTATCAAGGCTATAAAGCATTTTCAGACCCATGTTTTTTTTATAATATAACTTCACCCTCTATATGGAAGGAATGTTTTCCCAAAGTTTTGGCCTACCTTTCTGTAACAAATCTGTGTGTGTGTGTGTGTATGTTCTTAGGTTTGAACCTGCAGACATTGGGCTTAACTCAAAACCTCAAAACCGTGATTACCTAAGAAAAACGAACCAGAATATGAAGTAAATAAATATATATACAATATTTATACACACACATATATACATACGATTTCTGCTTTATCATTATTCTCAAAGGGCTCATACAAAGGTTCTTTAATCAGAATTATTGCGTTCCTCTATCACTCCTCAAAGCTCGTAGTAATGACAGATCGGCCCATAAGTACTGAAGGATACTAGCCAGAAAGAAACAGTAGGAGCTTGCCAAGGATTAGGATTATGCTGGGTATGCCAAGGCATGAAAATCTATGTTCTTAGGTTTGAACCTGCAGACATTGGGCTTAACTCAAAACATCACTACAGTGATTACCTAAGAAAAACGAACCAGAATAACAAGTAAATAAAATTTATTAAGCATTTTTTTAGAAAATTATCGGAATATCAAGTGCATTGGTCTGAAACGATAAAATTCAAAACTTTTTGAAGCTTTGAATATTAAACATTTTTATATTAAGTTAGAGAACCATACTCAGTCACATCATCAAGCTGTTGACCGCGAAACGACGATGAAAGTAAATTTATAGGATGAGCAAATTAAGAGAGAGAGAAAAGGAATCGAAGAAATGAAGGTAATACGAAGTGAATTATAATAAAATCAGGTAAACTGATGTAAAAAAGTGCCAGTATGTTTTTTTTAATCAGTTATGACTGCAATTATGATATGCAGAATATGTTTTTTAATTGATTTACAAGTTAAGCTCCAGATTTATTCATTAAGCAGGGCTTAGGGAAGAACAAAGGTCTAGTTTTTTTTTTATCAGATTAAAATCTTCCAGCATCACAATCGCACACTCACATAAAAATACGAAAAAGAAAGTGAAATTGGCTGGTTTCGGGATTTGAACCATGGAACTCCATAACGTGAGGCCAAAACGTTACCATCTCGGTCACCTGGGTCAGTTTAACGGTCTAGTTGTAAGTTATAAGCGCATGTAAAACAATAGTGTTTTTGGTCATAGCTAACTCTATTTCAATTTCCAAAGCCGTAAAATATCACAGTAAAACAATTGACTATGTTGTCATGATAAATGATTTGCTTTTTTTTTATATAAGTTCTTTCGAATACATATATTATCATAAAATAGGCACCAAATTGAGCATTACTCCGAAACAGGTGAACCGATTTCATCCAGTATCAGTAGACCTCTTCCCATGAACACTATAAATGTGTATACCAAATTCCATAAAAATCCGGTAAAGCGTATTTGAGTTACCGCGTTTTTAAAATAGACACTAAATTGGGTTTTACTCCGGTACCGGACAACCGATTTGGTCCAATATCGGTAGACGTCTTCCCATGTACATTATAAATGGGTATACAAAGTTTCAGGAAAATCCAATAAAGCATATTTGAGTTATCGCGACTTCTCATATATTAACATAAAAGGCAATAAATTGGGCATTATTCCGGTACTGGCCAACCGATTTGGTTGAACATCAACAGACGTCTTTCCATGGATAGTATAAATGCGTATACGAAGTTTCATAAATATCCGATAAGGCGTATTTGAGCTATTGCGCCTTTAAAATATACACTAAATTGGGTTTTACTCCGGTACCGGTCAACAGATTAGGTTCAAATTTAACAGAGTACTTTTCATGGATGTTGTAAATGCGTATACCAAGTTTATTTCTATTAGAAAGGCGCCATAATCTATTAAAATAGGCACTAAATTGGGCATTACTCCGGTACCAGTGAACCGATTTGGTTCAATATCAATAGGGTTCTTCCCATTGACATTATAAATGTGTTTTCCAAGTTTCATGAAAATCCGAAAAAGCGTATTTGAGTTAGAGCGCGTACAGACACACGGACGGACGGACGGACGGACTGACAGACAGACAGACGGACAGACATTTTTCGTCCCCCACACAATCTCATAAAGTACCATACTGGCACTTAATAAACAGAAAATAGAAAGTGTGTTACTTAATACTTGATTTACTGAACATAACAGCAACGAGTATAAATTTATCGGACGTAGCCACATTTCTCGCGTCAGTCAAGACCAGACATATCACTATTACTTGTATTGATCGTACAGCATCTGCCTCTTTACTCCTAACTGCGTTTTCTCTTCTGATACTGCCCGACTTCGAAGTCTTCGATTCTGTGTTATCATGATAGACTTGTAGAATTTTAAGGGAAGCTCTATGGTTTTCACTTTATTTTTCTTCCTTTTTTTCTAACATCTTCGAACTAACGAATGAACTAGTAATCTTTACGACACTGACAAATGAATATTGAAAACACCAAATGTTCAACATAGTCCAAACTGAGTTTTTATTGAGTCGATACTGAACTGCATGTAAAGTACTGCATATTACAGACACACTGTAAGAAAAGCAAGATGAAGACTTGTCATTTGCATAAAAAGTGGCTTTTGTAAAATATCGGCTACCTTCTTTTTAAAATTGTTGCTAAAATGAACTGACTTCAACAGCAGTATGGAAATTTGAAGGCAATGAAATATGAGTATCTAAATTTTCTGAAAACTTTCCTCCGTTGCTATAAATAATAAATATAATAGTCAATTTATTTAAACTCATAAGATCATAACTGAACACAGAAGGAGGTAAATGGAGAAATACGAATCGTATATAAAAAGTAGATGTAAATAGAGAGAAAACGAAGAAACAATTACACCGGTACATTATAAAATATAAACATATTCACAATTGAGTTTCCAACATGATACAGAATAATAAAGATAATTTTTACTTACTCTACCCGTACTATATGTAGGCCTACGAAAGGTAATGTTCGACCCCGAAATTGTATGTTGCGTTTTTAACATAAATATACGACTTGAGGTCCTTGAATACAAAAATACTACTTTTAGAAACATCTGTCTGTCTCTCTGTGTGCGTCCCTGTGTCTGTGAACATCATAGATCGAGAACAAAAAATCGTATAAAAACAATAATTTTTATTTGGGTTATTCATCATCTGCAAATGTGACATGAAGATTCCTGATTGCATTTAATGCCACTTTACATGAATAAAATCTCGTTTTTCGCGATTTTCTAAACAACACCAACGTTAAAGTGGTAGCGAGAAATGCAAATGTTAAATTCCTTCTTCAAGCAAAAAAGTACCGGTACTTAAATTGCCCTTCGCGCCACTGCATCAGGGTGCATAAAATTTACATACAAGTGTGCGCACGGGTTTTGGAGGCATACGAGCTGAGCCAATGTGTGCATTAAAATGACGAATTTTCTATAGTATTTATAAGTTCTCTTGACCTAGTTCGGACGCTCACAGAACAAGCGTGAGAAACAGAGTTTCTTATTTTTCTATCCCCAAAAATACTATTGGAAATTCCTCATTTCAGTGTCGCATTAGCTTAGCTCATATACATTCTAAAATCGTGCGGATATAATAGCGTGATGGAAATGAAGTTGGAAAATTTTGATGTTTTATTCCACTGAATCTATATTTATTTTCCATTTACAGGCTTTGGACTGCATAATTATAGTTGAATTTAGAACTGTAAAGAATACATTATTATATATTTCTTGTACGGTTGTAAATGTTTATTTAAGAAATAATTACATACGGTTAAAATTACTGAAACAATACAAAATAGAAATATTACTCATACAGGGATAAATTGAAAACATCTAAACTATTAAACTCAAGAGGTAAAAGTTTTTTTTAATTGAAAGACAAAAACCTGTTTCTATAACCAGTACGTTGAAAAGTAAACTGGCCCAGTGGCGGTTGTCTACAATAAACTTTTAATAAAGAAAGGTAGCTTATGTAATTTGCAAATGTGACAAATGCTTTGGGAGGCATTTAAAATTTTCCCCGAGGAAGAATTTATTCAAGACAAGAAATGGATACACCAAATCAAAATCCGCAAAGTTCATATTAATTTAAGATGTTGTTACAATTGATACACTTGAATTAAGAATAACTTACAGTAGAATAACTGTATCTTCGTAGTAAACTTCGTATTATCTTCGTAGTAATTGTTATTACGAAGTAGTAATTGTTAAAAGCTATCCTGTGTTCCTTTAATTGAACTATTCTACTTCATCACTTTGAAAGGTTATAGAAAGATGAGCTGGGAATAAATTTTATAGGTCATCATTCCATTTTCATGGCCTATAAATGGGACACGTTACAATTATTACAAATTATATTCCCAGCTTCTATTGGCTAAAGCAAGTTAAATTTTACCGACATAATTGAGAGTCATTAACATTACGCGAGAAAGCCGCCGGAATACATGGCCTATGGTGCAATAGACTATTAAGAAGAAAATTCCATCTCTTGTAATTAAATTGATTGAGAAACGGTATATTTAGAAAGTAAGTACGCGTTTTATGATTCTTCGTCAGAATTTATCTCCTAAAACAGCTCAAGATATTAGGCCATATATTAACCATTTTACACCGTTTATATAACAGACCGTTAAAAATGTAAACAGTCATGAAGTGGTGTAAACCAAACTATTATCTTTAGGAAGAAGCTATTATGTAAGGTTCAGTAAAGAGCTTTACATTGTAAACATAAACATTCGCATACAGCGAACTTCATTCTGACTTTGTGAGATACCCCGTAAAGTGTTAGTTCCACTGGTTTAATACCTACTGTAATACTTGTGTGTAAGAACAATAGCAGAACAAATGGGACGGTGTTTAGTCTCATAGCTGACATCCGTAGCAGCCCTTTAGTATTTGCCGGAATTTATGAAATTTCATTAAGACTTTAATAATATGCAATAACATATTGAACTGTTTCAAGACTGGTTTAAATATTTTACTCATTATGATGAATGATTGAGTGTAACACATTACTGAACCTTTGCCGTTTGGGCCCATGTTGCTCTTTTTCGGTATGGAATTATTGTGAATCAAGAATAATTATAAGGTATTGAATTATTTTTTAATCATTGGCTTTCATTAAAAATTCATTTTAGACCGGTTGACAGAGCCAGCTCAATTTCTACTGGTTACTGTGAAGGCATTCGTAATGATAGAAGTATCCTATTTGCTCTGAAGTATGCTGGATATCCAACCAACGTCCATTAAAGTTCCAACCCTCGTATTAACAACTCACTTTTAAAATTTAAATTATTTCCTGAATTATGGTCCCTACTTACTGTAGGTTATTCTCCAGGTACAATACTAATGAATTAGAATATATTTCAAGGTTTGATATTATGCCTGATATTTTCTGATATCAACGAAGTACATACAAAATTAAAAATACAACGATATAAATGAATAAAATAAACGTTTTAGACTCCTAGCTGGGCACATTATTAGAAATAGACAGCAATGGCCAAAATAGGCGTTTATGGTAAGTCAAGAACGCTTTATGTTCTTAAATAATTTTCATGTCATGCTTGCTTTTATAAGTACGTAAATGATTGAAATTGCAAAGGAAAAATAATTCTTTATACGATAGAAATCCAAAAGAGGTATGCTACCACAACAGTAGAACATTTTAAGAACTGAAATTGCTTAAAATTACAAGTTAATTCACAAAGTTGCCGTTTTTTATTTTTATTTTGATTAGCCTAAATAAACTGTTTTCCAGCACAATATCGCATATCTTAAAACAGGTAGAAATTTAAGTTTCGTCTACACTAGAGTAAAATGAGAAGAACGCTAATGGATTTTAAATGTTACTTGTCACTTTGTGTTTAGTAACAAAATACCCTTCCCATAAGACGTGAAGTATATACTAACCTATTTCTAGAAAAAGATAAGAGGCAAAGCAGTATAGTACTACAGAATAGAAGCAGTTTACTTAAAAGTCTGTCCTCAAGTTCTTTTATTTTTTGCAGAAATGTGTAGAGTTAGTGTTTTTATGAAGATAAATAGGGCTTAACTATAAGACTATGTTTGGAAATGAATGTGAATAAACCGCTGCCTAGGGGAAAATAATTAGGCTATATTGTTTATCTTATGTCATAAATTTCGAGTTCCAAGAATAATCTGTTATCATAAGACTCTCATTCACTTATTCTTACGAATGGTTGAAATTTATACCTACAATAAAAACAAATATCACTATTTATTTACATTATTTATAAGATTTTACCACTCCTAGTTCTGGAAATAAATAATCTTTAGAGATAGGTACAACAAGTGCTTCTTGCTTTAAATTTTAAGTACTGTGTCCTTTGTGTGGAATCTAATTTCACCGAGTTAGTTTTTACAGGCCATCATGCATATTACTAGAAGATATTTTCATAAAGTAATACCATGTCTTGGAAATAGCCGATAAAGTCACAAAGTCGAGAGGAAATTTATTTAGGAGAGTTCAAACTCATACATTATATTCACTTTGTTTAATTTTAGCTCTCTTTTATGATTTATTTTCTTGTCATGGGAAATCTAATACTGTAGTTGGAGCAATAACGATTTATTCAGTTATAAGTTTATGTGTGATGCTATAGGAAGTATGTTACCCGATATATAAAAATGTGAACGTAACAGAGGGACATCTTTGAAGTATTTTATGATTTGACAAAGCAATAAATAAATAAATGAAAATGTAGTAATATTATTAAATCTATTAGACTTGGAGATTGTACATTAATTTTGTTTGTTTCGTCAACCTAAAAATCTCAATAATACAAATCTTAACATGTTAGAAGGTATGTAGAAAATATCTTGTTATTAATTATTCTTGTGCGTTGTGAAAATAAGTAGACCTACTGTATATTCTAAAATATACTGTTCTATAATAGTAAATTAAAAATTAAATTATATAATATACGTCACATTAAATATTCAGTTAAGTAATTCCAGAAGCAAACAATCCTTACTATACATAGAGTTTGTTTCTTCTTTCAATTACGATAAACCACAAGAAACATTCGTCTTACCTTGTACCCATCCCACACGTTAAGAGGAATTAATGGGGCAGAGTATTTTGGCTCCCCAGGCAGTTCTTGCAGTCAAAGAATTGCCAGCGCTACGGAGCCATCCTAACGATCGTTATACTTAATTCATTGGAGGAGCACCAGACCTTGCTACATGCGTTTTCAACATTGCTTACATTCGAGTGTTACAAATTATAGCACGTGTTTAAACTTCATGCAAGATCTATATCAAGGATTCGTTTATGTTTTTATATGACTACTACATACTTTATGTTCTACCAGCACGAACATTTGACGTAATTCACGAATGCAAATCATGCTTAAAACTTATTTACAAGCTCAACTCTAAATATAATAGGATACTCGTAGATAATGCCAATTATTGTATACTAATTGATTATCTTTGATCAGATTCGATGTTTCAATTAATAGATATTATTCAAAATCTGCACGGCATACCGGTAACATATCTTCTGTGACTAACGTCAGATTTTAACTTCTAACAGAATACGAAAATATAAAGGTACGTTTAGCAATTTTTTCCCGAACATTTTTCTCGAGACATGAGTAGCAAGAATCTATTGTATAGGCCTAATCGGAAACACATAAAGGCCACCAACATAATATTCAACATTATGTAGAACTCAATGTAATAAAATAAATAAGACACCAGATGCTCAACAAGATACATTTTGTGTCGCCTAGGCCTTTCGGTGTTACCACACCATCTTCAGGGCATCTTTTGCTGGCTTGGAGCATCAATAATTAAAATAAAAAGTAAAACTCAATGCTCGGTCACTATTATGTCTTCACGGGTGTTAAGATTATTAATCGAGCTTTCGGCCATCCTTAACCCTTAAAAAGTCGCGCGGCGGTGGAAATGGTCAACTTTCAAATTTTAATAAAACGTAAATATCCAGTGACCCGTCTTGCTACCTGGCTTCTAGAATTTCAAAAAAAATAATTTGGCCTCTATGTTTCTTTAATTTTCTTGTCTGAATGTTTGTTTCATGTCTGTTAAGAGTCGGTGAATTAGACCACAGCTCGATCAACAGTGAATACTTGAAACTGCTTTCCCTGGTAAAATAAATAATGTTTTAAGAGGGGGTGATTTGCAGTATGAATAGACATAGCTAGGTCGTTTTGCGGGTGTGTATGAGAGAGAAGCTGTTCGAAATTTTCTCTCGCCGACAATAACTAGGCCGAAAGCTCGAGTTTTATAACAATTGAAGCCATATTTGCGATTTCAATACGTATGTTTCTTGCTTCAGTAACTGTGTAGTCTCTTGCTGAAATTAGGCAACAGGGAGGAAAAGTACAGTATCAGATAGAAGCTTTTAGATCCAGATGAGAGTCTGCTCCTATCATTAACAATGAGAAATTCATGGAATGTTTTATCAACATAAAATTAGTTGAATTACACTGGTACTAAATCACGAATTCTTCAGAACAAATTGAATACTAAGATTTTATGTTCGTGTCTTTAACTACTTCATCTAAGTGCACTTTGACTAGCAAGAGATGTGGACGAAATTGGCGGTTCGAAGAATTATACCAAAGGAAAATACTATTGATCAGAATGCTGCTAACCACTTCCAGAGACCTATGTGAGTTATGGAAAGCCCTGCAAACACGGTGGAGGTTAATTGATTGGATGGTATATACAGTTATATGGTATCATAGTCTAACTATTATGCAAGATTTCTAGAGTTTGTGCAAGTTTATCGTTGTTTCATTGTTAAATACTAACAATAAATCGTGATAGTAAACCATTGATTTTCATTTTATGGGTACGAGACCTTCTTGGTAATGCATATTGGGAATGGTGGATCCTGTAAATCGCATAGTGAGACTCTCCAAGATAACCCGGCTTAGCCCCGATGAACTCCTTTCTCTTGGTTTTATCCAGACTTACTTGGATATCTGTAATCTTTATGATTCTTGCTTCTGTCATGAAAGCACTCGTAACATACCTCTATATATTCGATAAGTCTTTTTCGAAAATGTGCTAAGCCAGACAATCTTATCAACGAAGTACCATAAGTACCATAACACCTGTAGCATGTCTAGATGAATGATATTTCTCTTGAGGCCTTTAAAACGTACTTCCTATCTATCCAGTCCTACCCAGCAGTATAATAGTTTATATGAACCAGCAGTAAAGGCCTTTGCCCATTTATGGTTATTTTGTGCAACTACCAATTATAAAAAGTTTGGAAGTTAAAACTTTTGGTGATCGACAACCATAAGGTACTTATTTTCACACAGCCCCGAGATAAGTTATAAGCGATATTTAAATAATATGACAATTTTCAAAATAAAGTTATAAAATTAAATCTTCTATAGTGATAGTTAACTTCTATTCTGACCTCTCCCCTTTAACTGGACTCCCCTTGTCGTTCTAACAAGGGAAGGAAGGTATCTAAATGAACTTCCTTTTAAGGTCATCATAAACAATGACCTTCATTTCTATTGTGACGGGCTTTGTGAAATGAAGCGTAGAAAATGTCTTATAAACTCGAGCAGAAGTTTTTGAGGTTACAAAGTTGTTGAAGAGTTGGGAGCTGTGGTGGAGGGGAACTATAGAACTGACCGAACAGTAGTGGATCACAGTGGACTGGAAGTGCAAACAATACTCTACAGGCAACTTTGTAATGAAGTTTACTCCATAGTATTCTGAAGCATCGGATGGCGATATCAGTACACAATGCTTTGTACTGCACTTTATTCCAATGCGGCCACTCTTCAGAGATATCCCTAAATATTATCACCAATAGCTGCGTAAAACTTAGAAAAGTTACGCAAATATTTATGCCAAAATTGATTTCAGTACTACATATTGACTGAAGTGCCTATTTATTATCTGTTCAATAGTACTTTGATGTTATAATTTATGTATTAACTTGTCAGAGGTAAAGTCTATATCTTTCACCCCAATAAAAATAAAATTTATTTGTAGTTTCTCGTAGTTTACACCAAAAAGCCTATGCAATTTAATAATTACTTACAGACATGTTTGCAATACTGATTTAATGAAAGTTATTGTAAGTGAAGAGTGAATCTCAGTTTCTCTGTTATATCTGTGCATGTTATATTATACTAGAACTGAACCACAAGATTTTAGTTGTTCTGTATGTCTCATGATTATAGAATAGAATAGAAGAGGAGTAGGCTATATTAATATATAGTAATAAACTGATATAAAATTATATTCGTACATTTCTACACAAATAACGTAACTACTGATCTTGACCATCCAGTATCGACTATCGATTCTTAGAGCATATTATATTATGAAACGTTAATCGATTTCGGAAGAAATCATAACCCTAAAAATCTGAAAAACGAATGATGTTCATAGGGGCCATTTGGTGATTTAATTTTTTTAAAGAAAATCTGCTGTTATACATATACTCAAACTTTTATCAAATTCTCATTTTCATGATTCGAGATTAAATTTCTACACAGTATTAATTTATATCGTCTGTATTAAAGTATGATTTGGAAATTAAATAAATCATTTCTTAGCCTAAAGGTTACAAACCAAACTTATATTCGACTGCTGAAATCTTTGAATATATCACAGCAGATAATTTTGAAATAATATTTGGAGCTATTTATACCTTCTAAAAGCAACATTGTAAACTTACAACATACTGAATACTTGAATTTAATTTTTCTCATGTTCGTGATGCATTCATTTGCAGACAAAAGTACGAACACATGTTTTTAAATTTACTGTATGGGGAACAATTCAACGTTTACTGTAACTCTAAATTTTACAATACAATATAAACTGAATACAATGGAAATTTCTATTTTCAGGCCAGTGTTTTAAAATAACAAAAGATGCTAAGTAGAATAACTTATCAAAAGTATGCAAAAAGGGAAATATACAAGATACCATGGACGCAGAATTGCCTAGAAAGTACAAACATTTTCTAGGATTAGCGTTATAAGTATAATGATACTGTAGAATTATCTCATGGGAAAAAATATGTAAGTTATAAATGGTGCTGGAAATTCGTCCTTCTGAACAAAACTTGAAGGTACTGTGTTGTAGGTATGAGATATGTAAATATTCTGCTTATTTTCCAAGAGCGTCAACATAGTAGAGTTTGAAACTGAGAGCATAATATGTATCATTTATAACGTTATTCATTAAAGGCTACTACAAAGTACAGATTATGGTCAGATTAAATTCCATATTGAAAAGCGTTAATTGATTATTAATTTTAATTAATTACTTATCTTACGCCAGTGTGTAATGTGATATATGTATCCGAGATAATTACTTGTATATACTGCATAGCCTGGTTTATCGTCTGGGTGACATTTTGTGGAATGACCTGGATATTGACAACCCATATTATGCTATGTTAATATCCGGCTGATTATATGTCGGTGATTAACAACGCATGAATTGTCTCCCACGGTTGGCTCGTATGACGAACACGCCAAGTACGTGTTCGGAATAAATAATTTTCTGAAAAAATATAATGAAATATAATAGCCTACAAAGACAGCTGGTGTGGCGTCTTCAGTAAAGAGATCGGTTATCTATGTGGAGTACCGCATCGACCCCGGGCAACGGCTTGAGAGTCTTTTCTTTCTTTGGTTTCCATAACCATCTGTTCTTAGGGTTATAATAGATCTCTGCGAAAGTGAATACACCGGGAAGGCTACTTGAAGACACTCTCGCTCGGGTTATACCAGTGTTCAACCTGCGGTCATGTTTGGTTGCCCGCAAACAAATAATAATTTTAACTACAATTAGGCCCGGTACTTAAGTTCTCTACAGGAGGAAGAAATAGAAGAAAAGGATGCTATTATTTTAATTATACCATGTGTGTAGTGTTGAGTTATAAGTTGCATATAATTCATCAAACTACTAGCCTGTATCTGCATATAAGGAGAATATAAAAGTAAAGGGTAATAGCAAACTTGTATTCGTCGTTCTTATTTACTTCATCCTATTTTGTTATCTTTCTTTCTTTCCTTTTTCATCTTTCCATCTCTCTTCATTTTTATTTATTCTTCTTCCTTTCTATCGCTGATTCTTGAAACTTCGCGTAGTACTCAAAGTGCAAGATAGACATCTTATCTTATGTCTGTAAGCTTCAGTATATGAGAAGCATTAATATGATAACAAACTTGCATATATAATGGATAGTGAGTATACTAATACGTACAAACAGTTTGGGAACTTCCGTTGTAGGGTACGTAAATTCAAAACCGGCATTCGCATTTTCCAGTAAAAGTAATAAATAAAGCACTCAGATCGAACGATCCTGGGAATTGATCCCGTGTATTCCCCACAGAATTTTTAACGTCACCGCCTTGGCCGCCTTACTCTATAACAACCAAATAAAAATCCAACCATAGAAAATATATTTTGAGCAATAATAACTTCACATTAATGTAGTAGAAGTATCACTGTATAAAGGCAATCATTTTGAGCATATGTCTTACCGCACACAAAATAAAATAGACATAAATGAATTAAAAGATATTTAGCTAGTCATAAAGTTTATAATAAAAGACACGTACAAGAAGTGAATTTCATTACTCAAGTAACATGCGGTAACTTACATGTTATCAGTAGCTCAGCGTCATTATCAACCACATCGTTAATTCTGATGGCACAAAATAGGATACTATCAGACGTCTGTATCATGTTTGAATCTTGATGCTCCTCTCTGTAATCTGTGTGCGGTATCGGATTTATGATACTGATGGGGATGATAAAACCCCTGGGAACAAGAGATGGCTTAATCTAGTGCAAAAGGCAGAGTCAATGTAATATGCCTGTTAGACGTAATCAATATCGCAAAATTTTGTAGGGGTTCGCGTGTCTGTGCCTTGTTCATTTTCTTTTAAATTATAGAATAATTATTTATTTATTATTGTTTATTATTTATTCACACAAGGCCGCAAGGCCTTTTTTCCAAAGCACCAGTAAAACTATACCTATTAAAAATAATAGATTTGATAAATTAGAAATTAAAACTAAGCATGCTAGCCTACAGACAATAAAAATTACAAGGATTTCATCAAATCCTGAATAAATTATTATTACATGTGGATTTTCGGGGATGCTACGATAGTCTGTATAATGTGTACTTGTTTTTTTAAAAACAAGATACGGCCATATTTGAGGTTATAATCTTTTATATTCTAAAAAAAATTGATACATAAACTCAACATACGCGAAATTAAAGAAAAATCGTGGAGAAGTGGACACTTAAATAACCTAAAATGGCGTAATTTATATTGTATACTAATCAGATTCTGCAGATAGTCATGACATTGGTTGCCTCAAGGAAGGCGAGGAAACTGTAGAACAGCGTAGGAAACTTGACAACATTGACGGTGGTTATAGTGTTGCCTTTAGTATTAACTGCCAATTAACTAAAATAAAGTGTGAAAGGAATACTTTCGATAAGTGGAGCGCCCTAACCTCAGAATGTTAATTTTATCATTATAATTAAATTATTCAATAAAGTTGGCTACTTTTATGAATTTTGATGTACCAAAAGCTCTGAGTTTCTTATGCATACCATAAGCTTCTAGATCTTTTGCAAATAAAACTATTACTACTATTTAAACGAAATTCTAACGATTTTTAAAAATAAAATTAACAAAATTTAATTAATGATACAAACACTATAGTTTGTTCCACAAGGCAAACCTTATACCTGGTAAATTTTTTTACTTTTGTTCTCGGGTTCATTGATACAAAGACTTCTGGAAACAGTAATTTTTTTACTGCAGGTACCTCAAACGTGTATTATATTGAAAATACTTCCTCTATCCTGGTACCAGTAAACAAAGTAATAAAAGTTAATAATGTTCATAAAGAGTTGAGAAATGATTCCAGGGATGTAACTGCTCTATTCAGAATAATAACTAATAGCTTGAATTACTATTTGAAGTCATTAGTATTATGAAATTCCGACGTAACCGTGATGAAACCAAAGCCATCTCGTTGCACATTATATCGTGTTCTGGTCACTAAACCACTTCGGGTCTCAGAGAATGGAGGTCAGCGGCGCAGTCGGTGGTCAGTGTGGGTTTCTTTGTCCACAAGAACAGTGAGGGTCTTGTATAACGCTCAAAGCATATGTACAATGGCTTATCCTCTCTCTCTCTCTGTGTGAGAGTTTTTGAATACAGCTAAGCTTGTAAAGATACTCTTTCAAAGAGAGCTAATTTTACAATAGATTGGCTATAATTATAGTGAAGTCTGCTTTTTTACAAATCGTTAGGAAAATTATGTGTGCAGGGCTGCTCTGTTAGGCTGGTTCATACTTCAAGCAGTTCGTTAAATGAATGCCTTAATACAATTTCAGTTAATATGAGTTAAAATATATTTTCAAATAAGCAATATGTATGTACGTAATAATAAATATGAAAAAATCCAAGAGAATGTATTGTCTGTTCTTGTATACACTGATGGTTACTATACTTGTAGATAAGGCAAGAAAACATAATTGTCACTGTATGTTTTTTTATAAATATGTTTATCAATTTTGTAATTAAGGCTTAAATTTTTGCATTCTTTGTTTCACCGAATGGAATTCCAATGTTCTGATATTTAACTTCGTTTAACCAGTGTTTTTAAAATATAATTTTCAAGCCTTTGTAGTTCATTTCATTCTATTTCTTATATAACATATTTCTCCCAAGATAGAGAATTTTTGGGGTAAAATCCAGATCTATCGTTATATTTCCTACGATAAACTATGAACATTTTCTTAACTTGAAGTTAACAATAACAAATAATAATGCTATCAGAAATTTATATAATGCGTTGTTTTGATTAAATATGGAAAAATTAAAACCAAGTTATAATTACAAAGAAAAATGTTTATGTGAATTTCTCGCAACATTGATAGTGCTTAACTAGGTAAATGCAGATTCCTTAATTTTTGACAGTAAAAGGGAGATGGCGGTTATCAATCTCAAAAAATCGATTTTTTCTTAGTCTCATGTAATAGAGACAATTTTTGTGAACATTTTTATATATAGGTCTTATATGTTGCGTTATTATTAAGCCAATCAGAGCGACCTGGATGGATAAAATACCATAAGGTTAGAACATGCATGTCATTTTCTTTTCGCTCTCCTGTAAAATTAATTTTTTTGTACTTCAGGTACCATTTTCTGAAAAGCTATTCATGCTAAAATAAAGAAACTTTCAGGAATTCATTATAGATGGATGACAAATCTCCCTTAGCAGAATTATGGGAAAAGTCTTGATTACACAGAATTTTCAACCAGTTTTATTTAAAAAAAGTATTTTTTTAGTCAAGTTTTCATGCAGTTTTCATGCAGTAATATTGTACATATTATACTGATTGTGCTAGGGAAAATAGTAGTACCTGTTTTTAGTAAGTTCCCAAAGTTTCACAAAAATCTAAGCTACAGAAATTGAATAAAGTGTACCTATGTCAAGGGAAGTAACTCTAAAATTAAATTATCATCTATGTGTTAAAAAATTATTTCCTACCAAACAGTGAGTTCTAGAACAACCGTTCTCTTTTTATTTTAAACTACAGAGTGCACTTGCAAAGCATAAAAAAATTCAACTAAGTCTGACTGTTAACACCAGAGTTATGGCTTCTTGAACATACGCTATATTTTCTATTATTTTGCTAGCGTTAACTACCATCTTACCTTAAAAGTTACTTATGTAGCATCAAAACTTTCGCTGAAAATTATAACTCAGATTTTAGAAATCTTACTATCCAAATTATCCGTGAAACTAGGGTCTAAAACGCCACTCATAATCCAGGACAAACCAAAGAGGCAGCAGCTATGTTTGTCAACATATTCTCGCATCCTGCCTTGTTGTGACGGTTTGTTTGTGTTAAACTCCTGATAGCAAGATACATGATGACGACCATACCATAGTTTAATATACCTGACTACTCAGTACTCACGCATAATCACAGGGATTATACTCCATCTGCTACATGGACATGACTTGATTATCAGTGGTTCTACTATGATGAATTACCTGGCATAGTTATATTTTCTTCCTTTTGCTGCCAAACATATCCTCTAACTATTATTCTAAACTATTATAAAATTATGCAGTAATTAGAATCTATACCGTATCCTCTCCACTGGTGTTATGATGGTATAGCCATTAGGAAATTAAGTATTTTAATATTAAAATACTTTTCATCAGCCTTTTCTGGTTCATTAGTTTGTTTATGTGCTTACGATGAACGTTCTAGTCTACTTTGTAAAAATTTTTGTTGCAGCACAATTCAACAATGGCTTACTGAAAAGAAAACGTACAGCTCCTTCATAAACAAAATACTTTTTAAAATATCACAGATATTGTTGTAGGTTTTAGTATTCTTTGTTTATGATTTGTGGTGTGTGAGAAGTGGAAGGACTCCGATTGGATTATTTTAAGGGTTTAAGGTTAATTTGTACATCTTAGTATCAGAAACACAATAATCTGAGTAACCTTGAAGGTATCCAACAACGCGTTACGTTGAATTACTACATCTCCGGGAAAGAGCGTATTATTCTACGGTGCACGTACACCATCCTTCTTAAATTAATTTTGAAGATCATAAATTATATTACTATACTAGCTTAAAAGGCCCGGCGTCGCCCGGGTTTTATTTTGTAATTTGAAATTAACTTATGAAGGACTTTCGATTTGTAGGCCTACATAGAACTTGAAATGAGGAAGAACGACTTATCACACTTAAACTATTTCCTCAGAAAACGCTAGATGTAGCCACTACATGCTTGATTTCCTTTTGCCACATTTCTGGCGTCACCATCAATACTGCTCTGTCAACCGTTTCCTAACATCGCATAATTAAAAGTTTTGTTATTTCTGGCCACAAACCCTTTGATAAAACTCCATACCAGTTCAATTGGATTCAAATTGCTATGATAAGGGGGCAACCTCAGTACTTGATGGCCCGCTTTATTTGCCATATCATCAACCACATATTTATTTTCATCTTTGTCCGCGAATTCCTGTGCTAAGATCACTAACTCTGCCTTAACACTTTTATCATTAAATGTTACATTCTTTTCTTGTAGGCATTCCACATTATCTTGCTTACGCCAAGAAGTATTTGGACGCCGATAGAGTTCCACACTGTGGTATGATGCATTGTCCATAACTATTAAACTGTTGGGTTCAAGTTTCGGCAAAACATTAGCAAACCAGTTACGGAATACCTCTCCATTCATGTCTTCGTGGTACTCACCTGTTTTCTTTTACTCAAAAATGAGCAAACCCCCATCTACGAAGCCTGTTTCACTACCTATATGCGTAACTATTAGGCGTTTCCCCTTACCCGTAGGATTTTTTAAACCTTGACTTAATCCTGCCCTAAAAGCTTTTTCCTTTGATTCAACAGTAGTGTCATGCCAAATTTTAGGGGTGGTGTGTCCTGCATTTACCCATGTCTCGCGTAAGTAATAAAACTTTCGACCCTCTGCTCGGTATTGCCGTACAGCTCTAAGATATCGTCTTCTCCAAAGTACAATATCATCACGATCTACTATAACATTAACCTCACTTCTTTTCACATATTTCATTCCAATGTCCAACAATAACTTATAAATTGTTGTTCTTTTAAAATTAGGTAGGTCGGAATCCTCATTGACAGCACAAAGAAGTTTATCCACAGTTGGAGGTACCGGTATGTTATCAAAAAAGAATTGATGAACTTTTGCTCGAATAGCACTTTTCACAAAGTCATCAATGTTATCTAAAACACTATGCAGCTTTTCAGCCTTTCTTGGGGGAGTTTTCACTACACCAGAGTCTCTGTATTCACTACGCACTTTCCAGATACTTCTGGTACATATACCGGTGAATTCAGATGTCAATTTTACAACGTCCTCAATTGCAAGTGCTGGATATATATTTTTTAAACCCATTAAACACATTCAATATAATTTCGTTCTGTCCACTTCGCAAAGATTTACCTCTCTTATTTTTAATTATGCCACTTGGGCCTGGTTGAATTTCAGTCATTATGTTTAATGCTTATCACAGACTGGGGTTATCTTAAAAATTTTCGTCACATTTTATGAGCTTTTACTGTTATAAAAATAAAATCTAATACCGCATTATATTGTCTTGTAGCATGATGTGTGGTGTGGTTCAAATCACGTGCATTTGTTTACACGGACTTGCATTCTCAAAATGAATGGATAACACACTTTCGATTTGGTTTGGTTGCAAGACTCACTTTTGTTTTTGTTTGTTTTGATATGAAAACATCTGAAAGTGGAACTCTCAAACTGTGAATGTCACACTTCTTTTGTCACACTTCAATTTTTTTATGTAAACAATTGACAGCAGAACTCTCTAACTTTGTCTAACTTTGCCTCATTTCATCACATTTCCGACTTTCCCCGTGGATTTTCCAAAAATTTTCTTTCATACAAA
Organism: Ectobius pallidus; assembly: GCA_964059195.1. NCBI lineage: Eukaryota > Metazoa > Arthropoda > Insecta > Blattodea > Ectobiidae > Ectobius > Ectobius pallidus. Next base: position 57,706,961 of record CAXKWD010000003.1, read on the forward strand.
CCTTCTCCAGACAATTACGATCACAACAAAACAAAAATCAGCCAAATCGGTCGAGCCGTTCTCAAGTGATGCGGCAACAACCCTTTTGTAAATTCATTTTTATTAATATAGATTTTAATTGGATACAAAATAAATGAAATTTCTTTGCAAGTATTGACTGAGTTTTTTTTACCTTCTACATTTCCCTACAAATTGAATAGTCGCTCTCGATACGTTTTTCACATAAAAATTTTCACTTAATTAATCTGAATCTGTTCACGTTATGTACATTCAATATAATGTAAAAACCGAAATCATACTGGGGTTTCGTGTAAAGTGAAAAGTGTAGAAAATAAAATGTTGAAGAAGCTCGTTCAGAACCAGAAGCCCATAGTTAATCTAAAAAATCAACAACGCTATCCAGGAGCGAATGAAGGAGATTTGTCTATAAGTATATTTTAATTAGTTTATAAGAAAAAATCACTTGCTACCATCGTAATTGACTTGGTACGATAAATTTTAGGCTATTTTTAATTTCAGTAAAGAAAAAAGAGGAAATTAATTATTAACGATAAAATAGCAAACAAGAGCCGGTCAGAAAACTGACTCCTTTCAAGGGAGTCAAAAGAAGAAAGTTGTACAGATAATTAATGATTATCAACTATTATATAAAGTTAATTCTTTTGATATAATGCGTCTTTGCTCTATACATAACAAAGAAGGATGACTGAATCTGGGGAGACATTTCACATCTACAAACAAAACATGAGAAGTAATGAAGTGTGCATTATAAGAGCTTCTTCGTGTCTCTCTAGTCTAGAATTACAAGATATGGGGTTTACTGTAGTTAGACTTGCTGGAAAGGCAGATTTATAATAGGCAATTGAAATCACTCGAGCAGCAAGCATTATGAAAGCTGTTCTAAATCACTGTATGGATTAATAACGTTAACGACTACCCCTACTTCCAAGTATTACCAGGGTCATCTTCTCTGTGGTCACACTCTTCTCTCTTTGGCTCCTTTTATCCAGAAAGTTCTTTCTATCACTTTTTATTTTATATAAAAAAAAGAATTTCTAGCACTCTGGATTCTTTCCAAATGTCTTGACCGAGTTTTCTTCTCGGGGAACAAGCTTATAATGTAAGGCAATTGCGTTGTCCTATATAAAACGTTGAGTCTTCCAATATAACCTTGAGAATTTTTATTCACTCAATTTACTCCCAACAAATGAAACATGTAATTAAATTTCCTTATGTTTTCATCGCCATTAAGCTCTCTTGAAAATGGCAGCATAAATTCTTTCAAACACAAGCAACGCTCTGAATTAAAGGATTTTATAATAAAGAGAAACTGCCCAAACATTACAACCTTAAAATAATTCTGATTTGATTCAATCGCTCAATGTTTATTTTTATGAACTATGGTAAGAAGCAATGCACAACAGAACAATAATAAAAAATATACTACAAATAGGTTATAGGAATATAGGCCTTCTTAGTAATGTTTTGACATATCTGCTAATTAAAATAGTGTTGCTGATAAAACTAAGCTTAATAACAACAGTAGGAAGTTACTAGAATGTTAAAGGGCTCGGCAATGCTATAGAACGGATTTTTAAGTAATCGCCTATATATAACTATTTGAAATTTGAAATAATTTAAATTTATTCTACAAGAAAGTTGCATGATAATAATCTAATAAGTTTCATTTGTTATAAATCTCATTATCCTCCAGTAGAAGAGCACAGCAAAACCGAAAAGTGGTGGAGGACGTTACTGTGAAACTCCAAGTTCTTGCGAATTTCTGCACCTCTCATTGTATATCAGCATAGATATGGGATTGAATTGACATTTATTTAATTCGATTTTCAAATAAGAAAATGACTATGTATATTAATAATCCTTCCAAAATACTCTTAGTTGAAAAAGGTTTGATACAATCGAGATCCTGCGTTCGGTCACAGATTTCCTCTAATATTTTCTGAAATAAGGAATAGGGTGTATTTAGTCTCGTGAGAACAATATTGAGGAGCTAGTGACCTACAAGAATGGTATATACCGGATCACTTACCCGAAATTCTGTCTGATAGGGGTACTCAGATTCTGGCTTGAAATCATCATGGTTTTGGTTGCAACTTATTCGTGATAACTAAAGACGAATAGAGTGAACTTTTCTTTTAAGACTGTTGTGGTTAATTAAACTATTATGTGAGATTTTGTGATCGTGTTAATTGTCGGTTTTAACATTAATTCTTATTGGTTTTTCCATCGTATACAAGGGAAAAAGAAAAGGAAAAACTCTTTTCACAAACTCTCTTCGTGACATAGGCCTATTTAAAAGCGAAAATGGTTCATGGTTCATGGCAGTTACTAGGATTTTTATTATACCTAGTACATATGAAAAATTTAAACAATATATTTTAATGTAAAATGAGTATGCTATGACATAAGTCGGCAAAAAATCTTATCCACTAATACCGTATCCATTGCTGTGGGCTTTTAATTAGTCGAGATGAAGGAATGTTGACTACATAAATAATAAATATGATCTAGGTCTACATGAATATTATCATACTCTCATTAGAGAGAATACGAATCTAAACACATTGAATACATTTAAAGAATCTGAATTAATTGTCCGGAGCATAAAAACTGTTGACAAAAGTTCAGAATAAATTTCTGTCCCAAGATAAATACAGCTGCCTTAGTAACGGAATTAAATGGAATGTTTCTGCAGAATGAGATTTTGTGCACATTCTTTTTATTTCAGTGGTTCAATTCTTTCAGTTATGCTATTAGATCCAGAGAAAATTGCTTGTTTCAAAGCTTTTAGTTGAACTGAAATTAAGTTTTAAACCTTTAGAGTTCCTACATGGCCACTCAGCGCTGAAAAAGCAGTCTATCATGAGAAGGAGTATGGGGTATGGGTAATTAAGGCAGTACTCGTAAATTAATTGGCCAATCAACGAGGAAAATGAGCACGGCTTTTCCTGTGCGTCCATCCGCTGCAGTTGTTTCCATTTTCAACTGATATTAACTCGGTGAAATTAATTTTTTTTAAGTAACGCTTATTTAGGGAGTGTTACCCCATTTTATGGCCACAACAACGGCTTAATCTCTATCATTAAACGGAGTAAAGTGATTGTTATAACAAAAAGAAGATAAAATGTGAGAAAACAGAACACATCTTGTATTAAACATTATTATAGCAATGCATATCTTTTCAAATCGCTGGCCCAAAAATTGAGACTGGCAGTTCCACCGTTATATTGTATATAGGCTTGTATTTGTATTATCATTGCCTTGCCCAATTTAATAGAACTTTCTAAATAATTCAGAAAGAGAATTGAAGTATAATTTGTAATAGTATCGGGAAAAGATGGTTGAATAAAAAATAAAAATAAAAATTGCTGCTTTGAACAAGACCGTCTCGGGTTCAATCCCGTCCAAGGTTGATGGCATTTATGTGTGCATGAAATAATGACAGGTTCATGTCTGTAGAACTAAGTAATATAAAAGAAAGAGAACTGATAGCATAATATGTAACCGTTTTGGGAAAAAGCTAGTTGAATAACAAAAGAAAAGACACTGCTTCGAACAAGATCGTCTCGGGTTCAATCCAGTCCAAAATTGATGGCATTTATGTGTGCATAGATGTGAAAAGCTCATTTCTGTAGAATTACAGGCATGTAAAAGAACTCCTGCGGGACTAAATTCCGGCATACCGGCGATGATCACATGCTCAAAATGCAGTACAGTAAACTTTTTTTACACCCGAACCTGCTGAGAAAGACGCGCAGTAGTCTGAACGAGTCAATTTTATTGTCATTTGAAGGGGTGTTCTTTCATTCAAGCGAGTCACATCGCGCTAACTAATGTATACGGCTACGACTGTTATGACTGGTGGGAGGGAAGATTGTCTCTCTGAATTCACTCTCACCTCTGAATGTGCTTCCACTCAAACGCGTTTCCCCAGTTTCAGGAAGACAAAATCGTACTGTATACCCCGTCGTTAAATAAACAGAATACCAATCCAATCGTTATTAGAGGGGCTTGGGAATCGACAAGCAGGACATACAGGCCTATTTCAATTTTTTAAGAATATACCAGGAAAGCGGAAAGGTTCGACGGTCCTTTCTTTCATACGAATTTTAGCTGGAAATGAAATTATAATATACACTATGAGATGTATGCATACTTTTAATTACCCTGTACCAGAGAAGCTTATTTTCTATCTAGAAAACATTTTTTTTTCAGAATATGAACATTCATTATTATTATCATCATTCTCACTATTTTTAGTAATAGCCCATATATATATATATATATATATATATATCAACATCGCGATCATCATCTCATCTTGAAAAGATTAATGTCATCTTCTTCACCTTGGTCACAATAATTAGGCTATATGGAGTAGGTTCAAACGTTACTGGATCATGTATATGCTATTCAATTACACTATACTGTCTAATTGTGCCAGTAACAGATCCATTTTGTTCGACCAACTGCATCTTAACGACTTCAAATATGGTATTTAGCTAAATATTTATAAGTAGATTGCCTTTAGAGAAATTTAACAGAGAGAGGACCGCTTGACCACTACATCTTTTTTCGCTACTCGCTTAAATATATTCCGTATCTAAACACTCGCAGATAGGGGTCTGTGCTTTTGAATTAGCAGCTTCCATTTCTATGCAAATTCGGCAATCATTTACATTTTGGAGGATGAAGATTACTTTGTAGATTAAAGTTACCTTTAAACATGCAAAGAGATAAAAAAACAACTTTATTAAATGACTGAAATACAGAGGTGAACAAATATATACAAAAGGAAATATCTCTAACTACTTTAGAAGCGGGTTTCAATTTATTTCCTTCCTGCCACACTTATATAAGTTACTTTAAAAATTGTAAGTGGCATTCGTTTTATGTACACAAAGACTGAGAGGTAGAGAGAGGACGAAGAGGGCTAGGGAGGGAGATACAGATGGGTCAAGAGGGAGGAATGGAAAGAGACAGACTGAATAGGCCTACGTGAAGGAACATTTATATTCCTCGTTATGAAAACGGGATGATTTTTGTAAATGGTGCATATTCAAAATAATTATTTAAATTACATATTTACGACATTTAAACGATTTCCTAATCAGAAGTACATTTATTCGACATCGCCAAACCACGACTTAGGTTACTATTTCAATCTAAGAATAGACCTAAATAAATTTGGCGAGAACTATTATTCCTGTGCGGTCGTATTTAATACTCGTATTTCTATGAAGACAAAAGTAAGGATGGCAATCATAAGCGCCAAACTCTTGGAAGAAAAATGATAACTGTAATGTCAATTACTATGACCTAAACATTGGATTGAATATAGAACTGTATAATAATTAATGAATAATATTTTATGCAGATGTTAATTTGACTAAAATATATGCTTATAATATGTAAGATATTATTCAGCAGATGGAATGCCAGCATAAATTGCTGTATCAGTGGAATGAACAAACCCTTATACCCAAAGCAGGTAAAAAACAAAAGCCCGATCTATCTAACTTTATAGTATGTTATTTTGTATAGGCCTATAGTGAACGTGCATTGAGCGCAATTTTACAGATTTTGAGTGAAAATTCAGTTTATGTAAGCACATAGCCTAAATATCTGTTCATAGAGCGCGCGTGGATCCTTAACGACGCATCTACTATGATTATGATATCGGTTAGCAAATTACTGAATCATCTCCAATTGACAATATTATTGACAGAACTATCAAGAGTTGATATACATACACAGAATACCACATCTGCCGTACACTTACGTACATTATCAATCTTAGATGTCACGTGATAACAAATGGTTTTACTAGGTGGGCCTATTCATACCTAAAATCCACTGGTGTATTAACGTGTATAAATTCTAAACGTGGTACTAATTCGGATAGATGTTACAACCTTTGGATGCATACCAACATTTCGCAAATGGACTGCTTTTAAAAGTTCCATAACCGACAAAGCAAATGTGAGGTCATAGGTTATTGACCTTTATGAAAAACCGTTTTTATGGCTTCTATTTTTTATTCATTTAACATTTTACTACAAATCTGAGGTACGAAAGCTCTGTAAGTTAAATAAAATGAAAGCATTCTTTGTGAAAAGTGTCATGTCTAAACCAGCGAATTTTTAACGTTCAAGGTAGGCCATAAGTTTCTCCATCTGCATGTAAATGTATAGACACCTTAAATCGCTCACTCTAGTAGGCCTACATCAACATATTCGACATATAAGTATTTTACCATTACATAATAAATATACATTACAAACTTTGTTATGCTTGGGCCTATTTATGAATAATTATTTAAAGAAAAAAATTCTATGTTATAAATTGATTACTAATTGACAAATAATTAATTTTATGGTAACACGAGAAGAGAAGTGCAAAGTTTGAGACCTAGGCCTATAGTCTTTTCAATTTAACAAATTAGTGCTTATAAATAGGGACCAGGATATATAGTGAAATAAAATTAACAATAGCTATATACTGTGCAAAAAGCGTACGCATTTTCACTATCGGATGACATGTCTTAATACTTTGGTAGATACGTAATCATTTAATAGAGCGTAAAATGTGGTTAGAACATAATTTATCCACTAAGTTACTTTCGAGAAAGCGTTATTACTTTTGTAATATACGCGAGAAATATTTTATCTTAAACATTATTAGCACCTTAAATGAAGGGAAACATATGCTGATAATTTCGTCATTATAATGTATCTCTCTTTACATGTTATACAATACGAGATAACTTTGTTCAGTCAAATTTTCGCGATGCTTCGTGCTCGACCGGCATGTGTCGTGCACAAGGGGGAGTGGCAGGCTTTCTCTAGCGGTCGGGTCGCTGAAGCCGCAGTTGCAGTAGCTCCGTTCGTAACCCATGGGCTCAGTCCGTGTGATAGATCGTCGCTAAACTGTTGACAATTTCCCCCGGCAGCTTCCGCGGTTAAGATCCCAGTCAATCTCGCACCAAAACTTTGTCGCACATGATTACCAAGAAAAGAAAAAAAAATCACGTATGTGTATGATTGATTTTCTAGAAATGAACAGAGGACTATTTGACTCCTGCCGTTGACGAAAAGTTCAATTTTTTAAAGTGTGGAAATTATTGGAGATTCTACCCATAATGCTCCAGCCACGCCCTCACAAATAAATCCCTCAGCAACAATAACTCTTGTTGCATTTTAAATATTCCACTGCTTAATCACATTCAATGTATCGTTATTTTGTCTATGTAAACTTTGTCGTACGTACTTAGTGTAGTGTTGTGTGTGTGTCGAACAAGCGTTAATGTTAAATACTTTAAATTAAAAGTTTAAAAATTAGTTTTCAAGATACGATTATTCGTTTTTAAAATAACTATATTTTACCTAAGCAAATCTATCAATTTCATACTGAACTGGGTTAATTTTATGAAGATATTACTAATCTGAACTGATCTGCTCCTTCCTCTTGGAATGAATCTACAACAAAGGTAAGTAACAATGGGTAAACATTAAATTAACTTAACGAAACTGTTTCCCTTTGCTATATTACACAAACGATTTTCTTCTTACACAATCGTGACGTAATGTTTGGATATGGATTACTTCCGCGGAAATTCTAAGAAACGAATTGAGAAATTCGTGACATTTTCGATCTTCTGTCACGAGATCACCTCCGTTCATGAAACTTTAAGGTCTTCGGTCGCATAGTGGGCATGCATTTTACAAATACACGCATCTGTGTCTACACAGATAAATGCAACAAAAAGAATGGAAAACTTATTCATGAAAAACATCTTTCGATTGTGGAGAAGGGAGATTTTTTCACTTTAACAACATAAACAGTAACGATTGAACTTGTAACAAATGTGATACTAAAAATTAAGATTGCATCGTGATATCATTCGATTCAACAATGATAAATAGTAAATAATTGAATATGTCGACATAGTGTTGAATTCTTTAGAAATACAAATGAATAGTACTGTACAAGAGATTGGAACATATTGATAAGAAATTTATGACAGAATTTATTTCCTGAACAATTATTTTTTATATTCATGCATTTTTATACACATACAACGAGTAAAATCTTCACGGTTTCAAATTAAAACCAAAACTTGAATCTAAATAGGCCTACAGTAGAACTCCAATTATCCGTATCGCCAATTATCTGGATCGCTTTGAGACTATAATCAAGTAGTTTTTTGCAGCAGCGAGCATTCGGAAACCCTCTTTCAAGGCCGATTATTTGCGAAACAGCAAAACTTTTCGCCGAAAAAATCGACAGTTTGTCAACAAACCAACTGACTCTGACCGCTATGTTCAAAATGAGACACTTTATGTAAGTTCAGTTGGCTACTGTACAGTTTGGTTTTTTCCTAAGAAATTACATTTTCAATTATTTATCAAATTATCCGGATATTTGATTATTCGGATCGGGTCCGGTCCCAATTAAACCGGATTTACTGGAGTTCTACTGTATTTACTCCTAAAATACCTTTCAAGGAACCATAAATAACCTCGGTCAGTAAGAGAAACAAAACGGGTCGACTAGGAAACCTTCCTTATAAAGTGTATATATTACATGAAGAATATATAGGCCTACAGACTGTATGGGGAACAGAAAAGTATTAACGGATTATTTATGCACTTTACCGGGATAGACGTCTTATTGAGGTTGCCATTAAAGACGAAATAAGACTAAATTAGTTAAACCTCACAAGTTATATTCCGATCCACGCATCCAAATGATAATCTTGCTGAGAAAATGGATATTATATGAGTTATAGCCTAAAATGTAATACAACTTTTCGTTTTACATTTATTTCGACTATGTTAATTGCAGATACGATATAAAACGTTTTATATTTTATGCATTACATTTCTGTTCCGAAGTTCACAAACTGCTTTATTTGTAAAAGAGAAGTTATAGTAAGTTATTCACTATAGCTTTCATTTATTTAAATTTATTTTCTTCACAGATCTTATTGCTATTATTACAAGTGTTCATCTAGGTGCTGTCATGTATGTGGATTATGCTGATTTCCGCTGCCCGCGGGTTTCATGTGTACCTTTCTTTCAGATACTTAGACTACTAAATGATGCTTTATTTCATGCTAGGCTACACTAATGAATTCACACAAAAATTAACACTTTATTCGCGACAGAAACGCCCTTCACATTCCCACTGGTCCATATTATCTTGTCTTTCAAGCGGATCAGCCACCTTAGAATTTGTCAAATCCCCAACAAGCCTCTAAACTTGTACTTGATAACCGTTCGACCCCACTATGCCAGTCTGCCGCAGCCGTAAATTTCTCATTAATTAAGAAGTATTTTTAATATAAGTTATAAGTTATACTAAGAACAGCACGGGCTTTAGGTGACCAGGAATCGAAGTCGGAATACAGGGTTTCTCGTGTTCCCCCGAATCACTCCATTTTTCTGTCCCTTTTTCATTGTTTTATTTAAAAAATTACTACTCCTGGCAACCATAGAACTTGATATGACTGGGAGGCTGCATAATGATCCCAACATGTTTTCCTCGCGATATCCTGAAGTAGAAATTTACGGCTGCGGCAGACTGGCATAGTGGGGTCTAACGGTTATCAAGTACAAGTTTAGAGGCTTGTTGGGGATTTGACAAATTCTAAGGTGGCTGATCCGCTTGAAAGACAAGATAATATGGACCAGTGGGAATGTGAAGGGCGTTTCTGTACATTCTTCACGTGTCCGCATGACACCATAGAGTAAATTAATAATACTTTATTCAATAACTAAGCACAAGAAGAAGAATGTAATTTGCTATCAAGCGCTCGGGTAGACAGTCGTCTATACAACATTGTCCACGCAACAGTAGAAAGATTTTGTTTATTTTTACAAATGCGAATTAAACAAAAGGGGACTAGACAAAGTACTTAGAGAAGGGCGTTTCTTTTTCCTTGTATCAATGTTTCTTTCATCCTTTCGCTGCGAGCGTTTTCTCTCTTCCGAAGTTCTATTCGAATCTTTTTCTTTCGGTTTTTCCAATTTACCAACTTGGCACTTTCAAATTTTGAATCTATAAAGTTATTATTATTATTATTATTGTTATTATTAGTATTATTAGTTATTCATTAAAATAATAATCATTGTTTTTATTTTTTCCATAAAGTGTAGAGATTTTGTATGTCGTATGTTATTAATACACTCATAGGAGTGAATAATCAATTAATTGATGTGAATAATATGTTATATTACCTTATACCACCTGAGATTCAAAAATTCAAAATAAAATGTTAATGGGAATCGAGAGGAAATTTATTGTATGGTTTGTTCACATTATGACGATTATAACTTACAGAGCATTTTATAAGTAAATTCATTTATATGGAGAGTGCAACGGAGAAGCAGTATTGAAAATCGTTTTGTCCAAGTTCTTATCACTGAACATAGCTCTCAGCTTCCTCGTTCGCAATATGACAGACAGATGTGACGACAGTACAGCTACATTTCATCTCATACAATATTAAGTTGCTTCAGGCTGTAAATTCTAATAAAGGCAATAATTCGGACCTAGTATACTAAAAGCTCAATTAATGAAGGTTACTAGAATTCTAAGGGTAAGATGTAAATGAAAGTTTATCATAATGATCATAATGATGAAAATAATAATAATAATAATAATAATAATAATAATAATGATAATAATAATAATAACTGTAATAATAGTAATAATATTGAAGATTTTGATGATTTTGTTGATGAGAAGATTGACAAAAGGAAAACAGTAGGCCTACTAATAAATTTAGTTAAAATTATAATAATACTAATGTAAATTTATATTAACAATGGTAATAGAAAAAATACTGAATAGCATGTAACATTATACGATAATCATGGAACCATACGTGAGGAATATATGTGAATGTGTCTGTTGAATTTTGTAATAAAGTCTTACGCCATTATCTAATGAAAAATCCTATATCGAGCATCGCGTGGAAGTCTTGAAGTACCATAGATTAGTCTCATATCATTTTTTTGCATATAAACGATCCAGATTTACGTGGAAATTACAATTCTCATAATTTGAAATGGAAATAATACTTCACAAATATAATTATGTTGAAATTTCGTCCCTCCCCCAAGTAAAATTCCATATTTTTATGCGATTATTATAAATTATTCAGAAACAAATATAACACATTATCCTCCCTACGCCGACATACTTCATGCTGGTCTATTAGGCTTTCGTTTATCAGCAATTAAGTGAAATTAAGTTTTCTCGGTTTATTTCGCTACACAATATCCCATTTACAGCGATGTAGTCTCTTATTGGTTTCATGTGAGGTATTTTTGTGTCCCTAACCAATTAAATCATGGTTGCTAAATGGAAACTGAACTTATCATAGGTAATCCCATGATAGTTTACGAGTTTATCGATAGATTCGCGATAGATGAATAAAAATGTAACGGATTATAAAATAATAATTACTTTTTTGCTTTGTTATATAAAAACAAAACTAACAGTTGCGAGATCACGGCATACTATGAATCAATCATCCATGAATCGATTCGAGTTACCATGTTGTAACCACTTAATTTAATTCAGGTAAGCTAACAGCAGAACAGAATAAAAGCACATGAACTGGCTTGCACCGAATCGAAATTGTGTTTTCAATCGAAGTAAATTTCTATTATTTCAATTTAGAAACAAGTTATGTTGTATAAAATAATCTGTTTTCGTGCTGCTTAATGGCAGCATGTGACGTATTAATCATGGCACATCGATGCTTACGTGTCCAGTAACGATTTTATCAGGTAAAATACCTACCTCACATTAATAGCAAGCATTTTATAAGATAAATGATCGTCAACTTCTTACCGAAAGGCCCGGGTTTGATTCCTGAATCCATTGTGGGATATTACTTCCGTCAAGATTATTATTCTACGGTTTGTTTGGAATGGGTGTAGCCTATGTGTTATCTGTAGGTTTACGCTAGATTTATTATTGTTAGGGCTTTCTGACTCACGCTATTAAAATTTATCTGAAACTGTCTTCTTAATGACAACATGGGTTCCTTCGCGAGACGATAAGCTTATTTATATATAAGTATAAGATATTTCTTATGAAAAACCAGCAAAGAAAATATATGACCGACTTAAAACTTTTCTTGTGAAAAACATTCTCTAGGAACGACAAAGTCGGTCTTCTTTGAACCATGACCCAATGCTCACTAAATTATTTAACAATAATTATGTAACATCGAGTTGACCAACTGCGATCTACCGTTGACCTTCTTAAAGTCACGTGACTTACGGTTAAATTACATTTACTCTTAAGTAGGCGCTCATTTATAAGGAAACAGTCACATGACGGTTTTTCTGTTAGCTTTAATAGACCTTCGTGAGCACTTGAAGAAGAACTTGAACGAAGCTAAAATTAATATTTTTATTTAAAATATGATTCCAAAGTGGAAGCTTTCCATAGTTCAATTCTGCTTGCAAAGTTACTAAAAATCTGAAATAATGCGAAACGGGAAAATAATTTAATTTACAAAAAATTGAAATTACTTAAGCTTTCTTCATAAATATGCTAACTATCTTAACTTCGATAACTATTTATTCATAAATAACTATCTTAACCTCGATAATTAGCTGGGGTCTATTTTGACAACACATCACATTACATTGCTAATGATTACTTATGAGTGATCTGAAACATTCCAGGAAAATAAATATGCCTTCTTGACTGGTGTGCTTTCGTTTATAGTGAGGATATATATTTTATTTTTTAGAATTATAAGCCTATACTGATTTTATTATTTTATTTTATAAGGTAGGCCTATATTCACTTCGAAGCCGCACTTACCTATGAAAGTGCGCCAAATATGTTCATCAACAATAACACTAGACTTAATTAACTTTTAATTATTAATTGTGTAAACATGGCATGTAACTCGGTGTAAAAATAATATTCTTAACTGTTCTGTTACAATCGAATACGGTGTAATTTTCTTTAAAAACTGATAAACAAAAAATATATATTGTGGACAGTTAGGTCTGGCGTTTAATGGTTTCAATAAACAAATTGAATAGGTTAATAATTTTTTTAAATTATTGTTAAGTATAAGAATTATATTGACATGAAAGCATCGAAAATGCTTATTTCCCAGTTTCATTTCGAGAGGTGTAAAAAAATAGCATTGATAAGTAACATGCAGTGCAAATAAGTTGCGAGGGTTAAAATAGGCTGTTCTAACTGAAACGAAATATTGGTATATCCTGAATTATTTTTACCGTAGGCATTTATATAAATTTATTAACATGAAAATAACGGAATAAGCCATCATACATTTTATCCTTTCCAACTCTTTAATAAATAGTACACATGACAAGCTGCGTTTCAGCACAACACAGATTTAATTGTAACGAGTTAAGTTGAACAAGAATAACAGCGTTGTATTAAACTATATTATATTAATCCAAGTAAGAATCAGTTTGAAAAATTTTATGTCATAACCGGGATTTGAACACGGATCTTCGGCTTAACGCGCCGATGCTCTACCATTGAGCTACCATGATAACATGCCAGTACGACATCAAATTCCTCAACTGATTCAGACATAAAATTTTTCAAACTGATTCTTACTTGGATTAATATCCCAGACATGGATTTAATGTGTAATTCCTTTCCCTCAACTTAATTATATTATATTAATTTATATTAAAACTAGTGATGTGAATAAATACGAAAAGGATGGAGAGATAATGGAAATATAAAAAAAGCGCTCAAAACTACTGTATTTCAAAGGTCTCCTATCAATTCAATGAAAGAAATATTGCATATTTTACGATCAATGCATGATTGAAAGGTTGGAAACAATTAAACTGCAAAGAGTATGGTGATTGAACGAAGGTAAATCCTAGCTTTTGACCTCGTGGAAAAGTGTAAGTTACGTCTATCATGGAGATAATTAAACTGCTGATGGGTTACATGTCCAATGTCTCCTATTTAAATCCACGAGCTATAAAATACGAAACCAACCAAGCGTAAAATACCACCCCTATCTCATTTTTTATTCCAATTGCTGAGGATATACCAATTACTTTTCTCTCTCATTCCATTTTTATTGACACAGATGATAGATCGAGCTTTCATTTGCTCTGAGCCGTTTATAAAATTCATAGCCTCAGGGGAGAATATCATAGTCAGAGCTAGCTAATCCAAACTTGTACTCCCTAGGATTATTTATTAATCGTTCGTTCAGACAGCGGAAGTTCAGATAGTACTTTTATCGCCCAATTCTATATATACACCATCCTAAAATACTTTTTAATCTAACCTGCAGAAGAACCTCGCCAGGCTACCATATAATCTACCAATTCTTATCTCATCATATCGCTCTACACATACAAAATACTAAATTAGAATTATTATTGTAATAGAAAATACTGTGCCGTCAATAAAATGAGAGCTTGTCCTGATAATTCCAAAAAGTTATATATGTTTGACCATACTTTACGCTATTAGGTATTGTATTTGTATTTATTTCTTACACTGCAAATGGGTCAACAACCCGGTGGCAGTGGTGCAATAAATACCAGCCATACATATATACCAAAATGACACACTATACATACACTTACACATTAAATATCGCAACAGCTATCCACATACCTGATAATTAAAAAAATATATATATTTTTCCATTTAAAACTATAACATAAAAAATTGTATACTGAGAATATTTTAGAAAAAAAAAATTATACATTATCATATACCCTATTCAATATATTTTTACAAATTTTGGCGTTAGCAGGAAACGTTTTGAAGATTTCTGCAGGTAAATCATTCCAATCCTGAATCCCTCTATTTAAAAAAGAAAATTTGGCAATATTTGTTCTCTGAGATCTACCCCTTATTTTGTATTTGTGATCCTTCCTACTTTTGTAATCTGGTTCTTTAATTTTGCTATGAAGCTCTTCCCATGCTGGTTGTTTCATGTATACACAATACATACATTTTAATCTATTTATTTTCCCTCTGGAATCTAATGATTTCCACCCTAGTGTTTTTAACATAGCCGTAACGCTGTCAGTATGAAGTAACGTTATCATGATGACACTAATATTTTATTTGATGCCTGAAATAAGAAATTTTAACCTAAAGAAAAGTATAAACCTATATTTATAAAATAATTAAGTTGGTGGCATTAACCTCCTAGTAATAAATGAGAATTTCTGGTATAAGAAAACCGGGCAAGAAGACCCAAAAGAGAAAACTATACTATTAGTAGCGATAAGATGAATAAAAAGTATATGTATTTCTGTAAATGAACTTAGGACTAGTTCTACTATAGAATATATGTAGATGTTTTGCAAAATTACCATGTCCAATCCAAAACTGACTCACAACAAATTGGGCATCACTATTTTACTATCTCAAACTTTCTCATATTATCGAATAATATAGTTATTTTGCAAGAATGCCTTTATTACTTTTCACTCAATGAACATTCTACTTTTTTAATAATTATTATTTTCATGCTATTTTTTAGGTGCGAGACAACGAATAAATTATAATTACGTGGAAATTATGAAAATAAAATTTAAATTTGCGAATGTTTAAAAATTTCTTCTGAGAACCTTTACTGTGAATAACCTCAATCAATGTTAAGACTTTACTAGAATAAAAAGGCTAGCGAAGTTTCACTTTTACTTCATGTGTAAATTTTCATTTACAAGGAAGTGTTCTGTTAGAGACATCTAAAACTCCTTCGAAGTTTCTTACAAAAAGCATGTGAAAGTTTCAAAAGAACTTTCCAGAATAGAATAAAAGGTAGACAAACTTTAGGACCATGCTTGCAATCTTTTCCTACTGTCCGTGGAAATCAGAAATTAAAAGATTATTAATTACAACTTAGGCGTAAATATTAATTTATTTTATTTGGCTTAAAAGTTCTTTATTTTAATGAACCAACAGAAAGGATCGTTTATTTACGCATAACTTGGTCGCCTAATTTATTCACTGAAAATATATCAAATTTATGACTTAACTCAATGTCATACTTAATGTTTTATTGTTCACATCATGATGATAATGCTCTTATAAAGGGTGGAAGTAGTTTAATTGTGCAAATTTAAGCGGGTAGTAGACAACATTAAAATAAACACAAACTCTAATTTCAGTCCATGGTTTCATAGATAATTAAACTGATTGTAACAGCGCGCTGCTGGATCGCCGATGCGGAGGCTATAATCATGACTGTCAACGGTAAAGACAGTTGACGTTGCCAAACTGCGCCGAATATGTGGTCCGCATAATAATCTTTCTATTTAATGTGCAATATCAACATTATTGAAAAAATGCAAAGTGAAAATTTATACCTTCCTCTCTTTTCTGCTGGCGTGAAACTGTGCAGATAATACTTATCAAGTAAAGCATGCTTAAAGTTCAGAGTCATTTTTTTTCTAAGAGAAGCACTCTTTGGGACATAAATGATTTTTGAACGTTTTGTTTTTTTTTTCTAGCGAAGATAGAAGCTGTTAAAATTTGTGCGCTTGTGCCCCTCCCACTCTCTACAATGCATATTAAAAAATTGTCTCTTTCTAAGTTTTTTTGTTTAACATTATTTTTCTAAAAAACTGAAGCCTCAGAAGTGAGAATAAGGTTCTTTGATTTGGAAAGAAAAACACATACCAATAACAGATATGGAGTATCTCCCTTACTGAATTTGAATTCGAGAACATTTATATCATACAATTACTTACATCGATATAGAATACGAGAGTACGTGCAGTGTGTAAGACGCCACCACAGGAACGCTGTATATTTCACGGAGCTTGGAAAATGAATTACATCTAATTTATTTTTCTTATCAAAACACCAAAGTTCATTGCCTGAGTTGGACAAATAAAATTCGGTAAACTAAAGAAACATTATTAAAATATATATATATATATATATATATGAATTTTCTATTGAAAATTTCATTACTGTTTGTGTATTACGAGATGTATTTCACAAGAAACCCTAACAAAGAACTGCATTCTGAATCAGTGAACCTAATTCTGGAAGGAATTGAAATGATCAATGCGCAACTGACTTAAAAGTATTACACTGTATAAATTTGAAATCGAATTACTGTAACATAAGAAATCACTCAGCAATTGAAATCTAATACAAATTTAACAGACTGTTAAAGAATTGTACAAAAGTTAAGTAACAGTTTCATTCCATATATATATTTTTTTTAACATTTTTTAATGTAATAATAGACAAGTTTCAGAGAATAATACCATAATAAGTAATGGAAAATAAGTAATGAATTTGTCAATACAGTGTTACTTAAGCTACGTAATCACTAACATAGAACGGAAATAGTGTTTTAAAAGAGCTACAGAATTATAGTTGGTTGTTTTAAATGTATGAAATTCTTTAGCGTATACCACCAATAAAAACGATCGTATATTTACTTTGCAAATAACTTTTCGTTTCATTTAACGAATATATAGGTCAAAAAATACTAAGCTTGACATCTGCTGTCACACTTAGTCTCCTGTGAATACTTTATCTTATGTTACTAGTCTTAAATCAATAGAATGAGGATTTACTACGCTATCCAACCAACCAACCACAACAAACCCTTTTTCATATGGCAGGCACTGGCTTTTTAGTAGCAGGTACTTTTTCAGCGAGAATGGAACAAAGCCATATTCTTGATTAACTGCTTTTTTGCTGTACATTTAAATATATAGCAAACATGTAAACCTTTAAAATTTACTTCAGGGCTCTATTAAATTTAGAAACCGTACTGAAGTATTGCGCAATATTACAGTAAATTACAGATGAAGTACAACAACATCGTATGTTACAGCTCTTAAAATTAGGAAATAGAAAGGGGGAAAGTCCTAGTAGAAAATACACCTATCAAGAAAGGGTATGTGAAAGCAAAAAGAAGTCATATTTTACAGACCATTACAACGCATGCATTTTTTTATTAAGTAAATCGACAGCATGCCCCGTTACAGTGTAACACTGCATGCATTCTTTACCAAAGACAGTAGTAACTATATATGCATTCTTTACCAAATACAGTATTTTGTATGAACTACTTATTAGTGTTTTGCTATATACTTATTCTAGCATTTTTCATAAGTCTTGTGTAATATATCCTCTACATTTTTCTGCCTATGTTACCTATGTTAATGTACCTAACTTAATTCCATTAGTTGACAATTATATCGTTTTCCATATATTATTATTTACAATTGCTAACCTTGTTAAGAACTAATTTAAGTTCTATTACTATTTACATCATAATATAAATTTATGTACATTTCATTTCCACTGCTATCTAAAACGTCTATAGCTTGAAAGTAGTTTTTGAATGCTCTGAGGTGCCGTGATACTAGAGCTTCCTTTTTAGTAGCCAGATGCCTTTATTTTTTGTTATCTCTTGTATAAAATTAGCTCTTTGGTTTTTAGTGTTCTGACATTCGTAGATGAGATGATCCACTGTTAGATGTCCTCTATTGCATGTACATGTTGGGTTATCTATGATGTGGAACCGGTGGAGATAAGATTTTGTTTTTCCATGCCCTGATAAGATAGCTGTAATTTCTGGTGTCGTTGGGAGTTTTAATTTCAACCTGTCTTTTATTGTGGGGAAATTAGCTTTGGTCACTGCTCCTCTGGTGGTGCTGCATCAATAATCCTGCAATTTCATGAGTCCTGATTCTTCTATTTCCAGTTTGATGGTAGATTTTGGTATTTTGCTGTATATTATTTCTAGTGCTGAGGCTTATTTAGCCAATGTGCCTGCTATTTCGTTACCTTCGATTCCTACATGGGCCTTCACCCAGCCGAACTCAATTTTCCAGTGGTTTGTTTGTAGATCAGTTATGGTGTTGAGTATATTATCTATTTAGAGTGTTGTTGTGCTTTGTGATCTTGTTTAAAAACATAGCATGGTCCTGCTATCAGTGTATACAGCTACATCTCTTTCTTCTTTCGGTACATACTCCATTCTCTTAAGTTCTTGTACACTATTTTAATTGAATATTGCTCAAATGTTTGTATCTGTGTAGGCCTATGTGTCAGTATGTAATTTTGCCGAAGCATTCCTTGAAATCACAGAATTCAACGGAAGTTACTTTCCCATATTAGGAAAACATGTAGTAAACATCTTCTAGGAAACTTTTGGAAAGAGTGAGACGGTTTATTGTACGTAAAATAATAGTAATGTTTCATCTCACTAATAAAACAAATCAAGAGTTATACCTGTATATTCAATATTGAATATTCCATTCAAACTTTAAGATACGTAGATGTAATTCATACTCGACTCTTAAGTAAATAAAAATTTCCTTTAGACATTCCCAATGCTCGAACCAGTCAATTTTTCATGCGTTATGGGGTGAGGGAAGCAAATTGTACAGCCCTCCCCCATACACGCTATCTACTCGTATTCAACGCATAATACAGTTATTTCTTGTCACGTCCCTCATTCCGCCTTTTGATATGAGCGCAGGAAAAAGAACTTTGTTAAATGCTAATATTGTGACAAAAAATATTTTTAGGGTAGTGGAACTCCACTCCGTAACTTATTTTCGACTCTGATTGGTGTTTGTTTAACTTGCCGATACACTGCATTTGTAATGAGAATATGTAAGCTACATTCCAAATCGTGGGCCTTAAATCCATGCGGTCAGCGTACCCACTAATTCATTTTACGGATTTGTAATAATATTTTCTTGTATTTTCAAAACTTCCTGTAGCATTGAAATTATTTTTCTACAGTATGTACAGAATATTTTTGCAATATTCAGCATCATTAATAACAATAATAATAATAAAAATAGGATACTTTGACCATAAGTCGTTTTAACAATAGACAACGTCAACTTATACTATCACAGATGAAGAAGGGAAGAACTTAAGAATATATCGTGATTTCTGCTAGTTTTGCAGTAATAAAATGCATAAAATCGAAGATAAAAATGAAGAAAACGTATTAATAAATATTCAATAATTTAGAAATAATACTTAGTTAGGCCATTAAGCCCATAACTGAAATACTACTCTATCACGCAGATATTTCACATGTAACGTAATTTGTCATGTTCGATAAAAGGCCTACACTACTTTCAATCTACCTACATTGAAGATGAAATTAATTTGTAGATTAATTTGTCCCAACCTTGTACTAATAACAAAAATAGTTTTACAGTTATCCAGCAAAGCAATACAGTATTCAAGAACAATATGAATAGCTTAAGATAATAAGAGGTTCTTTATACCGCACGAGTTACACTGCCCATGATAAACAAGCCACCATTATTAACCTAATTTCACGAATAGATTGCTGAGTGCTGATTACGAACCTGTGTATTCTGTCTCCAGGAACAAACAGTAATCCCATCACAGTTTCCAGCATAGTCTTCTGTCTTCACGGACACTTACCACACTTATTCAATTGTGAAACTGCACTTTTCACACGCGAAAATAAACATTTACGGTAGCAGTCATAATGACCCGCAATAATTCTACTCGGTACTCCATGATGGACTCTTCCAGGGTAGAAAGAGATTCAAGAATCCCTAGCGTTCATGCTCCTAAGATGATCTTTGACTCGAAATAGACCTGCCTTCCGGATGTCAATGTTTCCGATCGGATTCATTTTAAATGTGGCGTATTAAGGTCACTATAGCATGTTTTCTGCTATGCTATATTTTAAAATGAGTTATGCACGGTTTTAAAGAAAATTCTTCGCTAAAAATTACTGTAGACTTGATTAGAGGCAGTCCCTATCCAATGCAAGGAAAATTATCTTTCATAAAATTAAATGCACGCGTACAATAATTAAGAAATAATTGAATTTATAACTCTGTACTTGGAAAATAGCAGCCACGGTATGTTTATAATACACAATGTATTTAACCTACTTTTATCATAAATGGTGTTTAGAAACCTATGTTTGAAAACTTGTACTATTAGACCATAGAACAATCATACCGAAAAAACTATGTAAATCATCATGGCACATAGCCGTAGGATATCGGTCAGAAAGGAAATTATATCCCTTTGCAGTACAGCGGGCTACGCCTGTTAAGAACGATTAGACTACGTGCAATACACAGCTGTCGGAGAAATTGTCGCACAACTCAGGAGTACAGCGGGTTTCGCCTGTTAAGAACGACTAGGCTACGTGCAATACTCAGCTGTCGGAGTAATTGTCGCACAACCGAGGAGTACATGAAGTTTCGAAAAGGTTTGATAATTTCTTGCAAGTTGAAACCTACTTGAAGATATCATCGAACATTATTAATTTTGTCATTTTTCCTTCTGTGTTTAAGATATTTTTCATAAAAACTTACAGTTTCATCTTTCACAAAAGTTTTAGAAATAAAAATAAAAAATCACCTATCATACCTTATTTAGTTATGCAGGAAAACAGCTAATTTACGCATGTAACTATGCACTAAACCCTCAGAAATAATAGCTAAACACTTATAATCTCACTACGGAACGCTTTAAAACACTTTTACAGGAGAAATTCATATCACTTTGATTTATACTTTCACCTTTCAAAACGTTCTGAAAAGGAATATAAATATTATTATTATTATTATTATTATTATTATTTATGATGATGATTATTATTATTATTATTATTATTATTATTATTATTATTATTATTATTAAGACCATTAATTCTTGACCCTATAGATCGCTTCGAAAAGAACTCATATAAAATTAAGGGAACTGATAAAGAAAATAAATTACATTTCGAACCGTACATTCCATATTTAGGAGGAAAATACAGTACAATATTTCAAATTGGGATTTAATGGACTGTATTGTACTGTACTAGCAGGTATCCGCGGCTTCGCCCACGATAACTAATTGAAAAATAAAAAATGAAGAGTATAATAATTATTAAAGCATTGTAATTATTAACACTTGCACGCGAATCATTCGTAAACTAAACCATTAATAATAATTAATGAAACAGCTAAAATTCCGGCTTTAGAGTTCATTCGACGATTAGAAAGCGCCGCCTGGGAAAACGATCTCAGATTCGATTATGCAGTTCCAAAGATAACTGTAAACACTGATAATACCACTGCCTTCTAGACTGTATTACTCATGTGTAATTCTCGAGACGGCGGTGGATAATACGTATCGTTTCTCAACTGTTTGTTGACAGATGAATGTGATGTGAATTTTATTTGATAAATTCGTATAGAATAGAATAATAGACCTACATCGTCTATCTATCTTTGACGGGCGTGGTGTTTTAAGTCTTTAATAAGTTACATACAAGTACTCGTATGTGTTTTCCTGTTTCTTTGTTGGTTCTGGGAATGCAGCTCTTTATTAATTGACAACAATAAGGGTGGCTAGTGTGATGCCTTTAGAAGTACAGATATATATATATATATATATATATATATATATAGCCATATATATATATATATATATATATATATATATATATATATATATATATATAGCCCTGCGTCCTTAGACTAGCATTGGACTGTGGAAAAATAATTTGGTTATTAACAATATTTATTTTATTTGGCCTGGGGTGGCTAGTACGATGCCTTCAGGAGACCACGGCTCTGCATCCTTAGACTAGCAACGGACTGTGGAAAATAATTTTGTTATTAACAATGTTTATTTTATTTGACGTGGGGTGGCTAGTACGTTGCCTTCAGGAGACTACGGCGCTGCATCCTTAGATTAGCAACGGACTGTGGAAAATAATTTGGTTAACTAGATTTATTTTATTTAGAATAGGTGGCTAGTACGATGTCTTCAGGAGACTACGGCTGTGCATCCTTAGAATAGCAATGGACTGTGGAAATAATTTGATTATTAACAATATTTATTTTATTTGGTTATACAGGTCCTGTTCTACTTCCTTAAATATTATTTTAGGTTAAGGAGTGGTTTGGGTGAGGACAGCCTCTTATTTATTACGCTATGATTGATGATTGGTTATAAGGACTTAAACAGAACGGTATCAGGTAATTTTAATTTTCATCAAGTTTCGATGGAAGGATGGAGGTATTCCCTTGTCTTACTGAATGCACACTCCCGCAATGGTATCGCTTTATTCGGAATGATTAATGTGATGTAAATAAATTACCAGGAAATTTAATTTTCATTAAGATTTGAGGCTGGGTGACGTCACATCATGAACTGATTGACAAAAGGGCCTAACGCTGGTTGTCCATAAGGCTTAATTATTTGGGTTGGTTGGGAACAGCACAGTGCAAAGCCTCGCCACTGGATATCATGGCGCTTGAAGTCTATGCAGAGATTACTGGGGTGGGGGCGACTCTGAGGGAAGTGGTGGGAGCGGATATGTCTAATGTACTACTACTCACGTACACATGAATTACCATGAATGAATTACCAATCATCAATTACCATAATTTTTTATTTGTATTTATTGACCACATTTTCACGGAATAGTCTTTGCCAATAACATCCGCATTTCTGATTTTTCGAAATCTTTCGAGAACGTAAGTACCGTTTCAATAAACTACATCTACAATCTAGGGCACTAGTACCAGCAGTCGGATATATTTAGTAATCTTGCCACTTTATATTAACTTACTAGAATTATCGATATAAAAGCAAGGAATTTGTCTGTAGTACTTTTAATAAACGTGTATATTTATTCAAACTCCTTCTGAAAAAACTTTAAACTAATGTCCTTGAGTTATTGAAATATATGCAGGCAATTTGTTTATAGTACGTTTAATAAACATGTATATTTATTCAAACTCCTTCTAAAAAAACAAAACAAAACTTTAAACTAATGTCTTGAAGTTATTGAAATAAATGCAGGCAATTTGTCTGATAGTGCTTTTAATAAACATGGATATTTATTCAAACCCCTTCTGAAACAACTATAATGTTCTTTATATTCATTAGCAAAATAGACGGAAACAAAGAAAAGACAAAAGTGATAATAAAAGAAAAGCTCATACTTGTGGTCTTTCTCCAAGAAAGGCTAGATCCCGAGAGCTCAATTTTAGATTAAATCTACACTCTCCCAAACAGTATTTTCCCGTTGGAAGACTAGGCCATGTGAAGGAGGGGGAGAAGGAAGAGGAGGACGAGGTTGCTAAAGCAGGAGGGTTAGGCCTTTGCAAGGCTGTATTCTGTTGAGTTTCTAAAATTGCCAGTACTCTAACTGAATACTTATTCAAAGAGAATATACACCTTCAACTGTGAGACCCTTCAACTGTTCTACTGAAACATTCAAGCAATGGGAACGAATTTCTGGGTCAGCTGTGTTAAAAATTTCAATGGCAAGCAATCCCTCATCATGCATCCATGATGTGTGATGGTTCACAGATTGATTTGTACGCAACTTATAACGGAATATAAGACCCGTGACAAAGAAGGTAAATACGGATTGAATAAGTACATTTTTATTAATTTAATAAAACTGACTTGACGCAATCGATGATATTTGCTGATTACACAGACCAACAGCCATTTTGGTGCCTTAGAATTTATACCTATTCTTGGGTATTTTTACGTCGCTGATGCCAAATGTGCCATTAGTTTTGCCCTATCGGCTTTAGTTGGGTGAGATACGGTATTACCATTATGCATATTATCCCATTTTACGTTTGATATAAAAAAAGAGTGCCTATTTTTAGCTTCTAAATCACGTGAAGAAAAAAGCAACACTAACACTACATTAACATTACAATAACAATATAACACGGGGTCTGTCAAAAAATTGATATCACATATTATACGGTCGTTATGACTTATGAGCTGTCAATTTGAGGGCCAAAAATAATCCAGCGTTTAGTTTTTCTGTACTTCGTACGTGTCCAAAGTATGGTCAAGAACCTTCACTAGGTATATTATCAAGCAATATTTTGTTTCGCTAGATACAAATAAAATAAATAATCCCTCAAAATAATAAACGGTAAAATAATAATCAATTAAAATCCACCCCTCGGCAAAGGTAGAGCTGGTCGAGAAAAACTGTTTACATATTTTGAATAAGCACACTAAGTATAGCCAAAATCCGGTAAAACATCTGAGACACCAAACAAAAAGTTCTTTTCTGTTGTGCTGTGTTATTAATGATTGGTGTAATGAGGCATAACTTGTCAACTTCAAATTTTCGGATATCACTTCACAAAATATATTACACATAAATAGTATATTATAAAATATATCATCATATTGTCTTAATAAAATAAGATTTCTTTCACAAAAAAAAAAGTGCGCACCGAATCCACTCCAGAGTAAGACGGCTTAGTCAACAAAGATACTTGAAATATTTCAATAAATAATTATATGATTTATTACAGAAATTCTGGACAATTATATTAAAGTTATATATGAATAGATTTCTACTGTTTTTGGTTAAGATCAATCTTGTCTGGTCCCTTAGCTTTTCCACCAAAGAATAATTTAATTATTTTCGATAGTAACAGTATTGAGTTCGTAACCAATAATGCAGCGAATGACAATTTTAATGGAAAACATTGAAAACAGTTCCCTAATTACTTACAAAATGAAGATAAATTGGGGAGAAATTTAATTATTCAAACAGAGATTTAGGTCAACTAGAACTACGTGGCTCATCTGAACTGGTACGGTAGATTTAAGGCAAATGTAGTAGAACAAGGAAGGAATTAATCATTCCTGGGACTTCCCCGTATAGAGTAAATTATCCCCTTATAAATCCAGGAAAGTGATACACGTTCCTAATGGTTCAGATTTTCCTTATATAGTTGCATTTGTTGCAGAAAATTCCTGACGTCAACATGCCCCTATTCGAATTATCTCAACAGAAGAAACTACTGTAACAGTGGATGCTATGCAAAATGAATAGAAATGTGAATTTTCCTTGCAGATAGAAATGCTTTATACATTTAAAATGAATAATTATAGTTCTAATTCTCCTTCATGGTTTAGGCCTTTTAGCCTGTTCCACTAATTTGACTCAACAACTTGATAAAAAAGTAGCGGCCTCAAAACCATCAATAAACTGGCGTGGGAGTTGGCATGTTGATAAAATACTCCCAATCGTGCCATGTGCCATGTGTCATGTGCCATAGATGGCACAGCGGATGACTGGCCTTTTCCCACAAGTTAAGTTTTTAATGTCAGGAATAAAAGAATATTTTATTTATTATCAAAACTGTCTCTCATCGGAGGTAGCTTCAGGGGACTCAGAATACTACTGACAAACTTTTAAATCATAAACATAAAAAATTGATTCATATAAAGTAATGCAATCAAATTACATGATTCGATAAAATTTGGCATGATTTATTTCGAACAATTGTTATTATGTCATCCCTAAGACTAGCTGGAAGGCCATACTTCTTCCTGAAGTTCTCAAAGAAGCGAGAGATGCCTGCACGTGCTCCAATAAGGAGACCTACTACTTCTATATTTTTTAGATTATACTTCTCTTGGGCTCATATACACCTTTCTTTTCAGGCTCACTTCTTGGAGTTGTTGGTGCCCTAGTTCCATTCGGATTGTAGGGGCCAGAATAATAGCATTACTCGAAATTTTAAAGAGAACTATAATGACCACTCGTCTGTTAGAGCCATCCTGAGCAGTGCAATGAACTTCTTCATGAACTGTCCAACTATTTTTCCTCAGAGCTTCAGCTATTTTTGGCCTGACCATATGACGACATGAAACTAGTTACGATGCTTGAATGCAGAATTTGATTTTGTTACCATTGTTATTGCTTTTGAGCTAAGTTGTTAACAGATAGAAGACATTCAGACGGTTTTTCTTAAATTGCAATTTTGTATTAATGAACCTCGGAATAAATATTTCTTGTTGAAACAATTGTATTTCTGCGATTAGAGAAAGAAAAAAAAAATTGGATGTAATGTAAGGACTTGTAACAAAACCTCAATCAGCCGCTTCGATTTCACTCAGGGCAATTGCATACAAAACATGTTAGATGCAATTCATTAATCATCCCTTTCATTCCACTTGTCGGCTACTGACTGTAGCGTTGTTTAAATGCTAATAATACGCATGTAATGAAGAGGGATATTATACAAGCCTTGTTTACAATTGCGTGACATTACCCTGTTTCTGATAAGGTAATGAAAACTCCATATCGGCTTGTGTTTGGTGACACGAACCTCGCTCATGCCTGCACAACACGGGCCTCAATATCTCATTTACGCTTGCTCAACAACAAGTAAATAATGCGAAATAACTACACCATAATTTACTTAGAATCTTCAAAGTGTAAATTGTTGTGCTCATCGTCACCTTTAAAGAAAATCCTATTGATGCTATGCACAAAAATTAGTATCTGTGCACTAACGAATTGTGTGAGCTAATCAATGACTTTAAATACCAAACTGATATTTTAGATGAGGATACAACATTTCCGGTCGCTAGATCATAACGGCGACCATAAAGGCGTTCGACAACGATTCAGTTTTCAAAAATTACTACTTTATTTTATTTTATGATTTTAGTGTCCTAAAAAATTGAAGACCTGACTATGTATCTCGAACGCAAAGCTAATAGGGCACTAACAATTCTGGAAACTTGGTCCCACAAAGCAAAGCTAAAGATTTCTAAAACTAAAACAAATTCAATGCTCCTCAAGGGAAAAATAGGAAATCACCCTCCAATCATCAGGATAGGACAAGACGGATCCCATATGTTCGAGAAACAAAGTATTTGGGTATAACCTTACAAGAAGGTAATAAATTCACCGCTCATGTTCAAAGAATCAGTGCTACAGCTAACAATCTATTTCAGGCCCTAGCCAGACTTTCTGGACAGCAATGGGGATACAAATTCACTAACTACAGTATACTTTACTCTGCTATTTTTGAGGCTATTGTCTCGTATGCTGTAAACGCTTGGGCCACTAAAGTTAACACACATCACATCCGTAAACTCAAATCTGCCCAGCGACATTCTCTCTTGCGAATAACTAAAGCCTACTCCACTGTTTCGAATGATGCTCTACCAGTCATAGCTGGTGTTCTTCCTGTTGATCTCCTGCTTGAGGAACGGATAGCCAGGTACAAAGTGCGGAAGCAAATTAATTTTCAATTAGGTGCCCTTCAAATCGGACCAAGGGAATTTGAGAGCTTAGATCGATCACATCTTTATGAACGCATTCACTCACAGTTAATAGATATTTGGCAGCAAAAATGGGTAGTTGCCCAAAATGGTAGAATCACTCGTGACTTTTTCCCAAATATCAGAAATAGACTTAAAATGCCATGGATTAAATTGGACCACTTCGTCACACAGGTATTAACTGGACACGGCAACTTTGCCGCTAACTTAATCCGTTTCAATCTCACAGACGACGATCTATGCGCTTGTGAGGACAGCGAACCAGACACCATGTATCATATGCTGTATACTTGTCCTCGATATCGAGAAGCTCGACTACTCCTCCACGAAGCCGCTAGGGCAGAAGAGGAAGCCTGGGCACCGGACCTCACGTTCCCAGCACTTAAAACCTTTGCAAAAACAGCACTTCTCGCAAAGTCTATAGTAAATTAACACACCAAAGTAGACGGTCATTTGGCCACTGCTCCAGTCTGAGCGAGGTTTTTGAGGGGTTTCCCTCGTTCTTAGGCGAATGCCGGACTGGTCAATAATCCCCTCAAACAGATACACGCACTACAAACCTCTAGAATACATAACTACATATCACTAAAAAAAACACACTCGGGGAGATATTGCACATAAGACCTATCCGCACTTAGGTCTATCCTGCGCCAAAGTACAAAGACACAAGTACTCAGCCCAAACACGTCACACCATCAACATCCCCTACGGATGTACATAAGGGCACAATACACATCACATATGGTTACCAAAATTTGGTCTGACCGGAGGTTTAGGCTTAATTGCTTGGCACTCCGGGGGTAAGGGTGGGCACAAAAAAAAAAGAGACCTGACTACGTAGTGTACCGGTACATAAACTTATTATTTTACTTTAACTCACCCTCTCATCATAATTACACTCATTTATAAATATTGACTTCGTTTAAGATTTTAAACTATTGACTGCTTATGAATTATTGCCATGTATACTCTTGTCGTAAATATTCACACTTTACCAATTCATAATTCATCACTCACTTCATCATAATATTCTATGTATACCGAATTAATTAAACTATGATAGCTAAGTTTACACAGATACTAACTTAAGTATTCTGCCCTGTAGTATGTCCTACGGCTGAGGGACTCTCGGTTAACGATTCGTCAAAGAAAAATAGTTGTTGCCACTGTTATCACCGTTTTCTTTTTCCTTCTTAAATTTTTAAACTTCGTTTTATATAACTTACTTTAGATTCAGTTATAAAATGTTTAGAAAACCTATTTGAATTATAAATGAGTAAATTACAAATCTTACAGTGCATATAGAGGTCTCTGAAATATATCCAGGACAGGAGCCAATAATTACTTAAATAAATTAAAGTAGATGTTAAACAGGCAATCACTTTTGACATGAAAAAGCTGTCTGAATATCTTTAATTACTCGGAAGCTCTCGAACATATGCGGAATTTATAGATATAATTTGAGTTTCCCACGTGAACTTGATTGGTTTTGGTTATCTGTGCTATAGCCAATCGTTATTATAACTGCTGGAGTAAAAGCAATGTATCTTGTTTGGAGGTTGTATGTTACAGCCGTATAAGTTGCGACAATTCCAAAATATTTAGTTTCTTTTAAAAAATTGTTAAATTAGTTTTTACCACCCACAAGCTACAAACCATAATGAATAGAATGAGAAAGTGTGCTGACTTCGCCGCTAATACAATGGCGGGTATAGGGAGAGCGGCGGTCCACCGAAACACTGGCAGCACCTTCGTTTGCGTTTCAACTTCTCAATGCTGCATCATGATAGTTTGGCATCTTATGATTAAACTCGCAATCTTTAATAAACCTTTGGTCCCATTTCTGTGAAATTTGTGCAGAAATAATCTGCACAACACAGTCCTTCTGATGGTTAAAACAGATATTTAAAAAATGCGGACATAAATGTTTTTATTTCATTATATAAACATCACCAATTACATAAAATTCATGGAGGGTGAAACGGAATTTGACTATGCGACAATTTTTTTCATTTTTGTGTCCCGTAAAAACTTCAAGCGAGAAAGTTTTAGTGAAATATTTCAACTTTATTTTAAATTCAGTACCACCTTTATATCTTGAATGGTTTACGAGTAATTGAGTGGTAATTATTCCTGGCGCACAGCTGTCTGAATGATGTGGGACGATCGTGAATTAATGTTGAGGGTGAAGCAAATTTGACTATGCGACATTTATTACTTTATTTTTGTGTTCAGAAAGAGATCAAGCGTGTAAGGTTTAGTGAAATATTTGGATCTTATTATAAATCGAGTACCACCTATATATTTATAATGGTTAACGAGTAATAGTAATTACTCTAAAGCTAAAGCTATCAGAATGGTATTGAGGTATTGGCAGGCATCTTTTCCATAAAATACCAGCAATAACGTAAAATTTTTACATAATTTATTCGTGGACTCAATAATAATACTATATTAACTGACTATTTGTACCCATACTGCAAGATTGACCCATTGGGGAAAAGGAGCGAATGAAGCTTTTTTCTAACTTAGTAAATCTGCACTACTTTTATTTATGCATTTATTGGATTATTTATCATATTTTCTGTTCACTTATGTTAGTAATTTTTATGTATAATTATTATAGCAAATGTCTTATTAGTTTAATATCTTGTTCCTTTTTTTTAATAATATAATTTAACAACATAAGACGTACATCAGTTACAGCGAACGGCGAATGGTCGAGGGTTTGAGCAAATAGCGGGCTGTAGTTAAGGCAAGAGGATTTAATTTTTTTATGAAAAAATCAGGGAAAATGCTTTGAAATATTGTGTGATATATGTAGAATGCATTGCAAAACAATTTTTGCGTATGTGCGTCTTTATCGGATGTTGAGACGCCAATTTTAAAGATCACGCGCCCTATTTTTGTAGTGCTGCTTATGAAATTTTCCATGCCCTGCAATTCACAAACCATCCCTTAGTTTATATTATCTCTGTTCACATAATTTGTACACAGATCTACACTTTTGACCGTGTTTCACCTACATAACTTACCCCATACAGCCAGGAGAAAATTAATATTAATATAAATAATATTACTATTAATACAATATTAATACAAATTAATAGCCTACTCAGTAATATTCTATACAATGTAATATTAATATTAATTTATAAAATATCCCTTAGCTGTTTTCTACCCTAATTATACGTTATTATTTCTATACAAATGTACATTCTTTAAAAAATTCTCATCATATTATACTAACATACCCTCTACCCTATTTTCTAGGCAACAAAATATTAGATCAAATCATCCCTTAGCTGTTTCATACCTGTATTATATAATTGTTCATTGCTTGTGAACATCTTCGATTTTTGGAAAGATGTGGAACGAAATGTTATGGTCAAGCTTCTTGCAATCTGAGAAATTACTGTTACACACGGCCATGTTTATTTATGGAGATGAGATCTTCCAAGACGTGTAAAGCAGCCCGAAAATTGTCAAAAGTATCTAACAATTCAATTTAGATAAGGTGAGTCATTTTGAAATAGATTAATGTATTATTTTGTTTAAGAATGTTTGCAATTTTTCCTATACCGCCCGTAGTAATCTTGCTCCCGCGAATCTCAAGCAGAGTAACTGCCACCTAGCGGCGGAACCAGTGAACTACCTCAGTCATCACACTTTCTCCTCTATTCATTATGTACAAACTAATATTTAGATTATTTCAATAAGGGGTTTCGGTTAGCGCGTGTTGTTTATTTATTTATGTACACTTTTATTTATTCCATAACTTAATTTTGAATATATAAAAAGTGACATATGCTCTAATGTTTTATACGTAAAGGACAATTCCCACCAATTTGTAATGCTATATGCTGCAGAGACTAAACTTCTTGAAATTTATTGCTCTATCTTAGAGCTATTGATATTCTCACCCAAGTTTCTTATACACCTTCTTAGTTCAGCATTCATAATCAATAATATCAAGCTCAATATTATAGATATATTCTTCTTTGATATTACGGCGAGGAATCCTATATAATCGTACACCTGACCGCACTGTTTTACCCCTAATATCATAACCTCTAGGACAGGGATGGGGGCAAACATGAATTAACTTGGAACCACTGGAGATGTTCATAGCTGTATCCCCTGGAGCGGAGCTCAAATTCTATTATTCTGTTTGTATTGTAGTTACCGTAAAGTCCAACATGGTACCCCGAGTAAATTGCTCTCAACTTCAGGTGTAAAGTTGCTTTGAAGTTAGTTGATACAAACCGTAATTAGTTTACAAAGACGAAATATATACCTGGAACCGAAGTTGCTAGTGAGAGTTTCTCGAGAAAGCAAGGAAGGTCAGTGATACACTCACTTATGTGAAGAATTACAGTAATAGTAATAACAGTGAATTCAATTGGCCTAGTAGTAGTAGTAGTAGTAGTAGTGTATTACTTTCGCTTCGGTAGGGAAACGTAACTTATTTGAATCCGCGACTTCCCGAAAGACTGGACAAGTGCCGATAGCTTTTGGGTGCTGGTAATTTAATTTTGTATAACGAATATCTCTTGTCTTCATAATTATTTCAAGACATAAGAAACATGAGTATAGAAGGAAATTAAAGTACCAAAGTAAAACCCGGCACAAGTGGTCTTTTTGGCTAGATAATTTCACACGAAGAAATAAAACAGATAATTTTGAGATTTCCCTTCACAGCAAAGAACACAATACAATAAAGTTACCGGCAGTGGAAAATGTCTAGTCTTCTTCAGCATGAGGTTCACTGTATTAAATCATTGCTTTGTTCTTTTTCGTGTTTGGTGTTAAGTCAGCTACGGCTTTATGGAAAATTGCATTGTTTTATTTGAAAAATCCAGCCACGTTTGTGACGTAATATTGAAATGATAGCCGAGAAATAGATAGCTCTGCCGTCGTAACATGATATAATTATTTAAACAGTTTTACTTTCTTATTATTTAAGATTGTCATGTATTTGTATATAATTTGATTTTTACTGACTATCCCATTCATACGCCGCGTGTTTGATATTGACCAATAACATTTAGCATATAGACCAATCACAGCCGTTTATCTTACAGTATTCTTGTAGGAATCGCGAGGGTTACGTTTTATCGGGATAAAATGTGCTGCTCGTTACTGGACACGCAAGTATCAATGTGCAGTGATGAATAGTCACTGCTGCCACTAAGCGGCACAAAATCAGATTATTTTATACAACGTTACTTGCTTGGAAATTGAAATAATAGAAATGTACATTGATTAAGAACACAATTTCGATTCGGTTCAAGCCAGTTCGTGTGCTTTTATTCTGTTATGCTGTTAGCTTACCTGAATGAAATTAACCCTGTCTTATATTCACCATTGGTAGCACTGGTTAGAACATGGTAACTTGAATCGAAACACGGATGGTTGATTCATAGTATGCAGTGATCTCACAGCTGTTAGTTTAGATTTTATACAACAAAGCACGAAAGTAATTATTATTGTATAACCCGTTACATTTCTATTCATGGAATAGTCTTATTAAATCCAACTCGAGTTGACGAGCTACGAATCTATCGATAAACTCGTCAACTCTCGTGGGTTTACCTATGATAAATCTCGAAACCGAAATATATACCTGGTATATATACTAAAGAATTTTAAATAAACATTTTAAATACAAGTATAATTCTTTATAATACTGTGTATTTGCTCAGGCGTATCATCGGGTTTGAGAATATGGGTTTACGCATAACTTCATCGATGTGTGACACAATGAATAGCTAGACATTATAATAATTCCTTTATTGCAACCAATGATCATATTATGATGAATGGAGCAACAGTGGATATGGCAGGGAAAACAGGAGGACCCCTAGTAAACCTGCCCCGACCACAGTTTGTTCACCACAAATTCCACATGGATCCACCGAGATTCGATACCAGGTCCTAGGGGTGCAAGGCGAGTGGTCTTAGCTAGACATTATAATGAATTTTTTCAGGAACTACTTCCGCCTGTATTAATAAGAAGAGATATGAATTAATGCCCTAGAATACTAAGTCTAGAAGTTTTGAAGCATACAGAATCAGCAATGGGAAGCAAAAATAAATTTAACGAAAATGAATGGAAGTATATAGGGAAAGGATTCAGTGCTTGGCTATCGATATTCGATATGTTTATATTTACCCAAATGAAAGCTGTATCCGTTATGTGCTGTCATAGACGTTGGACGCAGCTTCGGTGGATCGTTTTATACCGAAACTTCAAACTCCAAGGTAAATGGAATTAATACCATCAAAGTTAAAATAATTAATATGCTTCTATTCAGACCCTTGGAAATGGGATCCAGTTTCTCTAGTGAATGCCACTATATTGATAAGTAATTATTACCTATCGACAAGTGGATTCGCCGAAGTGCATTGCTATAATACTAACATTCACTTCGATATTGATTAATAACATTGAAGCCCATTCAGCCACAGTTGTAACCTGCATTCCTCTAACCAAGGATGACAAGTATTAGGAACTTTATATAAAATTCTACCTTATACCCTTAATTATAACTTATCTGGGTCTATATCAAAACTTCAACCTTCATGACATAAAACACAGCACATACCTAAGTATATAAATACATTAAAACAATGGTGTCACAGTGTTAAAAGTCACATTTATGAAGCTTACTACATCATAAAATCAGAAGTCAGTGAGGATTATCTCGGCCACTCCTCGATCAGAACTGAAGATGGTGCATGATATGTGCCGAAATGCATCTGCAGTCCAACACAGAAGAACTGGAATCAGCAAACTGCTTCATAAATATTACTTTTTGAAGACAAAATACTGTTACACCATTGTTTATATGTATGTGTAGGCGTGAGCAGGAATTCGTTTAAACTGTAGGACCCGGATAGAATGCCAATATGAAGTTAAAAATAGGAATCGTTTTACTTCCTAGGGGACTGACTAGCAACCACTCCAAATCAAAGATTCACGAAAATCTCCTTTTGGACACCAGGAAGCTACTTATGTAAATTCGTCTGTTAAGTGTATATTTAAGAAAATCCTTAAAATTTAACCATTTCCAATAAGGCGTGCTTATGCCTCGAAGTGTGGGGAGCCGATATGGGTAACTACTGTCTACTACAAAGAAAGAAATTCACGTTAACGTTGCCAAATCTTGTGGAGTATGTGGCTCACGTATTAATTTTTGCACTTAATTTGTACAAAAATGTCAACTTTATTGAAAACCTACAAAGAGAAAATTTATTCCTTATTCCTTACTTTCCTGATGTGAGAAAAATATCATAGTGTGGATAGTACTTATCAAGTAACATATTTTTTAATAGAGGTTATAAAGAAATCAGCATGTGTCCAGTAGTATTGTATAAATAGACCAATACATAATTTTCTTATGAGCGACATTATTCACAGAACATAAAAGTAATCACTGAAGATCTCCTCCTCCTGATATTGCAGTTTTACATGATTTGTCGTAATCTGCTATGAAATAGTAGGTTCTGAAATAGTGCATGTGGAAAGACATACAAGATTCAAATATATTACAATCTAATAATGCATTATTCATTAAAATAAGTTAGACATACTGAAAACATGATTACTACATCAATTACTCGAAATATTTACTTGTCATGCGTAAATTCACAAATTTTCTCCGTGAATATTATAATATCATGCACATAATTATTAATCACTACTTTAAGGTAAACGCACTCTAAGCTTTCAGCAGTTCACTTTGCTGTCAGCTTCGTATACGCGGAAAAAATGTGCCCCTGTAGATGACAGTTGGATGCGTTGCCGATTGCTTGGAGGGAATCTATTTCAGCGGGGTGATTGACCATAAGGTACTTTGTATACAAAGTAGTAATAATAGATAACCTCTGAAAAGTTTACATCTTACTTTGTTAGAGTATGAATGCAAGAATTTCATAACATGATGCATAAGACACCTATTGGTAATGTATTGTAGTAGGGATTATTTTCGTGCGATGCTCCTTCGATCTCTAATATGCTTGGATTCATCGGATTCAGTAGGATTTGCATTTAAAACTCTATGTCCACCAGCTGTTCACAAGTATGAAATGTCGTAATGTTCGCTACAGCTGTCCAAAGCCAGTTGCATCTGTTACGGAATTTTATTTGTAGAAGGAAGTGTGTCCCTTTCTTGCTGGAGTTTGCAATTTCAAGTTTCACCTTCTACATAAGAAAGAATAGTTTTGTGTGGAAAAGCAGTATACACTTTTTGAAAATATATAGTACATTGATGGTTTACTTCCTACACCTTTAGAGTGAAAAATACGTTTTATAATTCCGTTACGTTAATTTTATATCACCTTCTATCTCCATATCTGAGAATTTTTTAAAAAGAGATCTTCAAAACTAGCAAGTTACGTAATTGAATGTCATTTATTTGTGCAAACATAATTATCCAGAATCTTTAAGATTTATCTTTAGCGTTTTTACTTAGCGTAATATTTCCCAGGTACCACATCATCTGTGCTAAAATTCTATCCATTTTTGGTAAAATTTAACATGTTCCTGCATTTCTCTACTAGTAACAAATACATAGAACCTAGAAAAAAAAAACCTGCGCGGGACGAAGCTGCGCTTGCTGCAGTAATCACAATTTCGGTTTTGCGCAGGTATCTTTTTAACTTGTATGACTATAGTGTACTCTTTGAGCACTTGTATATTTAACAATGTACTATGCTGTCTGAACCATCTGATTTCTGATGGCTTTCATCTTTGCAAGAATAAATATGCAAACCTCTGCTTCATTAGCTCAACCTAGTGAAACTAGCAGGTTTAGAATATTGCATGTAACTATATGCTTTAACAAACAAGGATATTATCCGATAAACCGCTTACTTCACATGGTCTCATTACCTGCTGAAGATAGGTACATATAGCCTAGCCTGGTAATTATAGCATGACAGTGACGAATAATGTTGCCTATCTCAAAATACTATGTTCATGTATTAAGCTTGCACTCGTGATAGAAGCGATATAACCAGATAAGCATAGTGATATATTATAAGGTAGGTGCTACTTCAAATTAAAATGTATACTCCATCAATATACTCCTCCCATTAAACCAGTACCGTTTAATGAAGATTTGTATCACGCAAATGAGATTTCATTCAGGATTTATTATATTACTGTTTTCGATTACCGGAGAGTTATTAGCATATCTTGTGTGCGCGGAAAATAATTTATCTTGGAACAAGATAAGTTACATCTCAGCTCAATATGACCTGAAGAAATTAAGTCATATAGACTTAAAATAGATAGAAGGAACTTTCACAAAATGGAATGTTTAGTATAAGGTTACACAATATATTTTGTAAACAAATTGTTTTAATGTCATTTTCATTTTTAAGGAAAAATATAACCTTTATATTTTCGATTTCGTATATGTAATTTCTGTTAGATTTTAAATCTGCATTATGATCTTAAAGGAATATTTTAATAATTCAAATAAAATATTGATCTTTGAAACAAAAACTGGGAATATATCTCCAAACCTTAGAAACAAAGTATCTATCAGCCCCATGTGAATATAAATAATTTTAACCCCTCTTTTCAGGACAGCAGGCAGTCATCTAATGTCAAGTCGCCTGGATAAGAACATTCTGTAGTTAAATTTGGGCTTCACTTAGAGATTAATGATCTCTCAACAAAAAACGTTAATAAAGCGCATTTATAACGTCAAAGAATACTGTTGGATCACATTCAATCACCGAATTATGTTGAATAAAGTTTAAGGTTTCTTCTTTAAATCTTACCTCTCTCGTTAGGCCTATAGGAATAGTTTATTCCTAAGCATAAATTAGCACTTGACAAATCTCCGAGTTATACAGGAGAACGAGATAACATGTATGACAATTCAGTAACAGGAATGTAACTTATTATTCTAAACCAGTAAGTCCATACAGCACTGTGTGGTGTTAATTTATACTCGAGAATAAATCTAGTACAGGTTACTGATGCAGATACGTCAGCTAATTATTTGAATTACCTAGGGGAGGGGCTCACGAACCCCTCTCTGCATACATAATCATTTCAAATCTCGATTATCCACACAGATCTCAATCCTAACTTTCAACCGTTAACTGGAAATTACTGCTAATCGGAGGATTCTGTTTAAAAACAGTATAACCCTTTGGATGAAGCAATCCAATTTAAGCTTAAGCCGATGTGAAACTGCAAGATAAAAATAGAAAATATATAACCTGACTATTCTTTAAAATTCAACCGCGAATTCCTGAAAATAAACCTACTCCTTTGAAGTTCAGTACTGTAATTTAGAACGCATTAACTATTCACTAAATGGGAGCCGGAAAATTTAACTGAACATAAGGCAATTATAACTAGGATTACTTAAATATGGAATAAAGTTAAGTTAAGTTAAGGAAATTATAACAGTGAAATAATTTATCAAATAGATCATCCAGTAATAGATGTTAGTACCATATATGAATGAAATTATTTTTTCTAACATGACAAGTTTTGTCGATGCGATTCCTCTCCCTCAAAGGACAGCATACATAGAAGTACTTGGGAAAATTAGAATATAATATAATATGTCACCTTTTTTGCACTTACTTCTGCAGTGTAATAAATTTAGGAAAATGCTGAAAGGTATTCATTGGAATGGTTGGTGAAAGAAATTCTGGAATACCTTGCATACTACGACTGCAGCTGAGGTTTACATAAAATAAATATTTTTATATACCCTTTTCATGGCACAATACTGGGAAGATAGGCCTAAGCGGTATTCCACCATCCAAGTTCTTTGGTCAATCGCTTTGAGAGAAACAAATGATCGTCCTTTGGTTCATGGAATTTTGAAATAAACCGTATTAAATGGTTCTGTGATGGCTTTCTGCAAGTTGTTACATAGGATTTCCCGAGTTATGGCGGCTCAACACCAACAACAACTGGTTTGAACATGGTTTCAAGAAGTGAACGGTGCCAAAAATGTTGGCAATATTGATACTGTTGAGATGCCGGAGAAAAGGCATGGCGCGATGCTGAAGTAAAGCTCCTAATAAATTGTATTGCACATTATTATATTTAAAAAATTATTTGAAAACTTACACTCTGTAATCATCAACAATAACCTTAAATTTAAAGGAAGTAACGATTCGGCCTAATTTTTTATCATTTAAATATATCTCTAATAGTGCTACAAAAAGAGTATATAAAATTAATAAACTAATGTCATTTAAATAGAATTTTTTACAATTTACCTTCAAAACTCAAGCCTTTCATATAGTCTTCTACACAGAATAACCTACTGATTTTGTTCAAAGGTCTTGGATATAGTGTATTAACGCATCTTTGATTCAGATATCGCATTTTATTCTCGTATACGTTCTTGTTGACTTTCTTGTCCAAGGACTAAGATAGTGAAATATCGGCCTTACATCAGCACAATACAATACCTGGAGAATGAAACAAAGTCAGATTTTCTCTCACATAATAATGTTTAATGTTGTGAATGGAACGAAGAAATAATAATATAGGTCTACTTGTTCTTCTAGTCTAGAGATAGTCCGCGTTGCTTACCATCTCACAGTATCAGCGGCGTTGCTATAGTTTATTTATGTTGGCGATTGGGATATTGTGGGTATTTTTGGGCATTGTGGCCTCCTTTAGAGATCTATAGCTAATTTTATTCTGATTTTATCAGTATAGTACATAAACAGAGTTACACAGTTCAATTGGTGCTGAATCAAACAGCTGGTCCTAATCACATTACCCACAAGCTTAAAGTACACAAGAGCGAAAAGTAGAGCAATAGAGCACAAGCACCGAAAAGTTGTTGGGACAGGAGTATGGCCTATGGTCGAGGGATCCGGGGGCGGTGGAAGGCCCCCCCCCAAAAAAAGAGGCTTCCCTACATTACTGTTGGACAGAATTCCATCTCTGACCTACTTGTAGAGAGATAGGTCACATATTCAGATTAAATAGTATAATAAAATTAAAATGTAATATCGTACGTAAATCCATGTTTAAATATTAACTGATAAAATCCTGGCCGAAATCTAGTATGAGATTATCTATCTAATCAAGTCAATACATCTGTAAGCTAAACTTGTTTTAAAAATTCGTTGCAGCAGGACAAGCTGCATTATATGAAGTAGACCTACACAAAACATTGGAATGAGGAGAAGTTTCAGTGCGAAATCAAACTTCATCATCTGCAACTCCGCAACTCCACTAATTTATAACTTTACCGATACGGGACGAAAAATAATCACGACATTCAGGAAACCAAGAGAAATTATTGGTGCTGAAGTTGATAACACTGTGATTGAGACTCCTATTTTAGAAAAGAGGAAATACAGAAACTTGTGATGTTTATTTTCAAGTACACTCATACAAGTTTCCCCAATAGCCAGTGAGAATTCATAATATCGTGAGTTTACGAGTTTTCGCATCGAGCTCCACGAGTAATGAATCAAGTTACTTTTATTCCCTGTTCGAATCAAACTTGCTCATGAAACAATTTTATTACATGCATAGTGGTCATGAGAGCGCTTACACAGTTTTAATAGACCATTGTAATATGACATTACTAGTCATTTCTCCACCGTATATTATGGCGTGAAATATGTAATAAGCTCCCGAATGATTTCAAGCGAAAGCTTGAAACCAACTGTCGCATGCAGATTATATAGTTGCTGTCTACTAACAAGGAAGCGCCGTTAGAAGTGTTCGCGATAAATTTGTTGCTATTGAATCAAAACTCAGAAACGTATTTGCGACTTTAATGCAATTAGGTTGAAGTTACGGGGCGCGTCCATTAAGTAAGCTTCCCTGGGGCAGAAACAAAACACAATTTCGTTGAAATATATATTCCAACAAATACAGAAACTATTCAGCTATTATTCAACATATTTGTACCGGAATTGAAACATTTGTCGTACCGTGGGACCAACTTGTGAATACCTGTGTCGTAGAAGTCTGCCGCCAGGGATTTGAACCACTGTGTGACAATCATCTCCTCTCTGTCATTACCTGTCATTCCCTGTCATTTCTTGAGGTGTAGGACAATATGGAAATCACTGGGAGCGAGGTCCGAGCTGTAGGGTGGATGTTTAAACCCCACCTAGCAAGTCTCCTGCAGAAGTTCGGCTGGGAGGTGTTTAAACATCTACCCTACAGCTCGGACCTCGCTCCCAATGATTTCCATATTTTCCTACACCTCTAGAAATGACAGAAATGACAGAGAATGACAGAGAGGAGGAGATGTTTGGCATACAATTCCCTGGCGGCAGACTTCTACGACACAGGTATTCAAAAGTTGGTCCCACGGTACGGCAGGTGTTTCAATTCCGGTGGCAAATAAGTTTTGTTGAATAATACCTGATTATTTGCTGTATCTGTTGGAATATAATTATATGTCCACGAAATTGTGTTTCGTTTCTGTAAACGGCCCCAGGGAAACTTACATTATGGACGCGCCACGTACTACGAATGGCAAGCTTTGCGTATATTGATTTTTAATCATTAATTGCCTATGATCTTCTTCTAATTCAAACTAGTTGTTTGTATATTGTATCCACACAACTCTCTACAGTTTTGGGTTAAAATTCGAGATGCCCTGTACACAGCCAATTTTTCATGCCAAATTATTTCTTCAATATATAAAGGACGATAATACGGTATACAGGGCTAGATAATAAGCCTTATTATTCTTCGGTTATATTATTCTTTTTCCACCCTAATGTCCTCTTCTGCTGGCATCCCGATGTTTTACCGTGTTTTGACACTCAGTAATTCTTGTAATCAAATGATATCCTCTTTCAACTGCAATAATACTATTTGTGTAGCGATGCTCACTTATTCCTGCAATAGACCAATCTTATTCACTTATGGCAATCATATTCTTGCAACGGGATCTTAAGGGTCTAATTCTTGTGATGTGTTGTTAATGATTCTTCCAATAGATTAATATGTCTTCAGTTCTGACCAGAAGTTTCAATAGATGTTAGCCCACATCCAAATTTACGGTGTCATCGTCTTAATAATCAAAT
Organism: Ectobius pallidus; assembly: GCA_964059195.1. NCBI lineage: Eukaryota > Metazoa > Arthropoda > Insecta > Blattodea > Ectobiidae > Ectobius > Ectobius pallidus. The sequence continues at coordinate 57,749,153 of CAXKWD010000003.1, forward strand.
TAGTTCCATTTAACCTACAATGGTATAATGAGCAAGGCCTTGGAGTTGTACAGTTAATTTAATTCAGAAGGCTTTGATTCTCATTGTTATTGATCCTATGAAAGGTTAAATTTTATCCAGCCATCCATGAAAGGACAAATTAACGCAAAGATTTACCCTTGGACAGATCTAGCCCGAGTTTGTAGGAACATTTTTCCTGTCATTTTCATATTTACCTAGAGGACATTTATCTAGAAACTCGCCACAAGTGTAAGTGATTGCTATCTTTAAATTATTTGTGTTTGTGTGGTGTTATTCTTGTGTAAATTGTGTAAATTCTGTGCATTAGATAATTTACCCATAGGTAATTCGCGAGTTTATAGAAACCGGCCATAAGTAATAAAATAAAACACGAGTATTCATCATTTTCTGGCGTATATCTGAAACTTTAATAATCTTATTTTTAAGACATTGACCTCATTTTTCTGTTCGACTCTTTCAGTGTTTCAAATGATATTCCATCTTTAGCCATTCAATATTCATCAACTTTCCTTTCAACTTAGGGATATTATACCGGACAGTAAAGACTTTATCATTTTGCCTGTGACAAGAAACTCCATTATATTCTTCGACTAATAACTTATCTTAGTTTAAAACAGTCTTTATGTCAATTTTGCAGGTGCAATATACAAATAAAAGTATCTGGTATAAATAAGTTCCTACCAATAAAGTTGTTGGAATTAAATACTTTTTTGTCAAACTGTCTGAAATTGTATATTGAAAGCGTCTAGGTTAGGGTATCTTGGGAATATTCAGACGAGTTTGAGTGAGTACTCGGACAGATGATTGGGCATTATCGGCGAGAATCTGGGTTCTATTCCTGATCCAGAATAAATCCTCTCATTAATAATATATATAAAATTTATTGCCGTGACAGTGATGTTTTAAATGATTGAGAAGAGACTAGAAATTAGAGTGAACTATGTACTCTTGTATGATATTTAAGTAAAGTAATAATTTATCTATTGTGATTTCCTCCTCTGTGAATTACATATCGCATTACAAATTTCCGTAAGAAAAAGGAAACAATAAATAAGCTCGTACTAAATTTACAGGACCTAAAAAGAAAAAAATCAACGAAAGTTTAATTTTTCAGTTCACCATTATCGGAAATGTATACTGTTGAAAATATTATTAACCATAAATCCGTACCCAGGAGCTATGTTCAATCGTAAGGTCAGGGCACTTCATTATTACGAACGTTTGACTTTGTTTTATTTGCATTAAATAAACTATAAATCCAATTTTATCTATATGCAGTGGTAGTAATAATTTATTTACAGGAAACAGTACAGTGTGTTGCCTCACAAAATGAGATATTGAAAAATAAAGTTAAACATCAAAACTAGTAAATATTATTAGAATATTAGTACAATACATAGCAATAAGGTAACTTGTTAATGTTAAATAATGATAAATAAATTTTAACACAACAAAATTAATAAACTAACTAAGAAATTAGTAAAATATTAACAGTAATTCAGAACGTTCTAACAATTTATTTAGTTAGTTAAAAATCTGTATTCATATTTCAATTTTGTTTTAGCTTATTCTTTTTACGTTTGATTTTTCCGTGTGTCTTGCAAAGTGTAGTGTAACAACGTTCAATAATAATTGCTGAAATTTAGCAATGAAATAAGTGTTCTACTATGTGACTTAAAATCCATAGATTACCCGTCAATAATTAATGCCATGAAGTGTGAATCCTGACAAGTCATTGAAGTGATTTCTCTCTCCTGTTCGTAAATTCTGAATAGAATACCTGTTACTGCGAATGTAATCGCATGGAATAAAGTGGTGAGGATATTAGTTACCACGGGCTATATTAAATATCTAGGTTAAAAGATATATAACAATCATCATAACAGTGACAATTTGTGGAAGTATGGGGAATATACTGTTGATGACGGCGGTGGACATGAACTCTATTAAATATCTAGGTTAACCGGGTTAAGGTCATCTATCGACGATTTTAACGGAACGCAGCACATAGTGGCTAAGGTCTGGGCACTAATTACAATGCCAGTGGCTTCTCGCTCCCCCTTATTAATACCATACAGGTCATACCTACACTCTGAATTATTCGAGGCTACCAATTTCATCCTCCGACTGTCGATAACGAGATGGGACGCTAGGATGCTTGTGGCTTGTGGCTTGCAAATTTATTCCGGCATCTTGCATGACCACTTTTGCTAATTTGAATGCTATGGGAGGCGAGGAAAAAATTTAAACTTTTCTGACGTATAAATTCGTCACCTCAAAAATTGTAGAAAAGCATAGATATAAGGTCAATAGAATAAGAGTTTCATACAAAATGTTAGGATTTTATATTCACAAGTTAGAATTGTAATTGTAATTTCCATTGAATTTAAACGTATAACCCACTGATGATGATGATTAAAACATAAATTCCGCTCTGAAAGGGTTAAACCGGTGGTCTTCAACCCGCCACATGCGACCCACGGCTTAATTTTTGGTGACCCGCAAATAAATATTAATTTTAACTACAATGCCAATATTGACAAATTAATTATAAAGAAATACTCTCAGGTCTCGCATTAAATTCAAGAAAACAACTGTGCTGGTAGCGATGTTTCCTATAACCTCTTATCCTCAAACTTCAATTGCAATCACCTGCCGAGAATTACAGATATAGGCCATTTTTATTATTTACGTCAAGTTTAATCAAGTGTGACAGGCCCTTTAAGTGTGTGAATCTTACCAGTGCTTAATGCATATATTCAATCGTTTGCATAGGGTTTATTAGTAAAACATTTTCTCGGCTGTATAGGCTACATTTATGGTATAAATGTTAATCACGGATCATTAGTAGGGCTGTTAGTCACAGAAATGTTGCTTAATAGACTGGGGTTTCAACTATCATCTAGAAGGTATGCATTGTCGTTTATAATCAACTGCTTTGTACGTTACTAGATCAATCGTTTAGTTACCAATGCCATTGCCGATACTGAGGCTACTATGAGAAAAGAAAAAAGTATTAATTGAGATAGCTGACTTCACATAACACAAATGCAACGTTTTTCAAATCTTAGAACCCTAATTGTAAGATATTAGGTAAGGCCTACACAATTTCATAGTTCAGCTTCTTGGTGTGTCTTAAACCCCTTCTAACTAGTTCAGTTGCTAATAATGTCAAGCATTTTAATTTAGATAATTTGTATCTTAAGGGTTCATGACTGCGTTTTATATTCTCTGCACCTGGTTTGAGAATACAGTCTGTACTAATTGCCTTCTCTAGTCTATAACGAGGAAGATACTATAATTTGGGTATGAAGAGGTGCCACGTCATTTTACTTCCCTCCTTGGGCAGTGTATATGCATTAATTTGCATCTCTACAGCATTTTCACTTGCGTTAATTGAAAAACCACTTATCCTTATTGTACTTCTGCTCAATACATAAACAAAAACCACTCTTGAAAGTTAATTCATTTCAAACTAAATTCAAACTTACTCCAACAATATTAAAGTGCTGAAAGGTTTTAATGACGAAAGGATAATTGAAAACTGTCAAACAAAGGTTTAGCTTGAACAACTTTAGAAGGAAAAAATTGATGATAAACTAATTGCTCTCGTCTGGCAACACAATGTATTATCAACACGACACACAGCGCTGTAGATTGGCGAAAAATGTCAATTAATGCCTAAAATAAACTGTCCGTGATGACAGTCCAAAGGCACCCAATCGCTGCGTCATCTATCTCCTTCGTTTGACTTGGGGAGATAGCAAGATTGGAGGCATATGGTCAGTATACCGACAAACCCAACTCTACAGCTTAGTCTACCAACTTATGCTTATATCGAGACCATTCAGCTTCCTGTGTCGTACTGACATAAATTACTAGCATCCTTGCTATAATTCGCAGTTGTAGTGGCGTCTTTAGGGGGAATATTTTGACAAGGGCCAGGCACTTTCTGGGTAGCCTATGAGAGCTCTAGGCATAAATGTAAAATTCTATTATGCAAGATTCAGTTTCTACCCATAATAAAATGTATAAAACTTTTACTGTACACTCAAGAGGGTCTGCTGGAAAATTAAACTTAATCGAGCCCTACCTATGGTTTGATTAAGATTTTTTAGTTGCTAAAGTGTGCAGAAAGTTAAATAGTAGAATACTCAAGTACTTAATAAAAAATTAAAGATCTGTGGCACTACATCCCGTTGAGAGACCAGACCGCTGTAGACCGGTCATGACCGCTGCATGACCGCTGCGTCATCTACATTTGGCAGATGGCAGGAAGTGGGGCTTGTGGTCAGCACACCGTCTCCCATGGCCTTTATTGATCAAGTAGCTCCTCAGTTTGGGTCACGAGGCTGACCGTTCCAGACCTCCCTATCTCAGAAAAATCAGAGGAGATACAAGACATTCGGATTCGTGATCAGGAACGCTATCCACCTGATCGCGCAGGCAATCCAAGTACTTAATAACCAACTTGAATTTAAGAATTATATAATTTAGGAATGACGGACTAAAATGAGAATATTATAGGAGAAAAATTCCTCCGACACTGAGACAATAATCTGTGGTTCATGAAAGCTTATATATCTATCTTGACGGACTAAAATGTTTATACAACAAAGCTAAAACGTGTACTACAAAAACACAATTAATGAAAAGCCTTACTACCATTGCACAACAAACGAATGTATAATAATGTGTTTATAATAATGTATGAAGATATCGAAAAGGCCGCCTAGAACATTTCAGATGGACGAGGGAGGAAGTAAAATGGTTCAGAGTTGAATCAATAAAATAATTTCATATATATATATATATTATTACCAATTGCCACAATTTCGAGACGCACCTTTTATTTTAACGACGTAATTTTATCCCAGTAATGTACATCGAATATTGCTCTTTGCTTGGCATTTATCCTAACTTAGGCCTATAAATATATTTAAAAAACTCTAACTCTTTTAGGAGAATACTTACTGTTAGGCAAGTTTTTAGAGCTTGAGAACGAAAAGATTTCGTATGTTGCGTTTAAAACTTCACCACAAAATAATTGTACTTTTTATGAAGAGTGCAATTATTTGTGTTTCAACTTGCTACCACTGCTACAGAAATGATTCATTTTGGAATCATCGCTTACTTAGAACAACAAAGCACTTTAAATCCTATGCATATCGTGAAAATGAAACACATCTCTGTAGGTTTTCTAACTCTGGTCTAAATCTGAGGGAAAGTAAAATTTCCTTTGAAGTCCTTTCACCTGCATTTGGTGGTCATCATCATCAACGCAGGTAAAGGTAATTATAATTTCATATACCAAAAACCAGGTTGTGAGGGTCTGTGTGCTTTGGTTTAAATATTTGAGCATTTGCTTATTAGATTAGGTATACTCAGTAAGTCATGGCAACATAAAGAGAAAAACTTTCACTTCAAACATAGCTCAAATTTACAGGACTTAAAAGTAAAATAAAACATAAAAATTCTGGGATCGTGTAGAGAGCTAACGGAAAACTTCGAAAAATTTAACTAGTAATAGATGTGGGTAAATTGTTCCTGTATGATTGTATGCTTCCAATAGCAAACACTTCACAGGCGACCGAGATATACTCCCATTCAAACCCAGAGACAGTCAAATATGAATTTCTCATGCCGAATTGGATATTTACTTACTATAACTCATCGCCGTATTTCATCCTGTATCAGATTCAGATATCACTTGAAGTCAACACCAGCCAAAACACGAGCCCCCCCCCCCCAGAAAAGGAATAGTTGAACATCAGAGTGTTACGTACCCTACTCTGATATACACATAAAAACTGACCTCGATGTTCAAAGAAATATAAATAAAGCTAAATTAAAAGAATTTAGATAATACGCTACTTGCTTAAATGAACTATGAAATATATTTAACCACGTTAATAATATCAAATATACTAACTTGGTAAACATTACTTTAATATGATATTCATAAATGCTGGTACGTATGTGTGTGTTACGGGCCAAATCAAGTTTCAAAGTAAGGGTCTAAGGATGTTTTATTCATAAATATCTTAACATCAATAAGACCCTTAACGAAAGAAGACTGTAATTAATGAACATCATAATTCGGAACTTAATTATTTAATTCATTCTCGGACAATAAAACCGATTAACAAGCTCATTAATTTCTAGATAATGAAGCCCGTTATATGGACTGGTAAAATAATAACTTGATCAATAAGTTAAAATAATTAAACAACAATGAGATTCCAAAGTAGGAATGATCGAAGCGCTACAACTTAGCAAAACAGTAATTAGGTTGAGTAGGTTGTATGCAATCTTTACCATCACTTCCAGAGTACATTGTATACCGTTTATACCATGACTGTATAGGACAGCATAAAGCACATCTAAAAACCTCAACCCAAATTTAAAATTATGTTTTGACCGAATTGAGTGTAATATTAGAATGAAATCTGAGATAGACACTCCCCAACCCACGAGGAACATATGTTGAAAATTTCCGACTTCTAGGTGAAAGGGTCTCGGAGGAATAATCGAGCATACACACAAACACACACAACCATACATACATCTCAGAGAGCATTTAATTTCTGTAAATATCCGTTTTTCTTACTATGTTAGAACTAAAAACTGAACTAGTTTTAAAGAGAATCCCAGAACAGACAGGCTGATGACATCACGGAATCCATTATAGGCCTACATTAATATTACAGACTAGAAATGTTTCTCTAACGGTTAAAAGATCACATGTAAAGTAATGCAATTGTACAAAAAATATAAAAGTCAACATTTTTGTGGTGCCGAAATGAACTAGACAAAATTTTGGAGGGTAGAAAAAATAGTTAAAAAGTACAATATTAAATCAAAGTAATTTAAGAACCAAATGAACATTATGACCAAAATGGACTGTACGAACACAAGAACTTTGAATGAAACTTTGGATATATCCTGTCCTTACGAACATTATGATTAAGATATTTCATGACATAAAGATATTATAAATTCTTTGCTACTTAAAATATTTCGAATTTCAAACCTACGTGAAAATATTTAAATTTAAGTGGTCTAAGAAGATGCTCACAGAAGTAATTAAAACCTAGGTAAAAATAACAAATTTTAATGCAGTCTCATTATGGTATGCCCATTCGAATGTGCTATAATGATGTAGGCCTACTATGCATCGCTCAAAACCATGATATGATAAAAACTTGAGAGATTTCTCTGTATTATATCTTAACGTACAAATGCCACACATATTTTACCAGTATAATATGAATTATGCATAGTAATATGACATCCTAAAGAATGAATGGACGCTTTAATTGCACAAGTAGGGACTAATGTTTTTGACAATCGGAATTTTAAGCCAAAAATAGTAAAATAATGCATCACGCATGGAGAATAAAATAAAAGCGATTAAATATGTTGGTCATTGTTAAATCAACTGAAAATTATAGTTTTTTTTTTCGTTCTAGCTTTACTGTCTAGCGGCTAGCCTTACCGGCACTTGTGGGGAGAAAGGAGCATACTGAATCACATATATCTGATAGAGAGACACAATGGAGGGGCGTCCATTACGGATAATAATATCTGTGCTAGGACCACCACCGGGACGACACAGACATAGAGAGAAGCGATTAGGGAGACGATGGGGAAGAAAACTCCATAGCCGAATTAGAGGCACAATTCTAGTATTGGCCCGAAAAAATCCGAAGAAATTATAAAAACTCAGAACTACCGGCCTCATCAAACTCCGGACCTACTGAATGTAATCCCGGACGCTAGCCCCTGAGCCACTGCTTGGCGTTTATTATAAAATGGTTTATATGACCATTCCTTGCTAGAAAGCAATTAGGCCTTTTCTATAAAGTTTAAATTCACAAATTTTTTTTCGCCTTATTTTTGTAAGGGAGGCACGGAACTAGGTATACGGCCAAGTACAAAATGACACTTCATGGAAGTTTAGAAAGAAGATCTCGTATAGGAACAAGAATTCAGAAAAAAATCCCTTTTTCATATATAGACATAACAGGATAATCCTTTTCCCATCCAAGGGATCATCTTTAAATGAACTCCTCTTTGGTCTGTCATCCAATTCTCTTTCAAAGATATTTAAGGAGAGGGAAAATCTGTTAGTTGTGTTTCGTTTCTGTTGGTGGTACGGAATGTATTGCCTTCTGAGGGAAGTAAATCCCCTTTCCGTGTGCGGATGCTGGAAAATAAGATGAAAATTGGCTAAAGGAGTCTCCCTTTCATGGTGTAGGGACTATGCATATTTAATGGTGAGAAAATGGGCACAAGGCAGACTCTAACCTAACACCACACAGGAAGTATATCTTAATAGACGATGATGGATATTTTGCTACTACAGAACATGCTTTACTTAAATGCGATGACTGAAAGAATTTAAAGGGAATGCGTTTTCCATGTGTCCATATAGCATTCCTACAAGTGATACAGACTGTTATTTATATTGTTTGTTACTTGTTCAAGTTATAATTTTTTTCCGAATTCTTGTTGCCATACAGAATCTTCTTTTTATACTTCCATAAAAATGTTTAAAAAAAGACAAATTACAATTAGGAGATAATTAACAGTTACAGATTTGTTAAATATCCATGCTTCAGAAATTAGAAGAAACTGCATTACATGTATTGACGAATAATTTTAATAAATGAGCTTTTTTCAATGTACCATAGGATACTATATTTAGCCTACTTGATAAAAATTATGCAGAAATAGAAACATGTTTCATATAGAAATAGGCCTATCTATTTCAAATGGAACTTATTTTATTCTAACTAGTGAACTAGGCAAATTTTCATTTTAAAATATCAATTAACATATTTTTAAGAATAATGTTTAAATGATTGTATTATTTTAAGGTTATTTTGCATTCTTAAAGCATATTATGAAAAAGAAGTAGTAATTTTAATTCTTTCGGAACTGATATTATACACTGATTATAAAGCAGCAATCAAGTGGAAACGTCAGTGGGGTCTAAGTTCGAAGTCGAAGAGTAAAATTTCAGTGGAATAACTGGTTTCCATGAGTGACAAACATAACACTTGAATAAAAATCCCTACATTTTACAAAAAGCATTACTATCTCTTCTATTTTACAATTCTTGAAGATACGCATTTACACGTCAGTAGGAGTGAAAAGGTTAATATACTTTTATAATCATCTGAATAAATATGTTTACTAATAGTCAGTGCTTATTAACAGAAATATTTTACTTGTAAATAATGTTTTTAAACAAATCCTTGGCTACTATAAACAAAAAATTATTTATGAATGCCATTATTTACTATAATGTAAGAATTTTCGTTCAACAGCCAAAACTAAATAACGTTGTACAACTCTGATGATACGACTTCGGATCCAACTTCTCGTTACTTCATCCAAATAAATATTTGTCACCACGGAAGAAGAAACAAGCATTCACTGTGAATATATACTTTTCACTACATTCGATAGTTTATGATGGCGATTACTTGGTGTGCGCTCGTACATTCTGTGACTAATGCGGCACATGAAAGAATATAAGAATAAGTTGGGAATTATGTAGGCCTACTCAAGACAGAAAAGATCGGAACCGCTTTACTAAAGACAAACAAAATTCAAACATCTTTTTCAAACTTAAAGTACTATTTCCTAAAATGTCTTCAGCAGTCGTAACCCATAATATTTTAATCTTCCCTCTCTTTCTCCCTAACTCTTTCTGTCCCTCAATCACATTCTTTCTTCTTCTCTCGCGTCAGCTATCCAACGAGAAAATGCAGATCTCCCTATTATATCTGGGTTTCATCTTTGAGATTTTCTTTATTTTTGCAACATAAATACAAAGGCGTTTTTATACTACAATTTAGTCTAGAACAGACGGGTAGAATTTGCTGGAGCAAACCCAGACGACCTGGACACAAGCCTCAGATGTTTAGTCTCAACTTTTCTGCTAAAAGGAAGGTAAACAGAAACAGAAACTTCGCCTCCCGTACACTGACGCATTGCTGTTTCTCTGTGCCTGAGTTTAAACGAGAGAAAATACAAAGAAATGTGTGTTTTCTGTGAAACGTAAAGTGCTACACGACGAAGCCAGTTTTCAAGATGTGTCAAAGCTTAAGAGAGGTGTATCGTTAGGTGTGTGTGTCACTCTTTATGTCTCACCTGTACATAAAAGGTTATAAAGGTTACAACAAATGTTCGCTTAAACATATTCTGTCTGCACTCTACTTTTTCACTTCACAAGCACGTTATGGTTTAGTTAAAAAAAAAGTTTATTACTCCATGCAACATCAACATTTAAAGAAGATATGTTTTATTTTAAAATAATTGTCAATATCATCATCTTCATATTCACAATGGCTTAGCCTTATGTTCTTCTTCTTCTTTGTAAAGTTCATACGTATCGAGATAAAACAGAAATAAATACGGCTTAGGGTAAGGTTGCTATCAATGGGCCGGCTCTTTCATTGGGCCACCACGAATTCTCCGCATGTACAGGCAAGCGGTTCGCTCTGTTGACAGTAATATGAAGTTCGTCTTGCTAGAGAACCGCCATCTTAGTTTCTAGTTGTTCCAGGCAGATACAAAGCTTGGGCATGCCAAGGTAAGATTTACTGAAATTTCTTGTAATATATTACCGTTATTGAAACAGTAATACCAGTGAAACATTAATTATAGTTCAAAATTGACGGATATTGTCTGAAAGTACGATGAATCCATCTCTTTTACTGTATCAACAATGAAAATTTAGTCTATACAAACAGAAGCATTGACGAGAAAAGCAACAAGAAGCTAGTTGCCTTGGATGAGCCACGCCGAGTTTCCTTCAATGGGCCGGCCCATTGAAGGAAACTCCATGCGATGACGTTCTTAGCATTAGTTGTAAAACATTTTTTTGACACGTTAGAGAAAATTGTTGACGAGAACCAACTCTATAGTCATTACGAGCAGTCCATGTAAAAACAAACCGGAGGAAGCTGAAACTTAACAAGGACCCAGGCAGTCAAGAAAAGAAGCCTTCAAAAGCCAACATCTGGAAAGTAAGCGAAAGCCAAACTATACTTTTCTACGAGTGTTGCAAGACTTCATTCCTAGGAGGTATCGTGGTTTTGTTGCTATCTGTCGCGAAGAGATAAAAACATATATGATCCAATGTTTATCTTGTACCGAGTGGGTGCTGGTGTTAAAAAAGGGACCAAAGTATTCTATTGCGAAAATTGTGAATGAAAGTCTGAACATAAAAGTGAATACTTATTCAAAAAATTCCTATTGTTGTGTTAATTTATGTGCATAAACAAAGTGTAAGCCATGGCTTTTATTGCATATTTAGAAGCACAGTTTTTGTAATAGTATTTTCAATGCTTCAATCTTCCGTACACAATGGTTATATATTAGGTTTCATCTGGTAATGAAAACTGGAAAAATGTTTAAAATAGCTCACAATGACTTTAGATCCAAACACACTAGCTTCTACGACTATTATTTAGTAAATGTTAACACATATATTAAGTTAAGCAAGTGTTACTCAGCGGCTCATTCATGGAAACTGCCTGGCTCAATGAAGGAGACCGGTTTCCTTCATTGAGCCAATCACACTTATTTTTGTTTTTTAAATATTTATTTAAACCTCAGCACTTCTTACTTCTCCTTTTAACGAAGTGAATTATAAAAGGTAATGTTTATATCCACTCGAAAAAAAATTAAAATATTTTGAATTTAGAACACTTTACTTCAGATTTTCCTTAAGTGGCCCATCGATAGCAACCTTACCCTAAATGCGAATCTCAGAACTACATTAATTATTAAAATTAATAATAACAATAATAATAATAATATATTCTTCTTCAGTTTCTAATAGAAACAAAAAAATATTATAATCTACTTAATTATTGTGAAATGCAAAATGCAATACATCTCAGTCATACACAACAAAACCAATCAGATTGCGGGTATAGGCTAACAGGCCCTGGATTAAAATCAAATCGTGGCCGACTGGGGTTTCATGGTTTTCTCATTCGCAGAGGCAAACGCCGGATTTGTAGGACTTGTTTACTTTCCATAACTCATCGTCGCTATATCACCGGATATTGTAATCGTTTAAACTGAAAGAAGAAAACTCTGAACAATAGAAACAATGAATTATTAAGAAAGACTACTGGTACACGAAAACATTCTAAACACGTGACTTGTAGGCCTATGCAGTTGAAGTATGCTATCTAAGCTAAGTAATAATAATGGTAATAATAATATTAACAACAATTACAGTAATGATATTATTAATTAATAAAATAGTAGTATTAAATATAGAGTAGGGCCTACTGTATTTTCTTGAACTAGCTTGAATTAAAGAAATGTGCCCATAAAAACTTCTCCATATAAAAGGAGAAATAATTAAAATGGCCTAAGTCGTTTATTATATTGATTCTGTTTAACAAGCATTCTTTTGCTTAGAATTATTTTCTTGACAAAGGAAATCTAAATCTTCTGATTTATTCGGAGCAACCAATATTTATTAGGTTAACATGTGTGGTGCTATAAGGAAAATGTTATATGAAAAACTCGTTTAAGATTCTTAAATCTATTTAACCTGGAGGTTGTACTTTAATTTTTTAACGTGCATACCGTTCTTTTCGTCAACCTAAAAATCTCATTGATACAAAATATTAATGTGTATACGTGAGAAAGTTTGTGCAACATATTTTGCACTATTTATTTTAGTATGTGATATTACTTAAAATTCAGGATAGGCCTGCACAAAAGAAAAAAGCGGTAGAATTAATTATTAATTTTATCGTGAATTACTCAAGTGTTTCCTGATATATTTCAATATAAAATGTATAATTATATTACAAATAGTAAATGTTTACCCTGAGAGATTTCTGTGTACGTACAGGCTATTGGTGGTCGAGTACATATCGGCCTACATATAAGAGATTGAAAACTGCTTTTATTAGACAAGTTTTTTAATGAACAAAGAAAATTGTGTTTTTGTTTGACTGTAAAACATAAATATCATGGGATGTTTCAAATATTTATAACTACCACAAGAACGCATTGGCATAGTAAGGGGGAAAAAAGAACATAAATGTATCGCGTAGCGCTTTTCGTACATCATGCAAGTGGTCCATACTAGATGTAAAGAAAAATACACAATCCGTTGATGGAAGAACTATTAGGATATTTACAGAGAATACATTGAATATGTATATTCCTACATATATATATATATATATATATATATATATATATATATATATATATATATATATATATACATACATACAAATACATTGCCGAATTATATTACAATGAGAAAAATTTTCTTCCGAGGAAATTCAAATAAATTTTACGTGTCACATATCTCGAATAGAGTTTAAGATATGAGAGTAACTACAATAGGTATTTTACCATCTAAAGAAGATAGAACACTATGATTTATAAAATTCTGTACTAGCCGATCTACAGGAAGATAAAAACTCCTGCAATTACAGTACCGCATGAATTTCTCATATAAATTATAGTTTTTTTGTACAAATATTAACCCTATAATATTTCAGAAAAACGAAACGTAATGAGGAAAATAAAGTTCTTCGTATTTTCTAATAACCACTACAGAAAGGTATGAACCCAACATAAATAGCTGGCTGAATTTAATTATTTAACATTAAACATACAATGGATGCTAAATATATAGTCGAGCATTTAGGATAAAGTAGGGAATGTAGTTTTATGAGTTGATTCAGTCCCTTCTAAGCAATTTACCTAGTGTAGTGCAAGCACCTATAAAACACAAAATTATACTAGATAACATCCATACACTGTGCGCTCAAGGAATGTGTAACTACAAACATAAAACCTGAAATTAGTTTTACACAATATCGTAAATCCGATGCACTTTTACATGCAATAAAAGTGTACCCTACTTTTTACCATTACGATCTTAGTATGAACAATGGAAAACCTACTAACAGAGTAGGCTTTACTATGAAATATTTATTCGTTTCGAACCTTTTATCATGTTTCACAGTGCATGCTCATAATTAAGTAATCATATATGCAAGAATTTAGGAATCTAACATTTCTTAAAATCCGGATTGAATTTGTATTCTAGTATACGAAAAAATTTCGTGAATTCATAGAAGTTGGAATTTATGGAGCAGTCAATGATTCTGAATGTGCCGCTACATGCGAGGCACCGCACATTGGCCCTAAGATTCTTCCTCCTTGGCTGCATATGTGCAGTAAGCCGTTCGTTTTGGAGTGAAAATTGCCTCTCTATCGCAACATGGTGACGCAATTAATTGTTTACAAAGACAATAGGATTGGTTGGTATATGGTTATGTAACGACGGGGATGTAGCCTACTGCAACTAAGGCATGTGACCGTCGCCGATGTGCCGAAATTTTGTCCCGCAAGAGTTCTTTTACATGTCAGTAAATCTACTGACATGAGCGTGTCAAATTTATGCACACATAAATGCCATCAACCTGGGCCAGAATCGAACACGCAACCTTGGGCACAGAAAGCTAGCGCGATATTAACTGCCCCACCCAGGGCGACAAATGTCAAGAGGAAACAAGCACAGGAAATAATTGAAAGTATTCCTTAAAATGAATTAATTTTAAGGTTTCATCCAAATAAGCACGATTTTTCATGGTATTCGTTTAAACAGCGGGATTATTTTAATTTTGGCGTTATTATATGAATTCGCGATTCAAAAGTATGGTTATTCGGGTTGTGGCCGACGGTAAAAGAAAAGCTGAAAACATTTATCTAAATCAGAACAATTCGCATTATCGCGTCTCGCGAATTTCACGGACCTCTAGGCATCATAATTATATACTTTGGAGTATTTCTTTTTTAATTGTTACTTTAATATGAAATAAATAACGGGGTCCTGTAAGGTTAGTATGCATCTGTAGTCTATATGTTTTTAGGGTTGATATAGCTAACACCATTACGCGGCCTCTAACCTCCATGATTCTATAAGTTTTTTCATTACTCGAAAGCCTGTAAGGATGATGGTTTGGTCAAACTCACTAAAATAGGACACCGGAAGGAGAGGAAGGATCGGATGGGGATTAACTAGCTGAGAATTTGGTCCAGGAACCCTCTCTAAGAATACGATGTTCCTCATTTCCTTACCAATAAGGGGCGCCGTGGACATAACTTAGGCCTACATAATTTTCTGCTTTGATTCCTCGAACCTCCAACGCTGTTTGAAATAAGCTAACCACTTGCATGCACATTCTTAATATAATGGTAATAACTTATTGAGAGAAGATAGCCTATAGGGTTTACTTAAGTTTTTCGCCCAAAATTTTATTTGTTTCCAATTTTCAGGCATGTTATTTTCGAATGATGCCCTATAGAAAAAATTAAGATCAAAATGTTGTATTTTAGTATACAACGTAAACAATGCAACTCGACTTTAATCAGTATAACTGGGGAGGACAAGGTGCATTGTGAATAAAGAAAAGTTATATGAAGATCAAATTGAGCTATCATTACATAGATACCTTATAGTCGGCATGAAAATGTTTTAGACAGTGACATGGTTAGATAATGTCAGCACTAGAACCGGCCTTGAAGTAAACAACTATGTATGTGTCAATATAGCACATTACTCGTACCTACTTAAGAGTGAGGCAGAGATACATCTTACTTAGGGCCGGTTCTAGACCGGACAACGCCTACCCACTGTCTAAAACATTTGCACACCGACTATAAGTCGAGTGAAAAGGTGTCGATCACTAGTTAAGCCTAGGCCTAATTATGAAGGTAACGTTTTGAAATTCATGTCTTTAATCAATGGCAAGGTTTATATGATTACTGGATTAATATTCTGGACTCCATGAGGTTCGGCTGCAATGGTATGAAGCAAATGTGTTGAGATTAAACTTACTAAAATTGGGATAAAAACGTGGGTAAGTAATAACTAGGGACCGGATTCTTAGGTTTTTACCTATTTTTTCTCCTTACTTCCAAAGCAAAAAGCGATCATACGTTTTTTCGAATCATGTCCATAGGATTCACCCACATTAATTCTGTGGCACCTAAAAATACCTAAATGGGGTATAAAAACCTAAATGTACCTAAACGGGATGTAAAACCTAAAATATCGAATTTAGGCTACTTTTTTGTCTTTTTTGTTTGTCAGTTGAGAAATCGATATTTTGCGGAGAGACAATTTTTGTCGGGTTGAAATTAATACCACCAACGTTTCGTTCAACCCAATGTCGTCTAGGATGACAGTATCAAGAGAGAAAGTGTAAGAGTACCTGCGTATTCCTTTTAAAATAGTCGTACGAACAACCACTGTTGACGTCATGTGAGGTTGAAAGGACATTTTCTGCCTTCAAATGTATTCTAAGAGATAACAGGAAGAACTTCACAGTTCAGAATATTGAAAAATATTTAGTGATATGCTGTAACCAGGAAATGTGAGATAATCTTATTTTCACTGCTTATTTTGATTGTTTATGCTTTCTTTCTTCAATTGTATAATATTGTCCTAAAGCAAGTTTACACAAATTTAAGTCAATGTTGTTAAGTTAAACTTTACAGGTATTATGTATTGAATTCCTATGTAGCACATTCAAATTCATTAACCAATTATTCTACCCGAAAACGATATTTTGGACAAAAACCTAAAAAAAACTATTTCACCTAATGGAAAACCTAAAACAGTGTTCTTAAAAACCTAAAAATCCGGTCCCTAGTAATAACACACACTTGATTGAAGGTAGAACAGTCGAATTAAACAATTAGGCCTACCTAGCGAAAAAGAACGTGAATTAACAGATGCCTTTTTTCCCCATAAATCAGCATTATAATCCAGAAGTCCGGAATTTTGTGACGAGCTTACAAAGATAAAATATATACAGTATATATATAACAATGACAAAGTAAAGTACTTAAATTTAGTTTGTTATCGATGAAAAAGTTGTTACAGCGGATAAATTATTATTTATTTTTGTTTACTTTTTTCTGGACAGAGATTAAAGCCGTCCACTGAACTCCATCTAAGTTATAGGCCTACGTTTGAAGATTTAAGTGATAAAGTATAATATTCTATGAAGTGACGGAATTTTAAGGTGAAACTTTTTTAGCATAAATCACCTTGACTGGTGTGTATCAGATTCCGCTCTTCTATTACCACACTTGAGGAAGTCGCAAAATGATTTTAATAGTAAACAACATGCTTAATGCATCATCGTTATTGGAAAATTTGTTGAAGTCTGCATATTTAGACTGAATACAATATGTACATGAAATGAATGAAGTTACGTATGATTAGCCTAATGATGTATGATCGGATTACAATTAAAAAAGACTTAAAAATTTAGGATTATATTAATGCTGCGCAAATTACAGTTGGAAAAAGTACAAAAGCAGTCCTCTATTTCAGTTTCGTTATATTTAAAAAATCGATCTCTTTTGTATTGATGGAGAATGGATATCGCGGATTGTCATGCTGATTGAAATCGCTGTGGGAAATGAAGACAATTGGCCTGCACTATCATTCATATTTTGAAATAGCATAAACAATTTTATTGTAATATTAACTTATTGTTTATGTCCATTAAAACTATTCATCAACAAAAACTTTTAATAACAGGCTTTACATAACCTCTCGGAATAATATAAAATATTAAATGGTGGAAAATTCCAGCTAAATGGAATCACTGCAATCCTCTATAATTTCTCATCTACCATAATTTTAATATTACAGGAATGTACACTAGCATAATGCGCGGGGCAGTATATGCACAATTCAGCTATCTATAATATAGACATGTGTTTGTGTAATCAGAAAATAGGAAGCTGTTTTTATATACACATTATGGATTATATAATTTATCTTACAAAAGTACTACAAAAAATCTATTTAACAGTGCATGAAGTGTCCGATATGTTCTACTACTGTCTATACCATTTCTATAAAACAGGACGTGGAAAGACGAGAGGGTAGATAAACCGCGTTATCGCTTTTGGGACGTTATGTAATGCGAGTACCTCCTTGGAATGCGTCAAAGTGTAATGCAAGTCAGTAATTGAGACTTTACCCCAGACATTTAGCCTTGTCACTTCCACGTGTGGCAACGCCACCTTGATGATGATGATAAGGAGTATTAAATTGCATCCTCCTTTATCTTTTGATCTTGTGCTCTAATGCCTATATGTGAGCTCCTTAACCAAGCTCTCGTCTTGAGTAATCCACTACTCAGAAATGGAGTCTTCCGCAGTGACAGAACAGAAATTTAGATTACCTCATTTCGCTGTAAACTAGTAAATGTATTCTAATGCAACTTCGTCTTTGAAGTTATAGTTATGACGTCTGCAACAAATATTATGATTAAAAGAATGAACAGGAAATGTCTATTCAAACTTTGAAATATGCTTTTTTTTTAATGTTATTGTTATTCATGAATCTAATACATTGAACTTTTATATTCTTGTTTGATTTTGACAATTCTGCTTTTTTAAACGACGCAATACTAGGATTTTAATATACAACATTTTGTTATTGCTTCCTCTACCCGTATTAAAGGTACAGGAAGCGTTGTGTTCGACCCCGAAACTTGATGATCAGATTTTAATATAAATACACGTTTAAGGAACTCTGAATCCAAAAATACTAGTTTCAGAAACGTGTCTCTGTTTGTCTGTGCAAAGTCTAGGTTCAGAACGAAAAGTCGTATGAGAACAAAATGTTGTATTTGGCTTTTATATCTTCTGGGGATATGACGCGATTGGCGACGACTTTCTCTTATTTTTAAGAGACTTTTTATGAAGAAAATTTCGTATTTCGCAATTTCCTAACGAATTCGGCTCTAACGAATTCGTTAAAATTTCGTAAACTAAAAGTTGTATTTCAAACATTTTTACAAAAAAAAATCTCTGAAAGATGGCTATAAGCCACCCATTGTTTGTAGAAACTCAGTCCTGCCTGGTGAACAATAATGCTTGGCATCAGGTTGAAACTACTGAATACGCACTCTTTGCAATACGGCCTCTTATTCAATATCAGAATGTTAAGTGAGAAAGATGTACTGCGCATGTCTAAATTAAAGATAGTTAAGTGAGTGCATTAAACAGATTTCACTTGAGTTGTGTATCCTTGGGGGATGTGATGTTAAGTGGTAATGACATTCACTTCATTTTTACAACCAATTTACATGAAGAAATTAGAGTAAATGATATTACACTATGAGTAACAACTTTCATTTGAGCAGAGGAAATTATGTGTTGAAAGTCGGATTATTTCACTCCGTTTGAAGTGTTTGAAACCTGCTTATTAATCCTTAAACTCAACATCCTCACAAATTAAATTAAAATAGCGATTGAAATCCCAAGAGCTTATAAGGAAAACAGAGTTCATTCCTTACTAAACACACAGCTTAGGTTTCTGTAATTTCCTTACTGTGTTTACATTCGCAGGCCACAGATGTTAATGAAAATCTGCCCCAGAGTCAGCATGTAAGATATGACTGTAATACGTCATAGAATGGGCATATTACAGTCGCCCGACATGGTTTGTGGAGAGTTGGAGGTTAAAACATGACCACCACGAAACATTACACTAAATTGAATTACAAGCCCTCTGGTTTCCCTCTTTGTTATGTTAAACAGTGGGTCTCTAACTTTTAGATACACACAACTGTTTCCTCAGTAGATTTAATACTGTCGTACTCCATGACCAACTAGGAGTTTCACTTACATATTATATTCATGGTTAGCCTACTTTAGTCAAGCTTTAGTGCATTTCAAATGATTAATTACGGAATAGAATCCAATTACATATAAACATATTTATAAAAATAATATTTAAACTAAACTCTTTGGACCACTAAGGTCCCTGAAAGACTTTAATATTATTATCCTCTGAAGTTTTTAACAATGATTGTGCAACCTTTAAATGTAATGATTTTGAAAACAGCTTCCTTCGTAAGCGAACATTTTAAAGGAAAAAATCCAGGCTCAGTTATTTGAATGAATCCATCGGAACATTGCTAGACAGCGCATTTAACTAAAGACATCTTGTTCAGGTTCCATTTACTGAAGGAAAATTTAGTTACACTTATTTTCTTGGAAAGGACAGAGACACACTGGTATTAATCTCATAGCGTAGTATTTCTTGGCCGTGAAGGTCTGGAGAATTTCGTTCAAAGGTTTTAATTTAAGTTTGGCATTTCTTAATATGCCTTAAAGCTAGACCAACGGAGAATTTCTGCTGAGGAATTTTACATCCTGAAAAATCCACTGACAGCGGCCGAATTTGAACCCACGATCCTCGAATATCCCTGCACCGTATAAGTTATATTATCTCCACACTTCAGAAACCGACGTTCCTTAAACAACGACACAAATAAATGTAATTATATTTGCTTACTTAAAAAAAAATGGATAGATAAGAAGCAATACAAAGTAACAGTGATATAAACTTTCGTTAAGTTATTCTTGTTTCTTTTTTATGCCCGTGGTATCAAAGAATTAAAAGCATAACACTTTATACACTACAGGCCTATAAGACACAATAACAACACTATATGGGGTAAGATGTTTTGCGTCAAGAATCTGAAAGCTTGGTGGATCTACTGAACATTAACAATTTGTAAAGTGTTTCAATTTAGTTAAGCTAATTTCTAATTAAGAGAAGTTAAAACATAAATTCCTCAAGCAGGGAAATATTAATTTCGAAACCTATAATGTGGTGTTGCCCTATTTTTATTTCTGGAATAATGAATCTATTTCGCTGTACGCCTACATATGTAATACTTTCCAAGGTTTAAAATGTAATATACGTCATAAATTCCAAATAAATTCTAGTGATATATAAAATACAGAACTCTGCAAAGAGGGCTGCACTTAAAATAAGCACGAATCAATAAATGGTAACCTAAGTATTAACTTTTCTCCTTTTCGCGAGACAAATTGTGTTAGTGTAGATACAGTTAGTTATAGAGCTTAAATGATGAAGTCTGAACCAAGAAAGATATCACGTTAGCAAAATAAAGCAGAGGATACTCCTGCTCTTTTAATTCTGTTATATAAAAAATAAATATGCTCTCTACATGAGGTAGCTAGTAAGGGTTCGAGTTATGTCGACGAAATCATGTAGTACACCTAGTCCTACAGATACGAATACTCTTTTACCACTAAATATAAACAAGAGGTTTTGATTTGTAAATTTTTCAGAGAAACACACAGAATGCTTTGAAATGAATCGGCTATGATCGAAGGGCTGTTCTTTTAACAGCGTTATTACCAGGACCAGGATTCTTAGGTTTTCAACTATTTTGATCCTTGCTAGCTAACTGTGATATTTTAACATAACTATCAGTTCCATATTAAAATCTTATAAAACCTAAAACTGGCTAAATAAGACCTTAAAATTAAAAATTTTAAAAAGTGCTTTTTAATTAAAATATGAAAAATTACTTAACAAACTAATAATACGTAATTGGTCTAATTATTAGTGTTCTACTAAATATTATTTTGTAAATATCTGCTTACATTTTGCATATTGTTCATATATAACAGTGCATTTCTGATAAAAAATAGTATTTATATCATTTTGTTCCGGTAAAGGATATCGTTAGGGAAGCGAAATCCCCGGTTTCTTAAAACGAAATTAAATGCTTTCTTGAAAAGATTTCGCTTGCAGTTTATTCATCGAGTTTTCTCTAGCAAGATTCCAAAGTAAAGTATCCTAGAAGTTGGTTGATTAATTAAAAAGCGTTCTTATTGAGTTTGTCTGGTGCAGTTGGAAATGACAGTGTAATTCTATAGTTCAGCTGAAATTATTGCTATAGTTCTGTGGTTTAGTTCTATGGAAGTTTAAGTAAAAATAAAATGAATCCATGTATTTTTTCCAATGTGATTTGTAATTAAGTAAAACTAAAAAAAAAATCGTCTGATAATGGTAAAAACCGAAATGAAACTATTAAAATATGTTTAAAAAACAAAAATAGGGTTTATGAAAAGGTAAAAATCAAGTTATACCTATTACTAAATCATTTCAGTATTCATAACTATGTACAGTAACTTTGTGGAAAGCTATCCGAACTTTCATACAACTCTGACCTACTTCAAGGTAAAACATAATTACAACTTTGAATAGTACTCTGAAGGTTCTGTACAAGTCGCGAGCGCAGGTATGGGCTTTAAAGATTATGCGCAAATTTGCACAACAAAAACAGTTCTATGAATTCTAACTTATTAAAGTTGAAAACTATTACGGGTTTAAAGAGTATAATAGAATTATTTTCATGAAGTCGAATAGCAGAAAAAAATTAACTGCTATTTAGACATGAAACAAATACCAAAAAAAATATTTCCGCATTCTAGATGGAAATTTACATGTCACTGTTTCCAACTAAAGCATTATGATAGGTCCACCAATAAACCTGAAATTGGTCTGTGAATTTAAATTAAACTCTATTTTTTCTTCGAATGAACGAAGACTTTTTGACAATAAACTTGGAATTTTTCATTGTTACAATAGATAAGAGTGTAACGAAATGACTAAAGGTAACGGCGATAATTGGGGTAATTATAGCATTATTAGGTATATTTTATTCTCGCGTACGAATGGTGCTACAGAAGTGAGAAAAAGGGAAAAGACAAAGTGTTCTCGAGTTTAAACAGAAATGGTGCTTGAGGCGAAACAGTTTCAGTGTAACGGACGTGCAGATGGACTCACTTTCTTGTCTTTGTAGTACTACTTACAACCATTCTGCAACTGTTCAAGTAGAGGTTCCTTGGAACCTTTTAAGTATCACGTTTCCCGTAATTCCTTTTGTTTCTGCCTTATTCTACCTACTACATTACTACCGCCTACGTAGGCAACTAAGCTCGAAGTCAAGTATAAGGAATTTTTATGCTCCTCTTTTCAAAACGTGCTTAATTCCGAAGGGAGGTTGATGTTATGCAGTAGCACTGTATTCTTCTTCTCAAACGACGTTCAAGTTCGTTAGATTATTATTAAATTTAAAGGAGTCGGTCAGTATTTTATTTCGATAAAGACATGTCTTAATTCATAATATTTTTCTTCTCTTAGCAAGGTTTATGTAATAAATAATAATAATACTATTTTGCTAACTTTATGTTTTGGCTTCGTTGAGGGGTCAAAGTTCACACACTAAAATATACTAAACCGAAAAAAGTATTTCACAACATGTTTCAATTATTGATACTTATATAGCATGAGCTTGAGATATCGAATTATTAAATGATTTAATACTACAAAATTATTTTGCTCATCAAATGTTAACTGTATCCACTTTATTACTTGGGAGAAAGGTTTATAAGTGACATGAATTTTTAACTAAATATTGGAATTACTGAATCAAATGTGAAAAAGATTATATAAATAAGATATTTATTATTTTGGAAGGAGCTGATAGGCTTCAAAAATCCCACAGTAGTTAACTATTAGCGAGATTCTGATGTATCCTATTTAGGGCTACAGCTACTCTCTTCGTCCTCTATTATAAATTGACCTACTTCATTAAAAAATTTGGATCATATCTATATTCTCAACGCTGGTATACTTAGTTCTTCATACAGATATGAAATAATACCATGCCCCTTGTAAGCTTAGTTAAAAAGAGTATAGGGGATGTTGTGTCAGATCGTGGTTAAAATGATTTGTAAACTTACTCTGTTTAGATCTACCTTTTCTCCGCTGTAAACACCCAGCACATTACGCAACTCAACTTATTGACTGATTCACCCACCAATGAACGAGGGTACCCCTGTAAAATAGACATATAACGGGGCATTTCTCGAAAAAAAAAAAATAAATAAAAAAAACCTTTATGTGTGAACAAATTAAATGAATTAGCCTATGTCGATGAAATAGGGATATCCATGAAATGAGATTAAATGCTCTAGAAACCTATATTTCATGATAAATTTGCATATTACGCTTCTATTTTCGAAACAATTGAAGACTAAAATGTCCTTATTGCCAATATTAAACTTCTCAAGACCTCGTTTTCGCTAAACAGCTTACAACTTCATTTCTGATAAATATCTCGAAGCCTACAACAGTATTTAAATAACATAATCGTGGTAAAATACACAGTTATGCTAAAATGTATGTTTTACACGTGGTTTGAACTCACCGTTCGTTGAGTCGAAGAGCTGCACGGAAGTGACCTGCAAGAACAAAAATCATTCTTGTTACTAACTGAAACAGACTACTAATTACATACGATTTAAAACATAACTTTAGATCTTGTGTATTATGTTATAAATGCCAAATAAAAGTAACTTACGCTTGCAACACACAATAATATATTTTTTGTTCGACGATACTATAATATGCTTATTACATGTGACGTAACGGTATCGTAATAATATTCATTTCGATACAGATTTTCATTATAATACAGTTGTATCGATTATTATTGAACAGAGACGATGTTGAATTCTGGAGAGCAGCAAATTAAATTGCCTAATAAATAGCTTCTATTTAAAATAAAATAACTTTTCTTCGTGTTCACTTTAATTTCATTTTAAATTGAATTAATTTCGTCTTGTGAAAATTGCATTAGTTTGAAGAAAACGGTCCAGAACAAACTTCGGCTTGACCGTACGCCATAGCTGACATCTTTCGCAGAAGACATCAACTAGGAGAGCATTTACGAACATCTTTAAATATTACTTATAACAGTACATTAAGACACGATAATGAAATCACAGTATTGATGGCTGATGCAAGAGCTACATCTCACTTTTTTCCTCATTCTCAAAAATATTTATACAACAGAGAGAAAATAACGAATCTGCCCATTAGAATTGTTAAGTATTCCATCAAGAGTTTGAAAAATCAACTGTATGGACTGTAATTAAAATATCATTTTTATTAACATTTATTTTAATTTCTCGTATTATTTCTATATCTATGATTTGTATGTATTTGTTGTATGATAAGGTTTTGTTTCTGTCAAGTCTGAATGGAGGAAGAAATTGTAAAAAAATTAAACATCAAACCTAACATCTTAGTGACAACTTCTTTAGCTCACTCGTAATGCAGAGACACCTACATAGCAGGCGTTATAATACTTTGTTATGGAATATTATTTTCTCAGAAGGTAGGTCTGCAATGCTTGTAGAATCACGTCTGAACAATTAACTGTTGTTTCACAACGCACTGAAACTATAACGAGATTGTTTCTAATACCAAGAACTTCGGAAAATTCATTCTATTCGAGAAATTCTACACATATCTGCGTACCGGAATAATAGTTGCATTGGCAGCATAGTAACTTAAACTATGTGCGTGATTATGTGTATACAGTGAGCAGTCATAAGACCGTGAATGTGCAAAATAACAAATAAAATTTAATGAATTCCTGATGCTGAAATTGCAGCCCCGTTTAAGTCATATGACCAACAGATTATGTTAAACAATTTTTATTAGAAGAGCCAAAATAGCCAGCCTCGGCATGTTATGTATAAGGGGTATAATTTTTATATCTATCTATCTTTGGCCCAGAAAAGCATATTACAGTTAATATGTTTTGAATACTGTGCCATCAGGAGTGCTGCAAAATTTGTCCCCCATTTTTCCATTGTCAAAGCAGTAAGTCTCCGGTATTGTCTCTATAGTATTTGATGCAAGCCAGTAGAGATTTGGTTGATCGAAATAATTATGTCGATCTATACAACTATTTTTTTTCTAAAATGGGTGGGTTAACATGAATTATATGACTATTAATTATCATATAACCTGATTTTAATGGTTAAATTAACTACGTGGTTAAAATAACTACGTATGGTATAAATAATTAAAATGACCAGGCTTTACCACCAGGTGACGTAAGATACTTCTACGGCATATGTAATATGCTATAATTTTAACATTTTAATGCTTTAACCAAGGTTTAAAATACCCAGGCCTGTTGTACATATTTAAAAAAAAAATATCGTAGATAATAAGGATAATGGACAAAGGAGCAATTGCTACACTGCGGAGGATTATACCCAGAGAAAAAAAAACCGCAAAGCTCTATCGGAACTCCATTGGGAAGAATGATGACTCATGGTGTGAAACCAAACCTACCCATTTGAAATCAACAAGAGACCAATGGAAAAATTATTGAGACAATCTAATCAAGTTTTGAGATACTTAAAAAAACTAATAGGCCTGATATATTATAATTTAAAAATATTTTAGATAACAAGATTAATGTAGGGGAGAGTAGCCTATATTGTACCACTTTTCACGTT
This sequence comes from Ectobius pallidus, assembly GCA_964059195.1. NCBI lineage: Eukaryota > Metazoa > Arthropoda > Insecta > Blattodea > Ectobiidae > Ectobius > Ectobius pallidus. Next base: position 57,775,421 of record CAXKWD010000003.1, read on the forward strand.
TTATTTTTTACAGCTGAACTGGTAGATTACTAAGTAACCAATTGAATACCATCTTGATCAGTGTACTTTTACTTACGAAATGCGATAGGAAAAAGTTTGGAACTTAATAAATCGTGCACAGTGTATTCATTCTTGTGAATGTCTGCAAATGGTACAATTTAGGATACTGGTTTCCTAATTTGTACCAGTGGGTTCCTAAATTGTACCACCAATATTTTTTTATTGTTATCACTTATATTGTTGACATTTTCATAATTAATTAATACTAAAATACTAATATTACTAAAATTTACCAAGTATTACAAAATTACTACTGTACTAATGTTGAATTAATTAACACTAAAACTAAAAACATATATTGGATAACTTTTAATAGTTTAGATAATGTAAGTAGCGTATTTTACTTCCCTCCATCAGTCCATAAGTCTACTTACGTAAGTAAAGTAAAGTGTTCCCTATTACAGGCCATGGAGGCCCAGAGGGTTCCAGGAGGTTGAGGCTCCCAGATTATTAGAATCGGCACATGAAGGTGGTAAGGTTGTCAGCCTTACGCACCGGCCGACTTTACCCCCAGGATTGCTCCTGGTACTCATTTCTGTTAGAGGCTGAGTCGACCCCCGAGCCATAGTGCCACCAGAAGGATTAGGCCAGTTAAAATTCTCCAACGACCTCGAACCCGCGACCTTCCAGTTTGTAGCGCAGCGCCTCAACCACTACGATACGGCGTACCCCAAGTCTACTTACAGGCATTGCAAAAATCTTTTTCAAACTTTTCAGACATAGTTAGCCCAAACATAATTTCTTCAAATTTCAGAATGTGTTCCTCAAACTCCAGCTCAATTTCGTCAGAAAAGATTTTACTTCTTCCAAAAATTTTGGTGTCCCCATTTGCGTTTTTGTTTTTATTTTCCGCATGCCTCTTTATAGTTGGTTTGGGAACATTATAAATGCGAGCACACTCATTTAAACCGTGATCTCCGTTCAGATATGCAGCCACAGCTAAATGCAGCTCATCAGGGCTCCACTCTCCATACCGTCCTTTTGTTGCCATACTGCAAAGTAAATTAATAATTTAATTAATTATTTGCATAAGTGAAAATTGATTAAAAATTCCTATGAATATTTATAATTATCTAAATCATTTATTTAACAAGAAGCTTGATCACAGTATTAATATGAAGCACTTGTTAGAACTAGTTTCCTAAATTGTACCGGTACGATATAGGAAACTTGCGCTGGTACAATATAAGCAACTCCGCCATTTTTCCTTTGTTGCATCATCCCAAATTAACCTTTAAGTTTATAAGTCCAAAACTACACGAAAAGTAAGATGTATTAACACACATTCAGCCTATAAACAACACAGTTTGTTTTCACTTACCTTATTACAGTTCTTCTCTTAGCCACGTACACAAAATATTACATCAAAGCTGCACAAAATAAAAATTTATCCACAAAGGAACTGCTACGCATCACACAACAAGCTCAACTGAGAAGACGGTGTGTAGGAAGACGTAGTTTCACCCTGTGCACACTAGATGTCACCAAAGCACAAGTTTTACAGGGGTGGTACAAATTAGGAGCCGGTACAATATAGGCAACTCTCCCTACACTATTCAAGAAACATTCATAAAATATTAAGCTATTTTGCAATACCCCTGTTTTATATTTACTTGTTCAATTCAGAGTGTAAGGTGAACAACAATATTATACCGACTATTCCACTCATACGTCGCGTGTTTGATATTGACAAATAACGTTTAGCAATTCCTCAGATATAGACCAATCAAGATAGTTTTATCTCATAATATCCTTCCTCGGATCCTAAGGATGCAATTTTATCTGATAAAACATCAGCTCATTATAGACACCTAAGGCATCAACGTGTTATGATTAATAAGTCATATGCTGCGATTAAGCAGAATAAAAACACATTGTTTTATACAACATAACTTGTTTGGAAATTGAAATAATATAAATGTACATGGATTAAAAACAATGCAATTAGGTGCAGTCCGTTCGTGTTAGTTTATTCTGTTCTGCTGTTAGCTTGCCAGAATTTTAGAGTGATACGGAAAAAAGCGAATAGCGTAAGTCAAAATACCAAAGTTTTAGGAAAGACAAAAATAAATTTATTTCCACAGCTTTGTTACACTATTTAGTTCATATTTTACAATATATTTTTACGTAGTATAAGATACTGTGTAAAAATATCTGGTGGACTGAACTAAATATTGTAAAAATGCTGTGAAAATAAATTATTTGCCTCTCCTAAAACTTTGGTATTTTGACTTATTCGCTTTTCCCCTATCACTCTAGAATTAGGTTAACTATGTTTTAGCCTATATGCATCATTGGTAGCATTGGTTATAACATGGTAACTAGAACCGATTCATGGATGGTTGATTCATGGTATGCCGTGATCTCGCAGCTGTTAGTTTTGTTTTTATATAACAAAGTAAGAAAGTAATTATTATTCGTGTATTCCGTGACATTTTTGTTCAGGGAATAGTCTTAATAAATTGAGAGTTTTATTCTCTTCTTGTAAACAGTCACCTGAAAAAGGTCTTATGGTTTGACCGAAACGTTGTGTGTTTTTGTTGGAATGACAAATAAATATCCACTGTAAACAATTTTTATTTAATTTTATCTAAATATATTATTCAGTGGAAATCTGGACCATTATGACAGATTTAGAGTTTACTAGTTTCGTCAGATAATCTATCGATAAACTCTTAAACTCTCGTGGGATTACCTATGACAAAATAGCTTATAAAATTCAATGAATGGTTAAGGAAGAAAAATCATACATATTTGTAGATGGGAGTTTATTTCAGTACTTTCTCCAGGTGTCATAACACCCTCTTCTCGGAGATCCTCAATTTTATTGTACATACGTATACGTAATAATATTCCATTTATCTTTATCCCATAGTATAGCGTAATATATCATCTTAACCCGAAATCGTGCGGGTAGATAATCACATAATTTTAAATGTCATGCATTACAGAAGCAGATTACAGTGCAACTGTTGAGAGGGGGTTCAAGTAGATATACTATCAAATGTACAGGGGAGAGAACAAGAGAATAACGCAGTAATTACTGTAATTAGAAGCGTGTTTCGAGGCCTTCGTTCAGAATTACCTCATGTTGGCTATCGTGACTAGATATTGTCTTAGTTTTACGAATCCCCCCAGGCGAATATTGCGATAGCGAACCTTACACGGGTCACATATCGATTCCAACTTGAGCATTGAAACCAGCTATGCACAGCAGCCACTTCCGCGTAGCAGATAACACCATATCTTGAATTCACTTTTAAAAATTTGGTTTCTTCGATCATACTATAATACACCTGTTATAACTGGGGCAGCGAGACAAGAAGCTTGGATTGAAGATGCGCAGTAGCAATCTGAGCTTGTGGAGTAGCCTCGAAGTAGTCATTGTTCATGTCTCATCGGCAGGGCCAGATTTTTTTTTGTGTATATTTAAAAATCGTGAAAATATACAAAATTTTGTATTTATAGTTAAAAATGGTAGAAATTTCGTAAAAAAATTCATGTCATAATGCCATAGGCCTATGCTTCTTATACTATCGGTATTGTTTTTAAAATTACATTTATCAAATTTGTGTGTTAGAAAGAGTTTAGTGGAAAAAACTTCATACAAAATAGTTTGTCTCTCAATTAATTTTATTACTGCAGGTAATACTTTAGGAACTTCAAAACGAAAGTATTTCTAACGAAATGTTCCAAAATCTCAGGAAAACTATGTCATAGATGATCCTTCAGGTGATCAAATAGAATAATACACAGCTTATACTTTCGGGTTAATGTACCTTTCGAAATGATTTCTCATTCCTTTAGAGCAAACATAGTCAAAATGAATAATCTTTTAAGTTTTCATTTTTAGTTTTTTATCCTAAAGATGAGGATTTTCGCAGAAATGGTCAAGCTTTCCAAAAATTTGCGACAAAATTAAAACCATAAATCAGTCATCTTTAAGATAAATCGTGAGTGTACTTTTTGATCCATCTCCCCGTTACATTTCGGGTTTATCTTTAATAACAGAAAACCCGGCTCTGTTATTCATGTGACGTAATGGTATGATAATAATAACCATTTGAAAACAGATTTTCACTATAACACAGGCGTGGTGTTGATTAATATCGTACACGAAACTATCTTGAAACCTTGAGAGCACCGAATCAAACTGCGTAATAAACAGTCTGCATGAAGTTGAGTTCATTTCATCCTGTAAAATATCCCTTCGTTTAAAGAAAACGGCCAAGAACATGCTTCGACCTGAACGTGTCCCATCAACTGTCATCTCTCGCAGAAGGCAACAACTATGAGAACCTGCTTACAGCTGATTGCGCGCGGTCAGCCGAATTAGCTTTTTTAAAATTAATCTGGAATTTCAAAACTTAAACATCCAATTATGGCTGAACAAAAACAGTCATATACAACTTGCCTATAACAGTTACTAAGATACTTGAATGTAAATTGTGAAAAGAGCAAAGCGAAAAATTTAAAGGCCATTGCATGCTCGTTGCATAAAGTACTAGTATTTTACTGCTTGGAAAGATTTACTCATGCTGAAAATTGCTAATTGCATCTCAATACACTAATCTGAATTTCATATTCATCCCGCAACATTTCAGCACAAGTCGTCGGCACGAGATTTAGTTTCGTTCAATGAAAGGAAGTATTCTGGTATCTGAAAATTAAAAACTAACTTGTATACTTTTTGGTTTCAAAGAAGAAAGGGTTAGCAATATTTCTCATCTATTCCTAGCTACAATTTACTTGTAATGAGTTTCGTTGAACGGGAATGAAGAAAGACTTTTCCATTCATAGATAAATATTAGAAAATTGGGAAGATAATTGTTGAGTTGAGTTATTTTTCATAATAACTTGTCTGTGTGACTAATTAATTTTAAATAAGATACTTGCGAAGAGTAGTAAAAAGTTAATTATGTGTCCAAGTTCCTTTAACGTTAAAATTAGTTTGACAATTTATATTAGAAAATGTGAGTTTTCGCTCAGTTCCGTTATTTGATCGCTGTTTGCATTTTTCCTCACAAAAATGGAGGTGATGAGAAACTAGCACATTGCTATAATATAATCATAAGCAAGCCTTTGGTGAAACGGGTGGATAAAAGTAGCCTACTATTTCTTTCTACTACATCTACAAGGTTTATACTAGTTCAAAGAAGCCAGAACTTCAGCAGTAGAATAAGGTCTCGAAAGTACATATACAGGCACGTACACGATCTTGAAAGTACTTTAAATGGCCTTGCCTCTGTGGGCGTTCCCTCTAACTAAAGTTTACATTTTCTTTCCGTTTTGACATTGAAAGTTCTAATACAAATTCATCAATGAAAGATAAAATGAATTTCCATAAACACATTTTTATTTCTTGTGAAATTTATATCAACGTTAATACTTTCCATTCAACATCTATCAGTAACAATTTATTTTTGATTCATAAACTGAATAATAATTGCCTAAAAGTAATTTAAACTTTACTCAAGATAACACCTTATTAAGTCCTAAAATAAATTATAAATAAAGTTTTAAGCAAGACCAATAAAATTTTGCAATTTTGCACGGGTACTACACTTATCTAATCTATGGTGAAAAGTTCATTGCATCTCAGTGTGAAAAAGTCACATATATATCTCCTCTGTTAACCTCAAAAATCAAGTAAAAATATGTTTATTGGAATGTTTTCGCTTCAGGTATTGTATTACTTGCAAGAAAAAGTGTCTTTAAATCTGACGTCAATGACTTCTACCTAATATATAAAAACTATTCTACAGTCTGAACATAAATTTCAACAATAGTTGGTCATTTTCTTGAAACTCTGAACGTTAACAATGTGGTGGAATACAGACGACATAACATATGGCATTTCTGTATTAACATGTATTTGAATAAACATTGTTTGAAAATATACATGTATGTTCAAGTGTTCAATGCAGTGACAGTCTGGCAGGTTCTCACTGCAAATGTTTTCAGTCACCACAAGCTGACACGTATTAGTAAACAAACACAATGTGTAAACAAAAATTCGAAAGAATGTTAATTTTATTTTCATAACGAATTAATTAATTGGCGCTGTGTAAGTTTTTATTAATCTTTTTAGGAATGTATTAAGTGTAAAATTTCAGTGAAATGTTTAATAAACCCGAAAGGCATCCAGAAAAAACTTAATTTTAAAGCACCGCCATCTTTTCATAATGAAACATGTTATTATAGTATATCATAAATTATTATTATGAAAACACTCATTGTTTTACAGTAAACTGAATGAAAATATTGATAACAAACATGTAAGTCTCTTTTGTAATTGATTCTCCAACGAGGGAGAGCTCTATTCAATACTGATGCCACGTATGTAGTTAAAAATAATAGAATCTACTAATACAAATCAACAAAAGTATTGAATAATTTACAAGAATACTGCATCACTTATTTTTTATAGTTTTGTATGGCTCTTACAAATTTCTGAATCTCTGTCAAGCAGTATGGTTTGTTAAATACTTTGGTTAGGAGTGGTGCAAAATTTATTTTACAAAACTTTCAATATGCGTTCTAAAGTCCGATCACTGTATCTTCTAAAGGTGGTACAGTTTGGTTAACAAGAGCATGATGACCATTTAAATTGCCGATTCTAAGTGTTAAAAATATTTGAATTTTCCAGGTCCAATCACAGATTGGGTAATTATGCAAGTCGGTTCGTAATTCCTGAATTCTAGTCTATCATTGGCCGCTGAAAAAAATACACTGCCTTTGTCCATTGCCCATTTTGCACTGTTTGTTCACAATAAATTTCCCTCATTTATCATGTCCTCCTTTAGTTTTCCTTACCATATGTATAATCATAGTCCCAATACACACTTGCAGCTTCCTTGAAAACTCATCTCCTTAACATATAAGGTTAATTATTGCAAAGTTACTCCATGAATGTAAGAAAAAATTACAGGGTGTATCATAATTAATAGCAAAAAACCGAAATGGTTGAAAGTATATGATAACAGAAACAAAAAAGTTCCAGCAAATATGGGTCCGCAAGTTGTTTGAGAGATTTATTATTGCGAATTTATTGTTACGCTTCAACTGTTGTACAACAACTAACGCATTCACCCTTTCATTTCCTCGTTTGTGTTACATGAAGTCGATCTGGAAACTTGTTGATGTAGGCCGTGATGAAAATACTAATCAGTACGTTTAAACTGTCGTGGTATGTTATTTTTTCTACAGATGAAATAAACAAAGATCCAAATTAAGAGTCCGGTTTCTTGCATGTGGAATAGAATGATTTTAACATAACACTTTGCCTAGAATATTAAGTTGTCTCTAGATTTTTAGTTGTCTAGATCCTAGAATCATATTATGTACAATGGTAGTAGACCTATATATACTCATTTCTTCCTGTAGAACACCCATAAGAGCTTTTAATATAAAGTAATTATTGATTGATAAGAACTTCACAATTAAATAAAAGTTTCCAAGCAAAAGAAATTCAAATATATAAATTCAAACGTTAAAGAGATTATCGATTACCTTTGCTTTTTTACTCTTTTAATCTAAACCATAAATATTTCATTTGTTTTAAAGTAATTCAGTTGTTAGTATGGTAATGTGAAGCTGTTATAAAAAAAACTAGTGCTATCAAGATTTATACGCTGAGAATGCTATTTCTAATACCTCTAACGTACAAAGCTTGGCATTCATGAAGTAATGAAGTTATTCACAAAGAGATTTTATGTGTAAAGAGAATATAAATCTGAGTGGGAAATACAATATCGTATTGACATTACTTGGACTATAATATTCTGGAACAGTGAGCTGCATGTTATGCATTCCTATGATGAGGAACGTAGAGTGTCGTAATAACGAAACACACATTTGCATTTCCAAAGAGACGATTCCGTTGCATATACGCTTCCATTGAAAGAGAAGCGCCAACATATCTCGACATTAAATAAAGTAATCGATTTACTGCGTCTGCAATGCTACGGATGCAGTATGACACTTAACACAGAACAGCAAGAGGCATTACCATAAAAATGCTGTCCAGTTGTAAAATGAGTTTATGTATGAAGCATGTAGCTGTAGTATGAAACGTACTGGAAATAAATTTTTCTTGCGGCTTGCCAGAGATTAATACTATAAGGTTTAACGCATTTAAAAAGTTTACAACAAGTGTTTGGATTTTTTAAAAGAACGGCAGACTTCTGAACATACCTGCTAACAAATGTTGTTAGAAACCGTTAATGACCTATGCAGAAACACAGACGACATCGATTAACCTCTGTTTGTAACCTCTTCTTCTCTTTCCTTAATTTTTCACAGTTATGTTCAAAATGCAAATGGTTGATTATAAAACTTTCAATGAAAATACCAGATAGTTAGCCTAATCCAGCAGTAAATCTATTAACAACAAAATGAGAGTAATATGTATTGTAATCTAGTTTTTAAAAGTAATGAGTCAGCAAATAAAAATAATCCCAAAATAAGGGTTCATTGTTGTACAAACAGATTTTTGAAATACTTTATTATTAAAATATACACTGAATAAAAAAATACTATCATCGTAGAATATTAACGATCCTTCAAAAATGGCGAAAGCAGAAGATCAGGAGGATTAGACTATACTGTGTTGTTTTGTTGGAAATACTCAGTGTAATAACAACACTTTGGATTAGGGCAGTGCAAACGACGAACGTCCCTCTTAAAATATACCGAAAAGTTATTAAGACGTTACATTTTATATTGTATTGTATAATGTTATTTTGTGGGTGTGTGTCAAACGCATGTCAGCCTAATGAATTTGGTAACCATGCGAAAGATTTTTTTGTTCACGAACTAATTCTGTTTCTTAATTTTTCTGATCTCATAGATATTAACGTTCTGAGTTCATCACTCTGAAGTTTATTATTGTTTTCTTAGTAACAATAATGATGACAGTAATAATAATAGCATATGATTTTATTTATTCTTGTAAAGTTCTACCTAATTATGATTACAGAATTGATATAAATAACATTTTAGATAAATAGAACAGCCATGTAGTGAAATATTATAAAAGTAAATACAATTTGACATACTTAAAAGTATTTAAGGACAAAAGTAATAGAAGTAATCCAATAACAACAATAATTATCTTAATAGTAGTACAATACTAATTTGAATAATATTTATGATCTACTATACATAACGGTGATATAAGAACGAGAGTTATAAACGATGATTAATTGAAATGAATCATTGGTGTTAATAAAAATAATGTGTAAATAATGCGGTCAATCCCATAATTAGAATTATTCATCATCATTACCATCAACATTGCTACTAAATTTTCATAAGATGCTGTGAGCAGTTAATAAAGAAACAGAAAATTTGATGTAAATATAAATGTCTTTCGCACATAGATGCAATTAACATTGCCACATGCCTCTGTTAAAGAAGCCACTTTCGCTATTATGCCTCACCCCAAGTGCAAGACTTAACGAGTACCTCTGTCTCTTTCTTCTTTACCTTCTTACTCTCTTATGGCTTGTTTTAATTGCACTTCTCTTAAAATTATACTTTTGAGATCTGCATCGTTAGGGTTCGAGTTATTACGTCTGAGCAAAATTAAAGGGTGTTAGCCTTCTTTTTATCTCTGACTGCTCTGGTGAAATAATTCAAAGATATTTTCAGGCCAGCATATATGTCTACATTTACGATGAAGAAAATTCCACGTCCACATAATTATCAACAACAAATTAAGGTAGAAAGTAAACCTTCTTCAACGAAAAAACACTGGGGTTTAAGTGAGTCCCAGTTAGCAACTGTCTTCATATTTTTAAGAAAAAATAATGCGTCATTTATTGCATCCACAGATCATTTATGCCTTGAATGATACAGGTCCAATTTACGTCATGATGATGATGACTTGATGAGTGTTTGTCCGAAGACAAGTTCAGACCCGGAACGAAGCCATGAGGCTATTACCGCGGCTCATCCAATAGTCTTTCAGGCAGTCCCATGAATCCAGGGGAAGGAAATTTTCCATATTGAAAAATCCTCGACCCGGCCGTGAAGGCAGCTACGCTACCATCTCCTCCCTTCGGCGGTGGACTGCTTTTGTCATGTTATCTATTTATCCGGTAGGGTTAATGTAATTATAATCTCAAGTTTGGTATATTCGAATATTAAATCCTTCGAAAAGTCACAGTGTAATTCACCTCCTGGTTAGTTAAGTTTTGCCGTAGCATAGTGGTTGAGGCACTGCACTACAAACCGGAAAGTCGCGGGTTCGATTCCCGATGAGGTCGTTGGAGTTTTTCAATTGGCCTAATCCTTCTGGTGGCACTAAGGCCCTGGGGTCGACTCAGCCTCTAACAGAAATGAGTACCAGGAGCAATCCTGGGGGTAAAGGCGGTCGGAGCGTAAGGCTGACAACCTTACCACCTTCATGTGCCGAATGTCTAACAATCTGGGAGCCTCGCCCTCCTGGAACCCCCTGGGCCTCCATGGCCTGTACTAGGGAACGCTTTACTTTACTTTACTTTACTTTACTATTGTATTGTATTTGCAAACGAAACCTTACAATTTTCCTCTACCCCAGCGAGGTCACTGCAGACGTACATTTGAAGCATATAAAATATTCGTTCGTTGGGAGGTTTCGTCTTTTGAAACATTAATGGGAGGCTAAATCTTTGTGTTTTGATTACAGAAGTGTACCGCATAAAGAACGCCATGAAACAGAGAATTGATACAGCCTATGATGTAGGAAAAGAAGATATGCCTCAGTACATGAAAAATATAAAAATGAGCTTTTTATCTCTTTCATTTTCAGAGTTTATTGTCCTTTGTTATGTGTTATTAAATTTGCTAATTCAGACATACGTGAACACACGCATACATACATAAATAAATAAAACTTTTCGTTGAGTTTGCTCTTGAATCGTAACAACGATAATCACGATCCGTTCGCAAAAAACTGCAGTTCCTGAGTGTTTTTTTGATATCCATGAAAACATAATTTGCATCTGTACACTGTCTCCATAAAACTAACACTTACTCTTATAACTGGCTTACTTAAAGCCTCTGTGCTCAATTTAAACTGTTTTATTATTCAAAGATCCTGCTCTAATGCATTAAGTAAACATAGTTTTTGATATTCGTCAGACACAGAAAAGCCAAAACATTATATAGTAGAAGAGATAGAGGTGACGCCTGGGATTATTAAGTTTCGTCATTTCTTAGTGTATGAAACGATGGAATTGGGTTTAAAGCTCGTGATGGAAGTCCCATGTTCTCTGACAGGGTTATGAGTATGCTGAATTCAGCTGAGTAATCCCAGAAGAGAGTCGTAGAATATTCAACATTTACTAAAATGTGTGGTGGTTGGGAATTTACAATCTTGTTCATGACAATGACGCAAAGAACAGATAAAGAGGTGAGGTTGTCTGCTGCCATGTTATGACTAAATTCAGAAAATAGTTCCCGTCACATGTAGATCGTAGTCCTCCTTCGAGAACAGTTAGCTAGTTTAAATCTGGATTGAACGTTCAATGCTTGTAAATAATTGCTCCAATAACTAAGCAAAGCCACAGGAAACGAATGTGATTAAAAACGAATATGACATGTTACAGTCAAGTCTCGATATAATGCCACCATCCGTTCTCTAACATTTCGTGGCACAATACGAGGGTGGTACTAAAACGAAATTTAATTTTTAAAATAAAATTGGCGTAATACAAAGCTGTAATAATTTACTGTACTGCATTATGACAGAAAACTTAAATAAAAGTAGAATAGAGCTTTAGCACAAAATAAAATGCTGTACAGTAATTCAATTTATTACAGTATATGTCCAGTGCTAGTACATAAAGGGGTTGAAAATCATGTGGGTCCATGTGAGTGAATAACTGTAACTTAGTAACTGTAGTGCAGTGGACAAGGGACTAAAAGAAGGGAAAGTATGGAATGTCCCATTGAATGATGGGCTCTTTCTACCTGTTCCACACTCACGCAGGCTGTCTCTCCCACTTCTTAACTTAGCTTCCTCATTCCACCGCACTACATTTACAGTCACTTCTTGGAAATACAGTGCATTATGTTTCTTAAATAATCTTCCTGATATTCACGCTAGTTTTAAAATAATTCTGCAACTGAATAAATCACTACAAGCTATATTTTGTAAAAATCCACTGGCACTAAATGAATTGGCTCAGTAAAAAGGTTTCTTATGTACTTTATATGGGAGAAGTTCCGTTCACTTGCATGTATTGGCACAGTGACACTGTAAAGAGGCGCGTTATATCGAGGGTTGACTGTATATACCGTTGACCTCGATCAATAAAATAAAATAGTCTTCATACTAGCACTTCAACAATATTTTATTTTAAACTTGCCAAAGCCTTTCGACGTATTTCCACCTTCATCTTCTTTTGCTGGTTTGGATTCCTCAATTAAAACCAAAACTGCATTGTCTTATATCTTGTCACATTTATAAAATCAAAATTTCTAAGAGCTTTATAAACACTATCATTGAATCGTCGTTAGCTATATTATCCTCCTGTGGCCTCACATAACCTCCTACTCATACGGTTGGAAGCTCCAGAAACCGTTATTGTTTATCAACACCGGGAAGCCTCTAAGTTACTCATTTTAGGAAAAATAGTTAAATGATAACCCTGTTTCATAACTATAAAAAAATCAGTCAAATTAAATTAAGCCTACTGTCCGTTCCAGATATCCTTAGAAAAGAAATGTGGATCGATGTCGCAAGTATGCAGCCCTAAGCCCAGTTCACATTCTTTCGCTTTACAGGTCGACAGTTCCCTTGTGATTTGTGAATATCTTAAGGTCAAAGACAGCGAACGTAATTTTGAAAGTATTATATGCATGGTACGTTCAGTATTACCATAATTAATTAAAAAATAGCAGTTTAGTGTTAATTATTTTTATAAATTTGAACGTGAGTATTGCTAGCTGGTGAACCGTGCTTTTCTCCCGTTACAATCACCGTTCACCTACATTTCTCAAGACATCTGAAACGGACAGTATATAATGTTGTTCTTAAACCTAACTCATGTTAATAAGGTCGTAACAGCTTTACTTGACTTGAATCAACAGGCATAACCGAGGTAACACGCAAGATAAAAATGCTACAATAAAACATATTTTTAATCGGTAGTGATGCTATCTCAGAGGAATCATCTCTAGAGAATGGAAATTAACCTAATTAATGTCGTGTAGTTATTAAACTAAAAGTACAGTACAACGTTCCGCATGTTTTTAATCCACTCAAGTACAAATCTTTCTGCATGAAATATTTCTCCGGTCTTAAATAACACGGATGGTCAAAAGATTTTTTGCAGCTCATTACTGTTAATGAGAAAAGTCTGCACGTTCCTCCTGCACACAGCCAGGAGGCCGGCAACTTATCCTTAATCCCAATACAGAGACTAAGCCCCCTGCTTTTTATTCGCGTACTTTAACCTATCTTCCTTGTGGTACATGCGCTTCAAATAATTCATCAATGGTACAGTACGTAGACTGAAATTAGCCTTTGATGTCTGGCGCTTGAAATTTTGCATCCCCAGTATGACCTACAAAGAATGTGTGCAACAGTGTGTGATGAATATTAGCAGAAAATCCATCGTTCAAACCGTGGAATGAATTACGCGGAGTTCTGAACTTTAGTGATAGATCGATTGTTTTCTTGTTTACTCGTGCCATTTATTGCGGATCATTCAATACATAGGAGTGCGACTGAATCAGCTGGGAAATCTTTGCGTTAATATCAATTCTTAGTTCCATTGTGAAACCTATTTTGAAATCTATAATTGCCCTTTTTAATTAACGACAGAAGTAATGTTGAGAAGCTCTCTTTGATATTCTAATGTAATTATTACGCCTCAGGTAAAGGGAATCAATTTGATTAAAAGCATGGATTTTTCAGATATGAAAACCCACAGCTTATTTTTGTATGGAACTAAAGTAACTCAATTGGTCCAGTATCGAAGATATATGGTAAGAAAAAAACCCTTTACTGTAAAACAGATGGCCTTGACCCAAAAATACGCTACAGACAGCTTTCTCTCATCAGGTCCATGGTCCAACAATCATTGGCGTGAGGCTTACGAGAGGAAAGGTGAAGATTTTACAAATCTAAAGCTTAAAATGCGTTCTAATCTGAAGATATTTTTATCGTATTAATTCCTTGCCATAAAAACTCAACATTTTAATCTTACGATATTTTATAACTACTTGTTTTATGGAATCAGAATAAAGCCTTCTACGCGTTACTCTTTGAGTTCAAAATTATTACATGGTCATGTGAAATCGCTACAATAAACGTATATAAATATAAAAGAATGTAAAAATATAAAAGAATATGTGGTACAAAATCGTACATTCAGCCGAATTTTCCAGGTACCGGTACTTTAAGACCCGGTGACCTATGAAAATCGTATTTCTTGCTTTTTTTGCGCAGGAGTTATAATGAAGGACAGTATTCAAACAGCCCATAAATCAAGTTTATTATATTATCAGGAGCACCCTTCGTTAACCACATTGAGATAATATAGGAAAGTAGATACAGCATGCAAAATAAAATAAACTCAACATCAGTTTTCATAGAAACTTGTACTTGGGCTTCCACAGAAACTTGTACTTGAGCTTCAATAGAAGCATATAAACTTTACAGAATTTCATATTATTCGAATTCCTTTACAGCAACATCTATTCGCTACTGGAAATCATTGCCTAGTTATCACAGGGGGTGCCAAACGGCATCACAGTTTAAGCGAAATTTAATAATGTTAGTGTATAGGAACATTTAGGCCTAGCAGGTTACTGTTGAAGCCAGTGAGTAAATAGTTTAGAATGTTTCGTTATTTGTAGTAGTTTTTTCCAGTAATGTGTATTATCTATTAAAATTAAGTTGTATTATCCTTGTAAGTTTCCTGTTGTATTTTAGTAAAATATTTACATACCAATTACATCATTTACACTGAACTTCTTCAAACGATTCAAACTACTTATTTCAATTTTATACCCGTTCATTAATATTTTGAAAAATTCTCTCCAAATTGTCATAACCAACTATGCAACGACAAGTGACAAAACAAAATAAATTCATCTTTGGGATATCTGCGCCAATTTTGATTGTTTTTGACCTGATATGAGTGTTTATACTTTTTATTTATATTTTAAAAATATACTTTGTATTTTTATTTTTAATAAATTTTCATTTAGATTTATTGGTAGGCTAAACCCTAAGGGCAATTGTAATTGGGTAAACTATTCCTTGTGGATTTTTGCTGTTAAAAATTTATATTTTCTAAAGAATTGTAAATTTGAAACCAAATCTGGTTGAATTGTCCATTAGCATATCTTAAAGATGCCCTATAAATTCAATGCAATTACTTTAATAGTCTCAAAGTTATTTCACCTTGAAGAATGAAAATACGAATTTTCGTGTGCGAGTAGAGGAGGATGAAATTTACCGTGATTTAATTTTCCATACGCACGGTTATTTTAAATTGGCTGGCAGTAAGCTATTTAGAGTCTTATTATAATGCGATTTTTAACGATCTACACTGTATAATTTTTTGGTATAATAAATGGAAATTCCATTTTTTCCAAAGTTCTAGTTGATCTCATAGTTCCGCCCTTAAAATAAGAGACATACTACATCCTTGAGGATCTCCTACGTTAATTGTGGCAGTGATGTATTCGTGAGTATGGAAACTCGTTCCTGCTTAGAGAACCAGATTGGCATTCCTCTTTAGATTAAAATTCTGCAGTACGTTTAGAAATCTGGAAAACAAATTTTTAAAAAGGCAATTTCGCACCTTTTTTTAATAAATTATAAAATTCTGTTAATCTGAAATTTGATCTTAGGCCATAGAAAAATGCGAATGCCTATTCCTAATACACCTGAAGAGAGAGATTTAAGCGACAAGCTCCCACTTACTGCAACACCCAACACGGAACGGTAAGCTCTATGCTTACTGCTTTAATAATATTGCAGCACCAGTGAAACATTGTGGTCGGGCTTGTGAGTTGTGCAATTTCGAACCCCATGTTTGCGGTTTCGAACCCCGTTCATTGAATCATATTTGTTATTCATTCATCAATATTACTGGTATCTTGCACATGGGTGAGCGAGTATGGGGAAATCATATCACTCACTGAACATCACCGAAACACAGGACGTTCGCAACCACCGCGCCCGCCTCATTGTACAACAGCAATCCCTGCCTTCACATATTCAAGTGATTAACGTCATCTGCATGTAAATTGGTAACATAATTCAATAAATGTATCATTATCTATTTAATTTCTATCTCTTGAAGAAGTTATTTCTTCCAAAGTATATAAAAATTAATATCGTAATAGTTATGACGACTGTTCAATCGATCTTTTAAAAGCATTCCGTTCATAAATTCTTCACTTGGTATTTTACCTTCAGATATTTCAGAGCAAACACCAATATGCCTTTAAATAACGATCCTGTCTTCATTTCTACCTTATTTATTTATAATTTGTATTTTTTTTTCACATTTATTTATATTTTTATACTGTGCTTTTTGAGTAGTTGGAAAGGTCTCCTAAATATATCGTAGGCCTACGTAGTTTGTACAACAATACTACATACATATAATAGAAATCAACATGTAATTACCTGAGAAAATTAATTCTTTAGGCTTATCGACATGATACAAATTGAATTGTGAAAAGCTTATATATGCGTGGTCTTGTGGTTAGCGTCGCTGACTACAGATCCGTCGGCCCGGGTTCGATTCCCGGAACCTCCTCGGATTTTTCTGAGGTAGGGAGGTCTAGTAGGGGTGCACTCAGCCTCGTGATTCAAATTGAGGAGCTACTTGATAGAGAAGTAGCGGCTCCGGTCAAGAAAACCACCATTAACGGCCGTGGGTGTCGGCATGCTGACCACATGCCCTCCAATCCTGCCATCTGCCTACGGGAGATGACGCAGCGGTCGGGTGGTAGGCCAAGTCCCTCCAGTTGTATATATGTTTGAGATAGGCCTAATATTGAATAGGATTCTGTTAACTAGTTAATATACAAACCACATCTTAAATAAATAATTATAAAGTTATATACACACTTAGTATTAAAATTACAATTCATTATTTGTGCCAGATTTTGTTAGAATGTGCATGCAATATGACGTACCGGTATTTATCAATTTTTGAAATATTCTTTGAAAAGTCAAATTTTTCGAAAACTTTTGGAATTTTTATGGTCGTCCCTCCACCTTAAGAGATGGCATTGTTTCCACAGTGCTGAAGAAATCCTGCCAAACACTACTGTTGCTTCCCTCTTGTTTTAATAATCCTTTTACTTTAATAATCTCACCATTTCAATGTGTAATAACATTTATCGTGCGAGTGCTGAGTCCATAGAAGCTACCTCCGCTGGGAGGTGGTTTCGAAAATTGAAAGAAAAAAAAGCAGGATAAATGCATTGAAGTCACTGCTACAGTGCTTTCAACGTAATTGTTTTATTAGGCTACAGGTATCTTAAAAATGTAAAATTTTAGCTATTTATGAAACTTCATCTCTTACCGTGCTAAGCAATTCAGATAACCACTGCATTAGGCTTTAGTTTAGGAAGGCTACGTCGCGCGTCTCTTACTGTGCTCACAATTCAGAAAATCGCTGAATTTTACGTTCTATAGGCCTACTATACATTGTAATATAGGAATATTCGCATGTAAAATTTTTCTGTACATGGCTTGATTTCTTCTCCGATTCTTCATCATTGTACTGAAATTACTTCCTCTGCTTTTATACGACGATTACCACGCTGGAGGGAAAGGAGTAGTCGATGCCCTGCCTTAATAAATGTGGTCACCAGGGCCCGGATTTTGATGACCTAAAAATACTTTTAAAAATGAGCTATAAAATGACTGCAAAAAAACAAACAAACAAACAAAAAAATTACAAATAAACTAAAAAAAAAAGACTCAAAAGTTTGTATGCAAATGCTATTATATTCATCAGATCTGTGTATATTTTATATTTAAGTTGATGTTCAATTATAGGCTTGTAATTACTTACTTGGTACGTACGGTTAAATGAAAACAGCAAACAATTTCTTTCTGTATGAAAATTGTAATAAGACATTTATTTACGTTTAGGCCTATGTAGAGTTGCGATAATATTCAATATAAGTAAATGCACAAAAACTCTATATAATGCGAGAAATAACACAAAATTAGAAAATAATGAAAATAATAACTTATTAAAACAATTGCCTAAAAATATGAAATGTGGAAAAAATACCGTAAAATGGCCAAAAAATTACCAAATAATTACATTATATTCTAAAAAGAATATCTAAAAATAAAACATGGGGAAAATGACAGAAAAGGCTTTAAAAATTAACATTTTTCTAATCTAGAATTCATGGTCAGAATATCTGCACTAGTAGGCAACGTTCATGATGCACCGGTTAAAATATGACATGTCATCAAAATCCGGGCCCTGGTGATCACTAAGAGATTAGGCGTATAAGATCAATGATAGAACTATTAGATGAAAATCAGTTAAAGAAGGGAAGAAGAAAAAACATGTTTCATGAACGGGGTGTTAGATATAAGACCTATTCATGGATCTCCAGACATGAAGAATGTGTGTGTTTATACTGAAAGTTATACGCCAGCTTAAGAGTGCTTGATAAGGACGGCCGGACTGTCACATGGTGAACACCACATGCATACATCCATGCGAATAGAACAACAGTGAATTTGATTTGAATTCATTTAGGCGTTCAAACCGGCGACCGGAGAATAGAAAGGGAGAGGGGCGGGCAGCATCCGTGTATAGGGGAGGCCAGATTGTATTAATGTCACTTTTGAACACGTACAATACTATTCCAGGATACAACATATGGCGCCACGTACCGCTCCCAACTAGAAACACAGAAAACCTCTATTTACACCATTTCATTACTTTCGTCCCCATGGAAATAGCCCCTTGTGTTAAAAAAGTAGTTTGACTGTGAATAATATTTTACACTCATGCACTGCTTTAATTGTTGATTTTACCAAAGAAAAATCCATATAGTAGGAAAGTATACGTACCATTTCCCCGGTGTAAACTTCTGTTAATAAACTTGATGGGGAAAACTCATTGCCGTAGAGAATTTTAACTCGAGATAAATGTTTAATTTTTTGTCGCAGATAAAGATAGTGTGTGGCCTTTCGTTTTGTGTGACAGAAAAACTTTTCGCTCTTCACAAATACACTGAATACCTAATGTTACGCCGGACTAAAATATTAATCTGCAGGGATAATAATATAAATGGGTCCATGTGGAACTGTGTTTCGCTGACAAAAAGAAATAAAAGATTTATTCTGGCAAAATATGTGTAGTAATCCGAGAGGGTTACTGGTTGACCAAAGTCGTATATTGTGTCGTAGATCGTATATCTCAATGAACCATAATCATAGCAGAAGACGCCGGGATTCTTTTGGGTCTTCCTTTTCTCTAATTAAGAAGTTAGTTACAATAATGGTACATAGCAGTACACTCCCTTTTTATGGAAAATAATTTTCAAACATCCGACATCTTCCTTCTTGCCGTTTTCTATAAATTTCAGGAGGTGTGGTAGCCCTGTTTGTTTGAAAAAATAAATGTTGAAAAAATTATAAAACGTGTCAAATCCACTGACTATGAAAACAGATTAAAACATAAATATTTAATTTGTTTTATATTTTGAGAACGTGATATTTATTTCCTTGATCAGTAGTCATGAATTATTTTGAAATTAACAAATATTAATTTGTTGTTCCAGATGTGATTCCCCCAGAAATTTTTTGGCATGCGTCGTTTTTGAAGCTAATGTCTCAATTTCAGTTTATTAGTATTAACATTAAATACAAATATCGCCCGTCTGACATCAAACTTATTAATTTGAAGAGATATACCTTTGGGATCCCCCACTCACAATTCTTAGAAGATTATGAGCCAGTATGTCAGAAATTTGGTCAATTCATGTCTCAGTTTTCGGTAACTACAGTTCAAGGTGGGGCTGTCCGTTTTGTAAATTAGGATATACGTAACACAATTCAGAACTTAATTGTCATGTTTATTTCATTATGGCGTTTGAATCAACACTTCACTTTACTCACTGCAAAATATCTAAACGGTGCTTACTTTAAAAACATGCTTCATATATAGACGGACCTCAACATAAATCCTGTTTAGTTGATAAAATTATACTATTATTTTAGAATTAAGTAACTAAAAAATAGTTTCTCTTGTACTTTATTCTTTTTATGCGTAATCAAAAAAATAAATTTATATTTTAACATATAAAGCATTGAATTCCTACTGGCAATGTCTTATTATTTCATCCATGTTAAAGTACAACTATACATTCTTGTTTCTTCATTCTTGTAAAATGAATGATACCCTCTTTCCATACACGCTGTTAACTCCCAGTTTGAGAAAAAATATATGATAACAGGTATTGCAGGAAAATCCTTCATAATCTAGCCACAGGAGGCATTAATTTGGCATAAAATGTTTTCATATGAAACAAGGGTTTGGATTAAAACTTTAATTAAATCTTTGGTTCGTAAACTTTTTGGCAGCATTAAAGAATTAGAGAGTTGTACAAAAGAAAGAAGACAGGGACATGCGAGAGAGATAGAGAGAGATAGAGAGAGAGAGATTGGGTGGGGGGAGAGTGGGAGGGAGGGAGGGAGGGAGAAGAGAGAGCGGCGGTTATTGAAAGGGCGGATAGATGTAAACTACTTGAAAACTTCAGTATTTATGAAAGTTCTGTTTACTCTGGTAACTCTTCAAGCTCCTTTAATTTAGTTTAATTTATGGATTTTAATGGAAGTAAGCCTAATTTCCAATTTCCAAATAAAAATGGAAAACACTTCTATCAATAGTTTCATCATCTTAACATTTTATTTGAATGCATATTCTCTCACTTGAATTCATGAAATAAAATCGTTGAATCAGTAACACATAATACACCGTGTCCGGGAAAGACCTGACGAAAAAGAAATAGTTATATATCAGAAGCTATTACAGTTACTACCTCAGTATTTTCACAGTTAGAAAGACAAACTCAAAAAGTTTTGTTTTGTAGCATCCCGTAATGCGCATGAGCATGCACATTGCTGTTGCACGAGGAGAAACGAGAAAAAGCTTGTTCTGCGCAGCGTGTGTAGTCAGTCTTATTCTGAGAACTGGGAATGCAAGTTGTGCGTATGCTACAACGTCGTTTCCAAACAGACAAAGGCCGAAATTCTCCCGCCCGAAACAGCATCCTTCATTGGCACAAGCAATTTCTGGAGATAGGTAATACTGAGTCACAGCAGGGAAAGGCAAAGAAATCACGCATAAACGACAATGACATTGAAAGGGTACGGGCTGCTTTTGTAGGAAGCCCGAGGAAATCCATTCGTGAGGCGGCAAGACAACTGCAAATGCCAAAATCCACAGTCCATGGAAGCGAAGGACCTACACCATGACCACCAAGGTCACCTGACATGACCCCACTGGATTTCTTTGTCTGGGGTTTGGTGAAATAAAATAACAAATTTATTAACTGCACGCCTGTGACCGATAATGCAGATTTGCGTGGCCGAATCTACGATGCAATAGCAATAGTCACACCGGAGATGCTTTCACGTGTGTGGCACGAAATTGAGTATCGGGCCACAAATGGTGCTCACATAGAGGCTTATTAAAACTCATCGTATTTCTCTTAGTAACCGTGAATACATCACGTCAATAAATGCAATAGTTTCAGATATATAATTATTTCTTTTTCGTCAGGCCTTTCCCGGACACCCTGTACATATGTTTATTTTTAAAACACATGTTAATCACCGTTGAGTTCGATCAATAAAATATTGATACCATCAGCTCAACAATCTTTATTTTATGACTAGTCATCCTAATATTCTTTACATAATGTAGGCGTAAATGTACTAATAAGGAAAAAATAAGATTTGCTTTTAGTCTTGTCATTTTTTGGGCCCCGCCTTCTACACCTGGTTACTTGAGCCATAGGCTATATTTTCGGCCTAACAACCAAATTCGCATTTATAATATCATCGCGTCACCTTCTCGTGAAGACAGGGAGTTTTATATATATATTTTTTATTATTATTATTTTTATTTGACCATAGTTGACCCAGAGTCCCACAGCCGGAGGCTACACTACTGGGGAGAATACAGATAATACATAGACTAATATTATTATACAGTTTGCTATCTTGGTTTCAAGACTTCTGTATAAATGTAGGACGATGATGATGTGAGTGATGAATTAGCGAAGGGTGAATATTTACAACATGGTACAATGGCAATAAATCAGTACATATGTAGAAGATGACGATGAGGTGAATGATGAGTTGATGTAGGGCGAATATTTACAACACACTAAAATTACATAAATTGGGAGGAATCAGTTTACATATAGAAGATGATGATGAAGTGAGTGATGAATTAGTGGAGGGTGAATATTTATAACACACTAAAATGACAAAAATCGGAAGCCGTCTGTAAATACTTAGAGGATAATGAGGTGAATGATGAATTGCTGAAGGGTGAATATTTACAACACAGTAACATGGCAATTGGGAAGTCAAAGTCTTCTACAGAGTTAATATATTCAAAAGGGTGAGATTGTGAGCGAGTTAAAGAGAAGAAAACAAAATGTTTATGTTCACTATGGAATCAAGAGTTAGTCTTCTTCTGAATTTCTTCTCTCTTCGATGACACGTCGAGCAAAAGTCTTGAAGGCGCGATAAAACAATTAAAAGGCTTCAAAAGTTTTATTAAAACCCAAACACTGACACACTTCCCAGATTCCTGCTTCTTCTTAACCGCTGTGCTTCTCCTGATCATCTGCCTATAATTTTTAGAGTTTAACGGAAGAAAACCACAGAAAAACGGAAATTCCTTTAAAATTTGCAATCCTATAATAATTATGTTGAATATACGATAAACAGTCCGATTTTCTGTTAATTAGCAAATTCATTAGCCCTGTAATCACAGGATGCATTATTGAAAGCTTAACACGCCCATGTCCAGTCATATAGGTTTTCAATATTTGCACCGTCTGGGTGAGGAGGTTAGAGTCCAATAATCCGCTAGTAACACAGAGTTGGCCGGATAGAGGAGAGGGTAAATTCAAGCCGAGAAGTTAATTACGTATCCTGTCAATAATAGCACACTATCAATTTTAAGTATTCATGTGCATGTATGTTATAATACCGGTAGTTAATTCTTCGATTAGTTAATTATCTAGATGTCTTCAGTCATTTGGCAACGATATAATTGTTTCATTATAGATGCCTAAACGATGAATCTTATGCCTCTATTATAAGCCATTTATTGTAAATATGCATTCATGGTAAGTTTCTATAAAAAGTACCTAGTTACACATCTTCTTCATCTTATTTATCCCTATTTTATGCGGCCCACGCCACACGGGTCTTAAAGGGCTTTTGATCACATTCTTGCCACTTTGACCAAAAAAAGGACTTGGAAGGCCTCCCCGAATGGGGGATCAGCCCAACTGTTTCATGACAACACATTTCTTCCATCAATATGTCTCAGGACAATATCATTCTTAAGGAGTTCTGGAGGAAAGGAGAACTGTAGAATACCTTAATTATTGCACAGATCGGAGTGCTTCCAGAAAATGATAATCAGCAGTGAAGTAACAGTGCCGGTAATAATGATCGGTCTCATACAGAGTAGAAGATTCAAAGGGCTAGTAAATAACATACAAATAAGTAATAAAAATCAATTTTGCGGTTTGCAACTACGTTGCAATTTCTTTCTAGTGACGTCTGTCACGCGTATTAAAACAGATCCACTATACATACGCTACTCTTGCTCAGAGGCTACCTTATGTCGCTAATTTTGCGGTCTACGCAATAATATTTGTATTTAATTGCAAACTTTATTGAAAAACTACAAAGGGAAAATGTATTCCCTTATTCTTTCCTCGGGCGATGTGAACAGTAGAACGGTAGAGATAATACTTATCTAGTAAAGTACATTTAAAATTTGTGGGCATCTGAGCAAAGTACTCATTTGGGAAAAATATGGTTTTGAAATTTGTTCGCTTTTACCGAAGACAAAAGTTTTAAAATCTGCACAATTACCCTTTGAAGCATGTATGTATACTTTAAGAGCTCAAAGAAGACTTGCGTATTATTCATGAGATATCCATAGTTTATCAAGAATTACAATTGCGTATTATTCATGAGACAGAATTGTGATGGATGGAGAAAAACTAATCAAGTGAAT
Source organism: Ectobius pallidus (assembly GCA_964059195.1). Taxonomy (NCBI): domain Eukaryota; kingdom Metazoa; phylum Arthropoda; class Insecta; order Blattodea; family Ectobiidae; genus Ectobius; species Ectobius pallidus. The sequence continues at coordinate 57,799,753 of CAXKWD010000003.1, forward strand.
GGTGAATTTTATACCTGTGTGCGAACTGAACAGACGCACTTGGGAATAGTCCTGAATGCAGTAACTCGTTGCAAGTATTGATTATTTGCAATCATATGAATGTTTCTGCGGCTTCAGTCATTAGTGGGTTACCAGGCATTATAGAATTATCATTAAAGCCTGTGGAGCAAACATCTTTGTTTATATGCATTGATCAAGTCAGGATTCCTGTTTCCCTAATGCATTAGCTAATTTATACCATGAAATCTGCGAACTTTTCTACATCCATACATCACTTGTTTTGTCTTTAAAAAAGTATTATACAATCCTCATCATCATTTCATAATAGTAAATTTCAAAGCTTACAGGTTTGTAGTTTATTTTCGTAATTACGTATGATTACATTACTAGACTGACCACACCAGAAATAAATACGAGATGATAAGATAGGCTTATACTAAAAAACAAAATATATCTTATCTATTGCGGTGCCCAAGGAGCATAAGCCACACTTGTAGTGGGAATAGTAACAGAGTTACTGAAATTTAGTTTATTCTCTTTGTTATTTAAGACAAAATCTAAACAATACAGCAAAGGTGGAGGAAGTAAACTCTATGTGATTATCCCCTCCTAGTTCAACGACTTAAGCCATCGGATAGGAAGTGCTTCGATACCGCGTGAGAAAAATTATTTTGGTTGACGCTGTAGCCACTTGTGCACAGCCGATTGGACGTCTTCATCAGACTTGAACTTCTGCCATCCGAGGTGATCCTTTAATGAACCAAAGATGTGGATATCTGATGGTCCCAAGTCTGGCGATTATGGCGGATGTCGTCGACAGTTTTCATTGTTGCACGAGAAGCATGAGGACGGGCGTTATCATGTTGAAGCAAAACACCTGCACTCAGCAATCTCCTTCGCTTTGGCACTATCGGAATTCCACATCTTTGGCCCATTAAAGGAGCACCTTGGAGGGCAGAAGTTCAAGTCTGATGAAGACGTCCAATCGGCGGTGCACGAGTGGCTACAGCGTCAACCAAAATAATTTTTTCTCACGCGGTATCGAACCACTTCCTAAGTGGTGCATTGAACTAGGAGGGGACTAAGCAGAAAAATAATGTACAAGCAAACATTCTTCCTGCAGTAAAATAGTGGAAATAAATTAATTGCGGTTTTCATTTGATTCTCCCTCGTGTGTATATATAAATTTGAAAAACTGGAGTACACAAATTACCAATTATAATTATACTTTAGTCAGAGTCTTTTGGGACAGTGAAATGGTTAGATACTTTGCGTCCTAGAACCGGCCTTAAAGTAAAGAAGTAAATCTGTCTCACTTTAGCACATTACTAGTTTCTAAGAGAGAGAGAGAGACTTATTTTTTACTTTATGGCCGGTTGTAGAGTGGAAAATATCCACTCATTCCACATATTTAGAAGACTCAGAAGGATCTATACTCATGTAATAATATGTGAAATACCAAGACTATAAAATGTGCTGTATTCGGCCGATTAAATGCAGAACAAAGTTCACATGCCTGACCCATGATAATAACACCGGCCATATACACTCACAGACTGTTCGTGATTTATAATTTTTGTTTAAAAGCTTGAGGTTGAAAACGCCTAACCAAATGAAATATAAAATGCTTCTTCATTTTCCCCTTTACATTCTATTATCCTTACTCTAATATATTCCTTTCTACCTTACAGACTTTCTTCTGTTTTCATCTTTCGCTTCATTTTCTTTTAATCTGCATTCTCTAACCGTATGTCTGATCTGTCACTGTCTGTCTGTCTCTATCTCTCTCTCACTCATATACGCATAAATACACTTGAATATACACATATATTAGGCTGACTCAAATTCCCCGTTTTATTAATGTATATTTGAAGTATGGGATTGTAAACTCGGTCAAAATGTAATTGGTTGTTACATTAAGTATTTATGATAGGTCTATTCACAGGGTTCATATATTTTATAATCAGCTGCTGAACATTATGCGTAGTCTTGAAGCAAGCCAAAGTTGGCAAACCCGAACAATCATGGAAGCACATGAATGATATCACAGATATATAGAGATAGATCGGCAATGGTGTATGCTGTGCTATTGACGGCAGTGAAGCCACGTTGAGCAGCTGTTACAGTGTAGTAATATGGCGGTCCGTGCATCAATGCCAGACACTTGTTTTGAAAGATACTGATAAATAACATTTCAGATATGAGTTATTCTTATTGCACTCTTTTTCCTGCCCTCTTTCCAATTACAGTGTTCTTAATTTTAATGAAAATAAGTAGTGGAAATGTGTTGCACAAACTTTCTCGCATATACGTGTTAAAAGCTAGTATAAAAAAGGAGATTATAGAGGAAATTACATTTTTAAATACATTTTACAACACTAACAGGTAATCTAGAACGGAAGGCATCAGGGCGGATCTTTATGCACAATGGTTTTGCCGTGAAATAATAATAATAATAATACTAATAATAATAATAATAATCAATGATGGAGGATAGATATTGGACATCAGTCCTTAAACTTTCTTTGTCTAGGTAAATCATGCATTTGACAAAATTTATTACATGTCCATAACGAAAGAACTCTATTTGAACATAGAATGTAGGCCTACACAAATATTAAATATTGTTAGACTGTTAATATTCCACAATAAATATCTCTGAAATAGGTAGGCTACTATGAATTCGTCTGACATGACCAAGATTGCCAACTTTTCTTATAGGCTAGTAGGGAAACTTCTATTTTACCGGTATATTTTATTTTATATTGTATATCCAGTGGTGATATAATTATGTGGTCATATTTATAAGACTCGAGTTCCTATTGATATCAACATTATTCTAAAACGTCAAATTTTATGCCAATGAAACCTAATTTTAAGCGTGTAATTGAAACAAATATTTAAGAATAATAGCAAGAGGACATGCTTTTCAGTGCGGTTTCAGTATGTTTCACCAGTGAACGCGAAATTTCCAATAGAAAATTGTAAAATATACTTTAATCTAAGTTCTCGTAGCATTTTGTTACTGAATTACGTATAGTTTAATGGGTTTCTTACAGTGAGCGAAAATGGCGGCGGAGCGCAAGGCTAGGCTTCACCACCGAGACCCAGATTGCCGGGCTGTGAATGATATGTAGTTTCTGGAGCAGTGGCCAGTATATCTTTGACTGAGTGTACAACAGCAAGAATTTCAGTAATTATGATTTTGAATGTAAGTTCCCATACAACTGACACTAATTAAGTTACAGTATAAACTCTGAAATTATACAGTAGTCTTTTTTTCCCGCGTGCGGTGATTATAACTTCAGCACTGCTGAATTGTGTTACTGTTCCTATCGTGTTATTAGGCTGTGCTATTATTACCCTCCATACATCCTACAGAATACTAGGGAATTCATTGCCGTTAGGCTGCTATAATAAATTAACTGCAAGCAAATACCAAGAGAAAGTATATTGTCATAAATGTCACGTCAATGTTTTACTATACTCTCTTTCTATTATTCGTGCCTCTAATAAGTGAACGAGTAAAGTTTAATAATGACTGAAGATGAACGCATTAAATTAATTTTATTGTTGTAAGTAAAAGTACAAATTATTACAAAAATATCTTACGTCCCGAAAAATAAACGCTTCTACTTGGGTTCAGTGCAATGCACTAAAATATATGAATACAGAAAAAGTTATTATTATAATCATAAAAGATTATCAGTTAAATAAATAACTTTAGACTTGATTTTTTTTTGTTTAGTTCAGTCGATTCTGGATTTTTGCCAATAAAAAACCTGAAAAGTCTTGGGCCAAAACTTTACCTGTGGTGAAATCCAGCAGTTTTAGAACTTTGGTTTTTGTTAATGGATTGTTATATTCGACATTCTGATCTATATTTATTGCGATTTTACGAAAACCACGCAACGAAAGTACTTACAAAAATTGGTTTGCATTGATATTGTTAAGTCGAAGAGAAAAGTTACTTAGAATAACAGTCAAGAGGTGTTGATAATTTTTTAAGAAATGCGAACTCTACTCACATATGCTATAATGAATTATGGAATTAATTAAAGCTAGATAAAGCACGCATAAAACACGAATTGGTAGTAGTAATAATAGTAGTAGGGATATTGTTTAACAGTATTATTTTTCAATTTTGAGATTTTAGCTTAATAGTATAAAATATTTGACAGCTAAAACTTGCAAAACATAATAGAACCATTAAAAATATAGTCCTAAAGCTATTTTTATAGTACAGAAAGAAATAGAGGAGAGAAAATGACAAGGGAAATTAAAATGGAATACAAGATTTGATTTCGTAAGTTATGTAGGCCTGTAAAAAATTGAATCATTTATATATAAACTAGCTATTAAAAGTAATTTCGGAGGTAAACGCATTAGAGAATATACTCATTCCTTGCATTAAATTCATGCGTAAGACCACTTATCAACTTCGCGATTTCAAAAACAAGCGTAGTACTACGGAAGTTTAATTAAACCAAGCCGTTCAGCTTGTACGTTTCGAGAATCCCATCCCTAAACGAGATTTTCAATTAACTATTGGCACTAGGACGTTCCAGATGAAGAACGTTCTGCTGACAAGAAAAATCAGTCAAACTGAGATATGCTAATTAACCCGGTTCTCATCCTTCTCATGTCGTTGGAGGAGTGCAATTGAACTATCTCACATCAGCAATTAGAGTTTATTATGAGATTAACTTGCTAACAATAAACATTAATTACGGGTTGGATTGTTAGAATAGTACTCCTAAAACAGTTGTAGTAACTTAAGACCTCTTAAGGGAAACATGAGAGGTATAGGTTGTAAAATAATAAATATTCCGACTGGTGAACTAAAACTTGGAAGTTTTAATAAATTCTCTTTTGAACAACAATATGTTCAACCAGATCATTTGACTGTTCTTTAGGTTTCTTGAATGGTCAGATTGACAGACACAAGGAATAATGGACCCACGACCTCCTGAAATTGAATCAGGAGTACTATCCCTCGGCCATCTAGCACCAGTATCAATGGAACTAAGAAAAGTAGACGAATAGAGTATAAAGGAATTATTACGATAATCGTTTTAAAACTAGGTAGACATCCGTAATAAACCATTTAGGCAAGTTACAATAATTTATTTCTAACCTTCGAATTAATGAATTTACATCTGTATATTTAATTCCTGAAAAATACGAAAGAATCATGTCGGTAAAATAATAATTTTTTAAGAATAGCTCATAAGAATGAGGCTACGTCAGATCTTAAAAAATAGCCGAAAGTAATATTATATAAATTATTGAAGAGATAGTTCTGTTGAAATATCTATAACCAACTACCTTCGCTTCATCAATGAGTAAAATGCATGCTAATAGTCACCATATTGAAGCAGCACCTTTTATTTTACATCAAGACGAAATAGGTGTAATCAACTTATTCGTTTACTTCATTACTAGAATATGGCTCTTAATCAGTAATGTAAGGTATGGAAATATTTAACATAAAATTGTGTACTTATTGCGGTGATTTTAAGAAATAGCCTTATCTAATAGTGATATTGAACTTCAGTGGGAAAATTACCTAAAGGCGTATTTGTTTTATTTTGCAGGTAAGCTGTTGATGCTTAATTTCTTCGCTCGTTTGGAACATGTAAGTTACACTACTACAACTAATGAATGCATGCTGTCAAATTAAAAAAAGTACAAAATTTTGCCCTTCCGTATGCATTATAATATCTACATTAAAAATATATATATATACTGCAAGTTATATGGATTCTTACTTTCTTATACGACATTCCTCAAATTTACTCAATTCGCAAGAAACCGGTAAATTCTTATATGGATTGGAACTGCATCGAACTATGTAGATCTATAATAAATCACCATTTATTCTCATAACCCATTCTCAATATTTAAATATGGAAAATTATGACTGATCCTAGTAAATTCTGTACGTATGGATATAAGCTAATATGTAAGGAGGAATGAAGTAACAATTATGTAGGCCTACATGTACGATATATATATATGTACAAACAGTCGTTTAGAGAAATGGGTGTACTGACACTTTCATTCACCAAACACGTTGTTAAGAATTCTGTTGATTTCATGTGTAGGCTTTATTGAATAACACTCAGACTACGCTTAATATTTTGAAATAAAACAATGTAGAGCTGGTGCTCATTTTCTTTATAATAGGTATACCAGTAGGGATTTAAGTTAATAATGCATTAACTCTGCTCGCTATATTCATTTAGATATGTATTGTTTCATATTTGATGTACTAATAAACCTGTATATTCGAGGCTTATTTCTACCATCCTATGTCGAAAAAGCTATTACATCTCAGTTATATGAAGGCTAATACGCACAGGAACACCACTGATCCTTGTGTTCCGCCTATGATTTTAAATAAAATCACTTCATAGACGAGAAACTTTGTTGCTTAAAGGAGTACGTTCAAGTTTTATTTCCTATTCCACTTCCACCAGCATACCAATGCAATGGGTCACTTAAGCTACAACTAAAATTTGACAAATCATTTTCAATATACCTCGTGACCGTAGTTGAATGTTATTTATTAAATACAATTATTTTGTTTGTTAATGAATGTTTAACATCGGAAAGAGGGAACCGCGGAGATGAGAAAGATAGAGAGGAAAATTTGAAAGAAGATGTTGGACCCAAAGTCTAGTAACATCTGGAAAAATAAAGATGTACGAAACAAGAACTGTATTCACAGATTAATGAACTGAAGGACTAAATGAAGTTTTCCGGGCAAGAAAAACAATATTTTGACAGGAAATTCAAACCGCCATGATATGGATAAAAGAACTTAACACGGACGAAGCAAAAATAAACACAGAGCATGTGAAGAGTTATAGACACAAATAAAAATCCGATAAACAGCAGATGACCCTGACAGGTCAGCAAAGAGAGGTCAGACAGAAGTAAGAATATGAAGAGATTTTGGGATCATAATAAACAGGAAGCAAATAAGCATAAGCTTCAACAGAATTTCATAAATGGTCTACGGAAGGAAGTTGAGGACTTACACAGACGGGATTTTAGAGACAGCGAGTGTTTTACATTGCAGAGCTGTATAAATACACGTGGTCTTGAAAATAGTTAGATATGTGTCATTTGAAACTTCTAACATACTACTATATTGGCCAAGAAAGTCATCACAGCTGTTGACTGCACGCTTATACTAAAGACCGCAATACAAATAATGCAAATGTACACTAGGTAACTCATTTAAATATATTTTAAATAACATCCCTTCTAAGTTCAAAGTTTTTAAAATCAAGCTCAATGGTACTTTTGAGTTGACCAATAAAATAATATATCTACAAGAGAGATTCCCTGAAGATGGCTGAATAACTGAAAGGCCTAGGAAAAGAAAAATATGTTGAGAAGAAAGGTATCATGTTATTAACCTATTTTACCATTTCTAAGTGTTCTACATGTAAAAAATCTATTATCGCAAACGCATTAGCTTCATATGCATGGTTACTATATTAAAATCCAAACCATTGTCGCCTTGAACAGACATGCTACAAAGAAAATGCTGATCGACAAAGTTCAGGCATTAAAAGTACAGTGACAGTATCTGAAACACCAATAATGTCTACATACATAACTTTAAGCATATGTTGTCTTCTAGTGCTGGATAACAGTTAACTGTACAGACAATTAACTGTAGAGAAGATAAGTTAACTGTTACTTGAACAGATAGATATTATTTTCAATTATCTTAATTTTACATCAATTATCCAGACAGTTAATTCCACTGCAGGTAATTATTTTAACAATTACCTGGATAATCACAAATAACTGGATAAAACGACATTATCCAGTTATCTGGCTAACTGTTATTCGGTCAACTGGACAAGAGATAATGGTTATTTCAACACTTACTTGCTCAGATAACCAGTTAACTTTTATCCGGATATTCCCTGCTCTATTCTATTCTGGAGCTTATTCCTAGAATTTTTTACAAACGGGACAATCTTTTTAAAATTTTTTTTAGGCTAATACTGACGGGACGGCCAGACAGATCTAGAAAAACGGTAAGTATAGTCACCCTATTACATCTGGAAGATGAAACATATCAAGCCGTTTGTAACAGCATGCAAATATCGGGTGTTTCATATTTCCTCTTCGCAGCAGCAGTGGCCTCATGTGGAAAACCAGCAGGAGTAGAAAGGGAAGCGCAGTAGGCACCGCAAAGTAGAGGAACATAAATCTGTTGCTTGGGCATGTCGACGCGACCTGTGACCATGTCAACACTGAATGTGCACGACGCAAACTCGCTCAGCTACCGCAACGAGCCCTGCCGCACTATCCTGGGCAGAAAAAAACTTGCTAATGGCTAATAAATAAAAAAAAGTAAATATTACAGATGTAAAGAACACATATAATGCATATATACATGCGGTTCTGTCTTGTACAGAAACATATAACATTATTATGCTTGTATTACGACCATGCATTACATTCATTACCATAATTACCATAAACCAGAATCCTAGAGCCTATATAATATATCATACTTAGGAAAGTATTCAGTGCATGGAGTATAAACAGTATTTAATTATAACTAGGTTCAGGATAGGGTGTGGATGTGTATCCATTAACAAGCAGGAGCGTACAACCACTAAAAAAAGCCTAATAAATCACAGTTCATTTCCTAATTAGACTGTATAAATTACATATGGGAACTAAGTATCAACGGCTGATATAGGGGGAGACATTTTAAAACAATGTGAAATTACTGTATACATGAAGTCTTTTAAAGAATAATTGACTCGTTAATTGGTTTACTGCTACTACTAATACTAATACTAATACTAATACTACGACTACTACTACTACTACTACTACTGCTGCTTCTACTGTTACTACTGCTATTACTACTACTACTACAATAATAATACTACTACAATAATAATGTTTCATTTTACTTGACAGAGTTAAGGCCTTATCTTTCACTCAATCTGGACAAAGAAATGAAACCGTTATTTAACGACGGGATGTACTGCTACTTGAGCATCTGACCATCAATTATATCCAACAGAAGTTATTTTACAGTATTGTAAATCTATAGACATTCCTTACATATACATAATTATTTTATGCACACACATATGCACTCGACCTTGGCTGGAATCAAACCCGCTACCTTGGACAAAGAAAGCCAGCGCCACTCACGCCGAAAACGAATAATTAAGAAGACAACGTATATGCAAATAATGGAGAGAGCATTCCTAGTCCGCAATTTCTAGAAACTCGTCTTCAAAACAAAACATATATGTATTAAATTTTGTATTGCCTCTTCTCTTTACCTGCTCAACATCTCTCTGCTGGGAGGTTATTTCTGTTTGATTAGCTACCAAAAGTGTGAAAGCAAACATTTATGACAATTGCAGGGAAGGGTTTAATTTCCGGAAAGCTAATAAAATAGAGAAAATCACGCAATTCTTAATCATGGCCTGCCGCGTAGGCATTCACAATATATTTTTCTGAAATAACATTAATCCCGAAAACAATGAAAATTATCATAGGCCTATCTCCATGTACAATTATATCAGAAAGGGAGAGGTTTAAAATTCCATATAATGTGTAGATTGACTAATAAATAGGTGGGTGAAAAGTTCCTCTGACAATTGAATCGAACACGGTGCCTTCAGCTTTCTCTGCTATCGATCTAACAACTCGTTACTATTTTCACGCAACATAAACGGACATATAATAATATGGGGAAACATCTCTTTCTTATATGGTACTGTTCTATATTCTTTATTTAATGGGAACCGAGCCATAATTCTACGTAATGAAGTGTACCTCATAAGATATAACTTAAGATACTTAAGGTACCACCATGTCAAGAACTCTGTCTCAGTTGGTAGGGTGTCAACATGGATAACTGAAGACCCTGACTCGGTCCCAGCGTTAGAGGAAGTTTTCTCCTAACTAATAATATTAATGTCAAAAGATACATAATAATTCGTGGAAAAGTGAATATAACTGATGGTTACCTCCATTAAATTAATATTATATCACCGGATGTCTAGATGCCTGTATTAGGGAAAGGTTACTCTTTAGATTGCATTCCAAGAGATCACAGACTACATGGAGATGGCTACATGAATCCGAGTCCAAATTCAACTAAACGATATCCAACCAGCAGAAAGGAAGGCTATGAAAGAAATCTCATCCAGATAATATGCACCTCCAAGTAATTCGAATCAACGCATACCTGGATACAAAATTCCGAATACTTATCTATGGGTCCACAGTTAGTAGTGAACATCGGATTATACTACCTAGCTCAAATTCCGAATGATACTTTAAGACATATGGAATTTATATTGTGTTATTCCTGTACAAAAGCCTCGTTCACAACAAATATGACGTTTCTGTGGTGTCATATCTCATATGTAGACAATACCGGAAGAGAGACGCATCCGTCATTCTTCTCGAATACCCCTGGCAGGAAGAAATAGTTGTCTGTTGTATACCGACCCAGTTAGAAAGAATCGATAATGTCAGTGACAACGGAAAGTTGTTAACAATGGTCACACTCCCACAAGACACTGACTTATGTCCTCAACCGTGTGACGCTTACACACCGAGCACGGTTCCAAGAGATTGTCATTGCAGCTCTCTGGCTAAGGACCAAGAATACACGATCAATACATACAGAGCCGTCTATGTATTTCACTTTTATTCTTTTCCTTTATACGGATAGGTTTATAAAGTTCAGCTCTTTACGCATGAATAAAAAATGAATGCATGGTGATGTTACATGAGTTAGAAATTTTTTTTTTAAGTAGAAAAACAATATTTTTTAAGCCTGTAGATTGTTGTGGATGAAGCTAGTGACCCAAATACTAAAATTTGTTATGTTACATACTATTCTGACAGTAAGAAAACATTAAAAGAGAATGATTTTTCTTTTATCTATGGTTTTAAGGTCATTAATGACAAAAGAGTGTCACATGAAGGAATGAAAAATTATATTTTCTTTCGTTATACATTAATGTGGGATACTGTGCGTTGATCTATAATTTCTTAAAGCCGATGTATAAAGCATTAATGGAAATATGGAAGCATTAATGGAAATATATAGATTCTGCGCATAAGGCTAGCAAAAACCAACCATTACACTGAGCTTAGAAATGGGCCAGTAGTATAACAGTGGTGAATCACATATTGCTGTTCTGAACTTTCAGGCGTTAAAGTATTTGTTGAGATGAATAAGAACGCCACTGGGAAAAGATGATGCTTATAAGAGGCCTAGGCTATATTTCAGTTGTTTTTCCCAATGAGTGATGTGGTCATTAACCTGCGCGGATCTTAAAAGTTTCTTTGCCACTTATCTATCTCTAATTGTAGTTACACTCCCTGGTTACCACCTAAATCATAAATTTAATAACCTTCAGATTCATGAAGTTTCTATTTCCTGAATTAAAATTATTAAACAATTATTTTATTGATATTGTATATAAACGCCAATGTTTACAACATACATAATATGTGACTCTCCTATCAAATTGAAATATGTTTACAAAATGTACAAAACATTTTTATGGTAAAATAATGGCCGGAATTTTTTTTTCTTCTTTTGTGAAATATTTCTTTCAAAATGTTAATTTTGACGTAACAAGCAATTAAAAATTGAGATATTTTAGTTTCATTGTGGTCTATTCTGCATTACTTATTAATCGCAGAAGGATCTATGAAGATATTTCATTGAAAGCTATTTAAGCTTACAGGAAACATTTTCAAACTGAAGTTCCCTCAACTACAGTAAGTAACAAATTTATATATGAAAGCATCAATGTGTTTACGAAGAACAATAAGAAAAAGACACGGGAACCACAATAAGTACATTCTGCATCCTCTGGTGAGCTTTGAATTTCACTTTACCTTTCTCCTTCATCCAATATTCTTAGAACGGAGATCTTTTCTTCTTGCGAAAGAAAAGACATTTGGTAGTATGAGATGATATGAGAAACAAAACAAACTTTTTCACAAAGAGATATAGCTGTTTGAATATTGTAAGGTAATGGCAGGCAGAAGGAGCCAACAGATTGCAACAGAAAAGAAAAATTGAGATTTATATAGAAGTTTCCATACTTGAACTAACGGCGTGGATTTTCACATTTATAGCCTATTGCAGAACCAAGAATACAGAGGTACGTAGTTTCAACTGATTGAAATGTATTATATTTCAACGAGCTTGATATTTCCACAGTAAAAATTACTGATGTTAATACTGTGCAGTAATAATAGTTATTTTATTAGAAATCATAACCACAAACCCTTATATCATTTCCTCAGGAATCTTTCCAAAATACACACATCTAGGAAAGATTATGCAATATTAGTCTTATTAATATCTACGAACACTGAATGGCTGTTTGGTTGAACTCCATGGAAGTCCTATATACCTGTGTCCCAATTATTCACCAGTAACACCCCTGTAGCTGACCAAAGTTACACCAGCTTTGAAGTTAGAAACGTCACCGATACGTCATGATATATCGTACTAGAGAAGAAGTTTCTCGCCCATGGCGTGAAAGGAAGACTAGAAATAAGCCTCACTACGTCATGCTAGGCCTGCTATCTATAGGCAGTCGGTAGCATTTCGCGAAAAAATCTAGTTTCATGCTAATTAAATTGGCTTGTTTTTATGTTATTTAACACGGGCATGCACTGCAACATACTTTCACCGTCGCCACTGTGCTGGAATTTTATCAGGCAGGAGCTCTTTTATATGTCTGTAAATCTAAAGACATCGGCCTTTCACATTTAAGCTCACATAACAGCCATTGACCTGGGCCGGAATCTAACCCGCTACTTTAGGCACAGAATGCCAGCGCGATACTGACTGCGTCATCCAAGCCGACTGCATAAATCGATTTCAGTAAGATGTAATCATGGGAAAAAGTAATACAAATTCGTTAACAAGGAATGATGCTGTTAACAATACCGCAAAAGCAGCTAATAATGTTTCCTAACATACTACCTCCAAATAAAATGCATAACTTCAAAATTCAACCGCAAACCCTGCCAAATATTGTAAAGTGTGTTATTTGCCAATATTGAGGAGTACACATTCATTCATTTACTTAGGAACTACCGGCATTTTCTTCTTCCTCTATGTACATTCCTAGTATAAATGTTACACAAGGATTACTAGTAAGCCTGTAGCAATAATATACACTATATACAACATATACAATATCAATGTAATGTAGAAATATAATTGACGATAAAACATGTGTCAAGAAAACATAACTAACATACAATACTTCGTAAATACGCCTACAGTGGAAATCATTCAGGCGCTGAAAACCGAGGATCTACCGGATTAAGGAGGATCCGAATTACCTTGGAAATTTAGATTTTAGTGAAGAATTAAAATTCCAGGCATCAAGAAAGACAAGTCGTTACAACATTCGCATCTGAAATCCCGGAAGATATGATGGCCAGGGAATAAATGGATGTTTTGTTTTCCAATGGACGTGACACAATTGTCATACCGTTTTCTTTCATGGAGAAAACAATAACTTGGCATGCTTGTGCAATTTGGTGTACCACGGTTCCTCCCTTTGCAGTGAAATGTTATATTCCAGCAGGATGAAGTTCCACAAACAGCAAATCTTTAGGACTTATAGTTCATTAAGCATTTTAATTTAAAATCAAATAGGTTTCTTTTGGACATACACACTGGTTATTTTAAATAAAAAATGATCACTGTAGATATCACTATAGACCTATGAAACTGCTGTCATATAATCTTTGCAAGATAGGAATGTCACTTGCTCCAAAAACTGCTAAGTGTCTGAGTATGAAACACAAACAGATAGCTCGTTAAAAATGGAGTCAGAAGTAACCAATAGTTGATGTGTTATTCTTATAACTATTGCAATTAGATTTTCTTACAATAGTTCAAAGTTTTGTGTTATTTTTACTGTTATTGAACATCCACACAAAGAAGTTCTATAGAGGGTGAGATCAGGAGAGCGAGGTGGCCTTTTCGTTTAATCAGCATTTTCATTCTCGGAATCCGAAACAGTGACTTGAAACATTTGAACATTTGAACATTTGAAACATTTGAACATCCACACAAAGAAGTTCTATAGAGGGTGAGATCAGGAGAGCGAGGTGGCCTTTTCGTTTAATCAGCATTTTCATTCTCGGAATCCGAAACAGTGACTTGAAACATTTGAACTGATGTTGAAAATACAGTCGAAACCTATATTTTATTTAAGGATGTCTTATCATGAATATTAATTTAAACAACTTGTACTCAGTTTGGTTAACAATGAAATTATATTACTTATAGTCTATAACTGATCTTCACAATGGTAAAGGGATTAAATTTTCTAAATGTACACTGTGCATACATTGTGTACATGTAAATAACGTCAGATAACAAGAACGTGTGTAGATATGTGCAGAATGCCTGTCCTTCATAGGCGATTATGTTTGATTATGGTAGTGATAAATATTAACCATGAGCCATGTGTGATGTGCCACACCTTAATGCATTGTGATTTATGTTGCTTTCAGATATTCATGATTATGTGTGTGAGCGACATTCTGCAAGTTCATTAAAGGCCATAGGCTGTTTGTTGTAAGGAAATAAACCCGTTTGACAAGCGAACACCTACTGTCAACACTATTCCTAAATTAACAGAGACTCAGTTAATCGTGATAAACACTACTGGCATTAATATATAGCGTTACTCGAGTATTATTATGATTATTTATCAAATTCAGGACAAATCCCTTGAACGTACTCACATTACACAGGCTGGAAGTGGTATACTCGAGCATATTTAAGAGAGCAGTAGATAACATTACAATTTTTATCAGTATTTAAAGCTGAAAAATAGGTAAAATATTTATATATCTCAAGTACGTTTTGATATGACAATTAATATAAGATGATTTTTTCCTTATTACGAGAAGAAATAATTATATGGTTTATAGGTTCAATGACTATCTTCTACACAGTAAAAAAAATGCTTGAATTCCATTTTCAGATCTCAATAGAAGTAGTTCATTTTGGAAAGTCCAGGGAATATCCTTAGAACCATATTCCAGATAAGTGAAAGAAGAAATGGTTTCATACAATATTTACTAACAGTAATGACGAGTCATTTCCAAGTTTCCTATGACATCCCTGATTAACGCTTAGTTCGAAAACGAAACTTCACTTTTTATATAATTTTCCATTGCGGATATAATATGCTATTTCATCAGGGGAACTCAAAATATGTATCTCTGTTAGAACTCGATATGAAACTTCGAAATAGAATATAATATTTTTTCTAAAAGAAACCCATTTCAAAATCTCGATTCTAAAGTAGAATTGTGAGGGCAAGGTTTTTTGTTTTTAACAAAGCTCACATTTACCCATAGAGTACCACTGTAATTAGCATTAACAAAGAGAAAAGTACTTTGATGTGAAAAAGTGCGGTATAATAAAGGAATTGAATTGCCTTTCACATTAAATACATTCACTTCACAGGAAAAGGATATAAAATGCAACCAACAATGACAAAAAAGTATGTTTTAGTATCTAGTAATAGTGGAAAAAGATATATATTTTAAATGTAAAATTCGTTACTGTAACTGAAGAACCATCATTAATGACACTGCATTTGAAAGTCAAATTCATTCATGAATGTAAAAAAAATTTGCATATTCATTAATATGAAGGGATGAGGTCGTGTTATTATGCTCAGGTTTGAATGTGCAATGCAAGAGGAAATAATATTTTCGAAATGAAGTATGAACAATGGATACTTCTAACACGTATTTCAAAAAGAGTTGTATTACTTTCTATAAGAGGAAAATTTATATTTGAATAAAATAATAATTATATCTCCATACTTATTTTATTAACAGTGACTTCATCCGATAAATTAATATTTAATTAATATAGAATAATGAAAAATCTGCATTAGTAAATGAAATTGTTAAAAACAATATTTTATATATTATAATATACATATTTTTCAAAAGTCACATGTAAAAGTCACATAATATGTGACTCCTGAGTGTATCGACGACATCTAACTGCATATTTAAGTACATTAAAAAGATGACAGTCCAAAGAAGTGAGATTGGGAATGAATGCACAATTATCCAATACTTCAAAACCCAGTCTCACTGGGACAAGTTTATTGAAAAGCACGAGGATTATGTTGGAAAACAATACAAATGTAAGGTCTCAACTTAATAGAAATTTCCTACTTTTATCACTTTTAAAACCAAAAAGGAATAATATACTAAATTCTGTTTAGTAGTGACTATCCCATTTATATGCCGCGTGTTTGATATTGACCAATAATGTTTAGCAATTCCTATATAGACCAATCACGATCGTTTGTTATCTTATAATATTTTTCCTCAGATCACAAGGATGCATTTTTATTTGACTATTCAACTCATACGCCGCGTGTTTAATATTGACCAATAACGGTTAGCCATTCCTCAGATATAGACCAATCACGGCAGTTTATCTTGCAATATTCTTGTGGAATCGCGAGGATGGTGTTTTACCGTGATAAACCCGTCTGCCCGTTACTGGAGACGCGAGTATCAGTGTGCAGTGATTAACAGTCAGATGCTGCCACTAAGCGGCACGAAAACAGATTATGTTATACAACATAACTTGCTTAGAAATTATTGAAATAATAGAAATGTACATTGATTAAGAACACAATTTCGATTCGGTGCAAGCCAGTTCGTGTGCTTTTATTCTGTACTGCAGTTAGCTTACCTGAATGAAGTTAACGATGTCTTATATGCTCATTTGGTAGCACTGGTTACCCCAAAGTAGCTCGAATCGATTCATGGATGGTTGAGTCACAGCATGCCGGGATCTCACAACTTTTAGTTTTGTTTTTATACAACGAAGCACGAAAGTAATTATTTTTATGTAATCCGTTACATTTTATTCATGGAATAGTCTTAATAAATCCAACTCGAGTTGATGAGTTGCATCAGATAAATATCGATAAACTCGTCAACTCTCGTGGGATTACCATGATAAAATGTCAGCTCGTTACTGGACACGTAAGGCATCACCGTGCGCTGATTAATAAGTTACATGTTGTCAGTGAACAGAATGAAAACGTAAATTGTTTGGAAGTATAACCAATATAAATGTCCATTGATTATAAACACAGTTTCGATTCGGTGTAATCCAGTTCGTGAGCTTTTACAGCGTTTTGATGCAAGGAACTACGACGACACTCTCCATGTTGTGGTACGTTGTGGTAGCATTGGGAACTCGATCGATTCATGGACTGTTCATTCATTTAGTGCACCGTGATGTTACGAGTTTCATCAGATAAATATATCGACAAACTCGTAATCTCTCATGGGATTACATATGAAAAAACACATTTTAATAACAACAGAGTTGCATTTTCTTAAAAATCACACGAACTGTTGGGGATTTACCAACCCTTTCAGAGCTGAAGTATATTTGTATATAAGCATTCATCAACTAATATGACTAGTGGATTATAAGTTTGAAATCCATTACGAAAATTTTAGTGGAGAGAATTACTAAACTTCATTTTAGGGGAGAGACTGATTTTTGTGGATGACCATTCTAGTACGTGGATAAATATTATACAATTATAACAAAAATAATTAATATATCATGCTTATTTCACGGCCTGTAAGCAATTTTTCACTGACGCATATGTACGTCGATCGTAGTGAAATGGTTAATGCCTAAAAGTATACAGTGCCGACTATTTTCAGCACGCTGCATCATTGGCCTGATTTATGGTACATCAGATTTTGGAGCATTCCAATAATTCGGTATTTTGAGGATATAGTAATACTGACTTAGCTCGCTGGGGCTCTACCCCAAATGCCCATTGAGATTTTCGGGAAGGGAATTTTTTTAATGAACTGCCACCGTATCAGAGACCAAGTACGTGTATTTAGACTGCCTTATAGCCTACTATCTCATAGCCATAATAAACCTAAGAAGTGCGGGAAGACTTTACGACATTTAGGGGTAAAAAAAAATAATTTTTTGGAATTTCTCCGTCGGTTAAAGGTATACGCCTCCCAAATTCAGGATTCTAGCTCATATGGAAGTGGGTAAACATTAATGGTGTATTTCAAGGAGTAAATTTCAACTGATGTTAATTTAAATAGTAGGCCTATGACATAGGATGAAATTTAATAGCGTAGATGATATGTAAATAGTGAGTGAGTCAGTGAGTCAGCCAGTCAGACAACCATGTGGCTTTTTAATATAGTGATTACAGTTACGGATACTCAGAAAACCTCAGTTGCTCTAAAGTACACACAAAAATGGTTGGAGACGGAAGCATTTTTAGGTAGATTTCGAAGAAAAATCTACCTATTGCAATCTATACCATGCCATGACTTTCGAAAAATTCTTCCATATCTTTACGTTTCATGCCTCCCTAAGTACAAAACCACCGCCCGTTAAAAAAAAAAAAAAAAAAAAAAATTGTGATATTTATATATCTTTACACGCTAGCGGCCGTAATTTTGAAGATATTTGAACCAAAGTTTGTTATGTTATTTCTAGGTCCAATAGTTCGGACAAGTTCGTTAATGAGCAAAATTGGCCCGAGGGGTGTCGGGGAGGGTTGAAATTTTGAAAAATTTATATCTCGGCCCCTATGAAGTATAGAGGGAAACTTCGTTGGAATAAATTAGAGTACTCTCTATGGAGTTCACAGTGACACCAACGATTCGGGCGAGGCTTTTGGGGGTACGAGTGGGGGTGGGCGGATGGAAATTCGAAATTTTTGAAGCCACGTCATGTGGAGTATCGTTGAAAAGCTCTTGATGAGTACTCTACAAATCAATAGCTAGTTTCTCGATAATTCTCATATAAGGCGAGATTTGAATGTTTGAAAAAGTGCTCTTTTATCTTTTGTGCAGTTATTATTGCGGGTTTGTCATGAGAAGGCTAAAGAAGAAGAGTGCTGCGCTGCGACAAATAAATTAAACCAAAAGCACTTCAAAATTCACCTCAGCCTGTAAGCCTGCCTAAAGGGATTTTTTTAATTTTCCACGAATTATTAATCGAAATTCTGGGATGTATTTGCATCCAATGTCCATAAACCTAATTTCGTCGTCATACTGCTGCAACATGTATGATGAGGTTAAAGAAAAAAACCAAAGTTAATTATAGTCTAAATACACAAAAGTTGATTCGAAGATAATAACCGAAAACAGTATAGGCCTATATTTTTATAGAAGTATATCATATTTCTCGGAAAAGGCGTTCAGTGATGCAAAAATAAAGAATCCTTCATCTCATTATTCACGTCAATTTAGACAAGAAATGCCCATGGGAAAGAACATTTCCACATAACCATAAAATATTTTATTATTCGAACTTCAAATCTCTAGCGAATAAGCGTAGGATTGATTCTTTTTGTAAATAAAGCTAATAAATCTGGGAGTGTACAACGAATTAAAAAGTTCACAGTAGTAAGTAAAAATATTTGACAACGGTATCGGAAAATGAACCCAGCTTTATTCCAATTTTTATTGATAACTGTGTTTTATATACCAGAGGGAGTTTTACAAGAAATAGAGGAAATAAATTTTGCCGAGTTGGCAAGCTACACTGGCTACACAAAGACGTATTTTATATCCCATTTTGGCTTTACGCCTAACGGAGGTAGGATTCATGTTCTAGCTGTTACTAGTTGACACTTGGTATGAAATGAAAGCAGGTAATTTAACGGCAGTGGTTGGAACAGACCAATAAACAGTTCAGTGCGTGGTTTGAAATTCCAACTGAAATGGGCCTTTTCTACTATATTGCCTCCTATTCCAAAAACCCGTGGTATGTTTACCAGCATGGAATTCGCTTAGTAATCAAACGAGAGAACATGTTTTTGAATTAAACATATTAGAGACTTCGTGTTCGTGAATATTTCTGTAGCAAAATATAAAGCACTTTAACACATACTAACGTTATTGATTGGATGAAAATAACATATATCATGTACTGAACGAAATCATTTTACTTGCCTATGATATACGTAAGTTAAAGAAATTGGAAAAAATAAGAGTAAGCTAATGTGGAAAAACGTGATATTTCTTGTAAGAAAAAAGGAAAGTGTTCCCTATACACGACATGGAAGCCCAGGGTTCCAGGAGGTCGAGGCTCCCAGATTTTAGACATTCGGCACGTGAAGGTGGTAAAGTTGTCAGCCTTACGCAGTGGCCGCCTTTACCCCCAGGATTGCTCCTGGTATTCATTTCTGTTAGAGGCTGAGTCGACCCCAAGGCCATAGTGCCACCAAAAGGATTAGGCCAATTGAACAACGCCAACGACCTCATTTGGGATTGAACCCGCGACCTTCCGGTTTGTAGCGCAGCGCCTCAACCACTACACTATGGCGTACCCCCATTTCTTGTAAACACAGGCGTAATAATCAATACTTTTAAACAATTCAAATACTTAATAAATCCCTACAAGGGTGAAAATGAATATTAAGAATATATAAATTAAAATGTTCTACTGATTTATACAGTGACACGGAAATTATCGTGGCTACTTACATGAGAAGGGGGAGGACTTTTTTCCCCCTCGAAGAATATAAGGACATAGATATTTACAACTTTCTCTAAGTGGAATTAAATTTTAGTTCCAAAAATCTGATGTGATGCACTCTACCTTAATCACGGGTAATTCAATTTTCTCACTTTAAATCCTGATGGAGAATAAAATACCGAATTGCAAGGAGTGCGTATCCAGTTGTTTCATCATTATTCAAAGCTCTACTGTTCACCATGAAGACTGTAGGCCTATACTGTAACGTCTGACTTTGTACAAGTGATGGCTGGCTTAAAACTAACGTACAGCCTGTGCATTTAGACGTGAGCACTTGCATGCGCCGCAGAGATAGGGCGGGATGGAAGGGGAGTGTGTTGCTAGTATGAATCACGTGAGACTGATTCCACTGCGCATTGTGTTTACAGTGCTCTCGTCTAAATGTACGGACAGTACAAGGTGTATAATATGTTTAAAATATTATTCAACTGAAAGCATTAGCTCTTATTAGAACCACCTCGCATGTTATATTAAAAGAACATAGTGACAGCAGTTTTCGAGACCACTGCGCAAAATGGCACACACAGGTATGATTGAAATTGCATGATTAAACTAGAAAATATTATTATATTCAATGTCCTCAATAATAAATATATCAAAAGTATAGAGGATTTGATAAAAATGACGCACGTAATTATATCTTGTCATGTAAATAAATTCGGAAAAATCGCAGATAGGTTAGGTTATCGGCACAGGGTGCTGAAGTTCGAGTATACACCATGAAAGCATAATATACGGGATGTGAAAATACTATCGTAGAAAATATTTTTTGGCAGAAGTTATTAGGTATGGTTATAGAAATTCTCAAGCTAACCGGGGCTGGTCTGCATAGTCCGAGCTTACGACATATCTTCTATCTTCGTTGTAGCTGGTTAGTGGCTTTTTCGAAAGCTCCGAATGTTCCAGTCTCTCTAATCCTGTGCCCCTTGTTGGGGCGTAGGGCCTAAAAGCGGAGTTTCTGTATCTATGTGAATTTTGTTACGCTTATTTTCCTAGAGAGGGCAGAGGGACAGGTGGTAAGCCCATCGCCCCTGAACCCCTCTCCGGAAACTAAGGTATTACTTGGACGTGAAAGGGCCGAGAAATTTTATCCAGAGGCTCTAATTTAGGTTTGGAGTTCTTTTACGTGCCGTAAATCTACGACACGGGCCCCCCAGCTTAAAGTCCCTCCCGGAGGACTCCGTGCCCAGGATCTTTACGTCCTGAAAAACCCATCGACTGCGGCCGGGTTTGATCCCGCGACCGTCGGATCTAGAGGCGGGCACGCTACCTCTAGACCACCGCAACCGACAATCCGTAATATATACCTAGAATTTATTATTGGAGTGAAGAAGTCTGGAAAGTGAAGCCTATGAAGCTTTAACTGTCTGCGAAATATGAAACCTACTACAAGCACAAGGATGGCTTATAGGTTTTTCTTTTCTATCTATTCGAAGATAATGTTGCATCGATAGTCAAGTCATATGCATGCCAAACATTCATATTAACGTCCTACTGTCTCCAATAAATCGATGCAGCTTTCGATGTGGTCATGTAATCATGGAATTCAGATGAGAAATTCCACTATTGGCATACCAGGTGGAAGTTGTTTAATCTCGTCGCAAGTTAAAATGCTACTGGTCCTATTTTTGTGCGAAATAAACACAGTTTTCAGAATGGCATTGTGTAGCCAATATATATATATATATATATATATATATATATATATATATATATATATATATATACACATATACATAGAGGGGCTACACAATGCCATTCTATATATATTCCCCGATGAGGTCATTGGGATTTTTCAATTGGCCTAATCCTTCTGATGGCACTATGACCCTGAGGTCGATTCATCCTCTAACAGAAATTAGTACCAGAGGAGCAATCCTGCGGGTAAAGGCGGCCGGTGCGTAAGACTGACAACCTTAGCACCTTCATGTGCCGAATGTCTAAACATCTGGAAGCCTGAAACTCCTGGAACTCTAAGGGCCTCGGCGGCATGTAAAGAGGTCACTGGACTTATACAAATACATATATGTATATAAAGGCCTATATATATACATTATATGTTTTTGTTCGTTTAGTATTTTATAACAAAGTCTATTCTCAAGAAATACTGTGTACCTGTAAACATGAGTTTACGTCAGACGCTCTTGCCATCGGCCATTATTATTGGACTGGAGGCATATTTTATTACGGAGAGATTATAAAGTTCCTGGGAGGAAGACACATGAATTTACATCTCTCCAGGAAAATTGATAATCCTGCTGAAAAACATAGCTCACACTCTCTCAGTTTGTATGCGTATTAAATACACCTTTTAGGGTGAAAAAATAATTTTTGTTTTTCTATAAGCTAGTTTTATATGAACTTTTAGCTTTATACCTTTAATTAATTTGTAAGATAAGTAACAAGTTAAGCACATTAGAAGAGCAAGCACAATTCCACGAATATAATTCATTTTAACAAAACCGTTTAACTTTACAATTAAAAATATTTACCCAACAATAAAATTTGCTTAGCTCTTCTTTATTAAGCGAAATTTCACATCCATTTTTTCTCAGGTCTATCCTTAACAAAAATAACTTTAAAAATATATGAGATTTTTAAAATTAAAATACCGATACCTATATTGTTCCCTTTTTCTTGAAGTGCATATATTCTAACAAGTCTGCTAGCGTTTGTTAATTTGAATATGATCTAAATTAAAATATGTAAATATGTAAAATATGTAAAATATGTAAATATGTAAAATGAGTAAATTCTGTGAGTAAAATTATAAACATCAGTTTGGCTCAAATCTGCCAATGATTTAAAAAAAAAATTAACATAAAAAAGAAGATTAATTAGCTATATTATTTTCGTTTCTTTTAGGATGTAGAGAAATATAATCTAACTTTATTCATATAAAATTTCATCACAGTATGTCTTAGATGTGGTTATTTTAATACTAACATAGTTAGCGGAACTAATCCTATTTAAAGACTCCACTCAAAACTCTTCTCGTCGTACCTAGAAGTACCATTCCTTATTAATCGTTGGTCTATACATTCGGGAAATTCCATAACAACGTCAAAAAATGCACGAAAAATTATATTTATCTAATTTCTGTTAGATTGGCATTAGAAACAGAGCATTAAGTTCATATTTCCATGTTGGAAATTGTTCCATGTTGTTAAATTTCTACATGGCACCACTATGAAGTCAACGGCCAGATAATACAAGCACAGGCGAATGAACCAAAAACATTTGAACTTCTTCCCAACGAAGGCAGAAAGTTCTTCTTGCCTCATAATGATGATGTGGATGAAGATATTCCTCGAAATAATGTCAGGATCGTTAAGAGATTAAACGGGTGCTACAAGGTACATCTTTTCTCAGGGCTTGGGAGCATATTGTGATTTGTAGTTTTTAACATGGAAATTCTAATCGGTAAAATACTGAATAGTATGTTATAATTGAGTTAAACCCACCTGTTTGTATTCCAAGAATGAAGATGACAACGTGTGTCCATGACAGTAAATATGCGTCTTTGAGAGATATGTATGGAATAAGCTCCGAAATTTGAAATGTACATTAATTCATACTGAATAGTTACTTTCACTAACAAATGTAAATGTATTGGGCAGAATTTAACATCAGAATAGTTGTTAACTTCAGAGAAATTGGCTTTTCTGTTAGCTATGTTAGCTCTTGCGGATTTTGTGATGTGTCTATGACATAGGTTAAATATTTTTTATCGGTTACTTCTATTATTCACGTGTTTCGTTTTACATGTTTGGTAACGAGTGGAATGTGGTATTTTTGACACTACTTCTTTTTGACATATAAACAAATTCCGTGTTAATACGTTTTATATTTAGTTTAGGTATTCTTTTTCTGGCTCTACACCACCTCGGAGCCCTCGACAATAGGCCATACTCCAGCCCAAATACTATTCTGTGTTCGTGAAAAAAGGATGCCCCATTTTTGATATGTTTTATATTGTATTATTCTTATATCTCATTTTTGGTAGCGGTGCGAACGAAAGGAGTGTTGAGATTTTTATGAAGGAAGTTAGTGGTTCTTCCTTCAAGTCACAGCTGACTGACTAGGAACACGTTACTGACTTCAATAGATATGATGGAATTGCTTGGGTTGATCTCGAATGTGAAGAAACGAGAAAGAAAGCGAAAAAAGAAGAAATAGTTCCTGCCTTTCACAACGAAAGGAGAAAACTTTTCTACCGGATAAAACGAATGTGATTAATGTAGAACAGATAGCGAATGAGAAATTGGCACTGGAATTGCATTTTATGAAAAGGGGGATGTCAATCGCTTTTGTTGGCTGTCTTCTTGCCTGCCAACCGGTTTAACATGAAAATCGTTAAAGAATTCATTTCTTGAATTTTTAGGTACTTCAGACATAAACTGTGTATTTTCCGCTCAAATTGTTTGGAAGGAAATCTTCTGCTTCCAAGACAAAAGAAGAAATTTAAAGAGATTGAAAATATTAGATTTACTTGAAAGAAACCCTTCACACCTCAGGCTGGGATTTTGCATATAAAGGTTATTTATAAGAACATTGGAGAATAGAAGAAACTCATGCTTCTAGTCGTCGGTATACTTTATAACAAAGCGCCAGCCCAGCTCTTGTGAAATGTATCTTCAAATTTTGAGAATCATCATATCACTTTATCCAATGGTCCTAATAGGTACTATCAATGAGAAATGAACGTGTGGTAAAATACTCAAATTCTATGTTAGCGCGCATTTGAAATGTAAATTTTTTACCAATGCAACTTACACTACTCTTTCTTTACGTAACCGTTTGATGCACTAAACTATATGCTACACTCTTTTGAATTAAATTTAAAAATCTGCATAATGTGTTATTTAATTTCAGAATACCATTCAAGTGAGTTTTTTATAAAAAAAAATACCTTCCCAGAAATTATTATATTTGTTAACTTGAAACTTTCTAAATGGTCTATTAGAATATTTATATGTGTACATCATACGTATTATCTGTATTAAACAGAATATTACACTTCTTTTAAAAATCAAAACACAAGATCGAGGCTATCGAAGTTAATTATTTACAACATAGACCTACGCACATATACATCTAAAAAAAACTAGGTTTCGGATAAAGTATTCTTATCACTTAATCACCATAAATTTCAACGTTTAAGATATTCTAGGATATTCTGTGATACTATTAAAAGTTCAACGAGAATGAGCCCTATTTTACAGAGCACAAACAATAATTATGTTTTAGGCAATACGAAATTCGATGGAGGTGGTAATCAATAAATCTTTCATTCATATAATATGCTACATATGTTTTTTATATAAAATGATAATGGGAAGTTAACTTTATCTTTAGGTACACTATTTCTATACATAAAATTGTGGTAAAACCAAAATATAATGGAACCCTGTTCATAAAACAGCAATCCCCTCGTAGAGTACCCAGTACTGCAATGAACGCAAATTATAATGGATGGTAAGATGATGGCATGTTAAAAGCTATATTCATCATGTTAGTAGTGCTGCTGTAGCAGATCCGACCACTAGTGGCCTCTGGTATCGGAGTGCGACGGAGAATGCTTAAATAATTGCTAATCTTACACAGACCAAGAAAGCAATGCTCTGGAATTATTCATTGTGTTCTAAACAACAGATTTGTATATAGAGGAAGACTTTGCTTAACACTTTTACTTAGAAGTGGGTGTTGATTATAATTATATAAGCAATCTAATAATTCACATCACTGTTGTGGAGTTTAATCTAAAAGTAGATATTAACAACTCTCTAAGCACAGAGAACGGGTGTTTTACTCCGACTTAAGCATTGTTTCATGCTAAACCTGTTCCTTCGTCTCCTAGATAACTCCCTTAGTCCAATGACTGGTCAAAAATACGAACTTGAAAAATGAAGGAATTGTAGAATCACTCTTATTAAAGAAATCTGGATGTTATATAGGCCTAAAGTTGTTAATAATACTAAATATACAATATATTTATACTACCGAAACCTGTAATTAAATTATATGAATTCATAACATTCCACTTACGAATATATTTCGGCCCCTTTTGCGAATGCGGGCTCTATATAAAATATGAGTAAATGAAGTTAGTTTAAATAGTCACAAGTTTATTAAAAAGTACACTATTAAATGTACTGACGAGATTTTCAGCTGTGTTTATACTCCTTTTAGCAGCGAAGCCATATCAGGAGTTTGGGATGTGTGTCTTCACAGTAAGGTAGGACTTGGAACTATTGATTGTCAATTGTTTCTATTAAGTAAAGTAAAGTAAAGTATTCCCTATTACAGGCCATGGAGGCCCAGAGGGTCCCAGGAGGTTGAGGCTCCCAGATTTTTAGACATCGACACATGAAGGTGGTTAGCCTTACGCACCGGCCGCCTTTACCCCCAGGATTACTCCTGGTACTAATTTCTGTTAGAGGCTGAGTCGACCCCAGGGCCATAGTGCCACCAGAAGGATTAGGCCAATTGAAAAACTCCAACGACCTCATCGGGAATCGAACCCGCGACCTTCCAGTATGTAGCGCAGCGCCTCAACCACTACGCTACGGCGTACCCCCAATTGTTTCTATTACTAGTGTATTTTTATGGAGTAAATTTCAACTGATATTAATTTAAATTGATATGATATAGAATGATTCATGGTAGGCCTATGTAAATATCCAATTTGGCATTTGCCTTTACTTCTGGGGAAACAACGAAAAAACCCTTGCCAAAATGGCCGGCCAAGGGATTTGAACCTGGGACCTCCCGAATGCGAGACCAAGATGCTACCATTCTTATTCTTGTGACGACTTTCTGTTCAAATTTATCGTCCACAGATAACTCGCTATAAAATCGTGTACCGGTACACCAATTTTTAGCCTTTTATTTTCTTAAATTCCTTGTCATATGCTCCAATTTTCACAAACTGATTATGTGCATTTTATCGAAAAAGCAAGATGATGCTATAAATTTATTATCTGTGTTATTTACAGCAACTCCTGTCACTTCATGTTTGTGCGTGGTATTAGTTTCTTCACCTCAAACCCCTAAGAAAGAAATAAAGAGAGAAAATGTTGCTGGAGTGTCATCCGTGCACCTCGGAGACCAGTACATGCGTCCAAATCGAGAGATCAGCTTCTCCGAACGAGTAACACAGAGAATACAGATCATCATTTTTTCTGCTATACCGTATGTATCACAGAACGTGTGGGCTGTAAGATGGGTTGCACCATATCTATAATGTAAACGTACCTTTGTATTTTACGGCAAAGCATTTGTGGAAAACAAAGTGATCTTAAAACTAATTATATCTACAAATATTAGATATCGATGGACTGGATTTATGTTTTACAGCTATTTGTGATGGTTGGGAAATTAGTTGGTAAATTACACACAATATTATTTTTATTGAATCTTAAACCTCTTGTGTGTCTGAACATTTTATTGAATTGATGTGATGCTTGTTTTCCTGCCATTTTGTGTACGAAATTAGGCTCTGGGGAAACTGTTTTGGAAAAATAATCGATTTGTAATGCGAAAGAAGGCAATTAGGATTTCAGCTAGTGCGAGTTAAAATGCATATTGCCTTATTTTAATCAACTTAAAATTATGACATCGCTATCTATTTAAGTTTATTCGTGTCTGGTGAATATTAAGCCGAATATGTGTGTATATATAAGTTTGTATGTTTTCCCGAAGAGGAAATGTACGTATGTATTTTTTTTTTCTCCGGTAAAACATACAAACTTGTGATGTATATATATATATACATTTTCTCTCCGTTAGTAATATTGATATTCCTTGTTGTAGACTAGTCAAGATATATGAATCAAATGAGTAGGTGTTATAATTCATTCAATCGCGCACATTATACAATTACCACTTTATAAACGTTCCATTTGGTTAGTAAAGTAACTTGTCATGATACTAAACAAACCATCTTGCCCTCGGCCTCTCCTCACTTCTCTCTAATCTTGAATTTTGTATAGAGAAAGATTGACGTTAGTCAGTACTTTGTCTACATGGATTAAACATTGTTTTGTCGACTGTACATATAGACGTACCAGAATTCGAACGCAACCTCCTACTGAATTCGGCAACAGATAGCAGACATTTTTATTCAAGTACAGCGTGTTCATTGACAGGGACGAGACCAATGTCGATCGATATTTCGAATACTAAAACCCAACGAGGTTCGTAACTAGTATTAATCTGGACATGACAGCTGCATGCGGTTACAAGAGAATTATTAATCATTATCTGACTTCAAATGCACATGAGGGAGACCTAAATTAAGGATTAATACTTTATTTTACTGATTTTAAAATAGAAGTGATCTGGTAAATAGTTAAAAGCAATTATTACCTACTTCTACATTTGAATCATGTTTCGTCTGACCGCCATTTCCATTAAAAATTAGTATAATCGGTTCGCAAATGTTAGACAGTGGGATGGGTAGGTATTGCCCGGTCTAAACAATTATGTCTGTCTCATTCTTAAGTAGACAGGAGTTATGTGTTAGAATGAGACAGACTTAATCTTTACCTTAGGGCCGGACCTAGAGCGGACAATACCCACCCAACCCACTGTCTAAAACATTTGCGCGTCGACTATACAGTAGGTCGTAGGTAGGATTGCTTTACAAAGATTTTCGTAACATTCCCTTTAATGTGGAAATAAATACAGGGTAATAACTAGGCTATTGTTAACTTGAAAATAGTCTTTCATCGGTAGGCCTACATTATGATACCTGATCTGAACATATGAACTTTTAAATGGAAAATAAGGAACATAAACAACATAAAGCATTATTGAATGAAAATACTCTAGACCTACGTTAAAAGTAATGTTAAAAATTTGGGTATTTTTTAACTGAAGACACCGATTAGATGCTGAGAGGGAAAATCCATTATTCAATGATGTTGTGAAATACAGTAAATGAATAACTTATTTATTGAAATTTGAACACGAAGAAATCACTCAGAATTTCGAGTGACCAATAGAATTTATTCTAGTTTATTTATTTGGACATGAAAGTTGAAAAATTCAGATAAGTTACATTATTAAACATATAAAATTATAAAACATGTTTTGAAACCATATCTCTGTAAACCTTTTGTAAATTGCACCTTATATTTTATACTCTTTCGTATATTCTTCATGGTTGAGTGTAGAAGGCCAAATGGCTTAACTATACAGGTAAAGTAAAGAAGTCATACTCATATAATCTGCATAATGTAAATATTGCCCCACTTCCCTGAAAACACAGCTAGCGTTTACTTACATTATTGTAAAAACGTAAGCTATCAATGTACGCCTAATGGAAACCAATCGGATTCTCCACTGAGTTTTCATTTATTTCAACCATACTTCCTGGTTTGGCATTTATACCAATGAAGACTATGCAGTAATTGCGTCGTTTTGAAGGTTCTACATGACGAGTCCTTATCAGAGTTGAAACAGTAATAACGTGTTACATGCAGAAAATGAAACAGCTACATTACTAAAAACACACAAATAATGATATCCAGTATTGGCCGTCATGTGAAACTCACAAAGGTTTAAGCTTTACATCATAGCTAGAAGTACATAATAAAGAGTTCTCATATCGGAATAAAAGGGCACACATTCTGCTTTTATGAATGTGAGTACTAACTACTACGGAACAACAGGGAAAATAACCAGGCTGCTAAAGACACGATCTATATTAGCAAAACTGAGAGCTCATATGGACCTCTGCCTATTTTGCTTCTGGCCGAACTGAAGAGCAAACTTCCTGTCAGGCAATATTTCTATATAATACCATTTTCAACCCCTCTGACATCGGAGAGTGAGCGAGTGAGTAAGTGTAAGAGTGGGAACGGAAACCATTGTCTGTGGGATCTCTCTGTCTGTCTATATGTATATGTTCAGAGTGTTTGTGTGTGTGTGTGTGTGTGTGTGTGTATGTGTATAACATGGCAACCCCCTACTTTCAGCTCCCTCTTCAGCTTTCAACATCTCTGTTTCGGCATATTTCTCTATCTCTGTTGCGTATTTTCACACATTGAATCAATACAGAACAAGCAGACACAAGCAATAAGCCCTATACTCCTGTGTCAGACTATGTACCAACTCCCACACTCTTTTAAACTTCATCTCACTTGTTAGGTATTATGAGAGTGAGTCAGAACGGTTTTTGCAAATGGGAGATGGTTACCAAAAATTGGTGTGATTATTTCCTACGATGATGTTTTTGTACAACGAAGTACAAATGTTAATGTCATACATGCATATGTCCCTAAACCAGCTATGAGCACAAATTTCCTTTGCGAGCACTGTTAACATTTTCCTCATTCTACCCCACCCTTTACAACATTCAAATACTGATTTGAACTCGAGGATCTTTTCCCGGTACACACATTGTTTCGTTTCATGCAATCTGTATATCGAACTACTCAAAATGAACGTCTTTAGAAGCAGTACAACAATAATACTTGCTCTGAAGATTGGATCATTAAAATATCAGCTCACACGATTAGCGTATTGCTTTCTACCACCATCAGATCTGAGTTTCCCATAACCCCTACGGTGGGGCATAGGAACTCCAATTGGAGGTTTCAGTACCTAGATTAATTTTGTTTCGCTTATTTTCTTTGAGAGAACAGAGGGAAAGGTGATAAAAGTCCATCGTCTCACAAACCCATAAGGTATTACTTGAATGTAAAAGGGCCAGGAATTTTTGTCCAGAGTGTCTATTTTAGGCTTGGAGTTCTTTTGCGTGCCGTAAATCTACGACGCACGATGTACCAAAGCATTTTGAGATAAATATGAACGCCATTTATGAAATTTGTGTGCCAATTAAAGAGTACTCGAGAGTGTATAATTATGTCTTGGGTGCTACTGTTGAAGGGTGAAGATGATCTCTTACAAATTCTTCCGAACTTTGGAATCACTTATAGTTCTGTTTTCTAAGGCATTCGTGATCAAACAATATACCTTACTATTAAAAGAAAATATTTAAAGCTACTCATGGGTGCCGTCAACAGATATCTTACCTTGTTTTGGAAATACAAAAGAAATAATCTGACACTTGAACTTGGGTAGAAGGTAACATGACGTCGACATTAAAAAAAAATTCGCTGTATAGCAAGTTATGAACATTCTGCGAAAACACGAAATATAGGCACGATATAACAAAAATAAGCTTCATAAATAATTGAAATTACCAGCCAAAGTAATTGAGGTTGGGACAACAGTCCATGGGTAATATGGTAGAAATTAGTAGTCATTGCAAAAAACATCCCCGAGGTAGTTTAAATGAGTAAATAACGTTAAGGAGTCGTATAAATCAATATCAAATCGAATAACTATAATTATAATATTAACGAAAGAAGATTAAATCCTACTACATCTATTTAAATCGAATAAAAAATCATCAGACAATTTGTGACCAGTACGATGATGCTATTTTCATATGCGTATAGCTTTCCATTTCTTCACTGATTCAGTTCAATGGAGAAGTCATCACTCATGAAAAGTAAGCCGTTTTACCAGGTGCATTAATTAGTCTAAAGGACTACATTATTGAACGCACAGTCGTAGTGGAAATATAGAATTCTCTTGTGATACATCTCCTTTAAATTTGCGCTTCCAGTCGTTTTCCACCTTGATTTACCCGGTTCTCTCTGTATCATCAGTTTTCGATTTTTATCTCCCTTCCAGACTGTGGTATGACAGGTAGACAAAAGTTGGCTTCAGAAGTGGCAGGATATTCACCTCTCCAAGTCAAGCGCCTCTCTCGATGCGAGGGCATGTAATAGAGATAAAAGAGTGAACATTTTTCTACTGGGAGACATACCAGTCTATATAACATGAAATTACGCTCAAATTACATTACATTTCAGTAACGGATCCGATTATACAATTTGTACAAGGCGCATAATTAGAATGCATAATAGTACTGTACCGCAGAATAATATTTTAAACATTTGCGTGAAATTTTGAAACTGAGATGAGAATGGACTTTAAATCAATTCTGCTCAGTAAACATTAAAATTATTAATACCGATATCACTTCCAGCACCATCACCATCACCACCGCTACTGTATTACTACACAACTATTATTTACATTATGACTACTATGACTACTACGTCTACTACTGACACTGTCACTACACCACCAACAAAACTACTGCTACTATTAATAGTATTATTGCAGGTGCTGCGAATCTGCTGAGGTAGTATTTTATATTGATGATAATTTATTATAATCAGGAGGAGAATGATGTTAATGAACAACATTAGCCAATGACTATATTTAGCGGCAATGAGTTATGGAAAGTAAAAGTACCGTACAAGTCTGGTGTTTGCCTTTGCAAATGAGGAAATCATGACAAACCCAAGTAAATTTTGCCGGCTTTGAACCCAAGGCCTTTCTCCTCCACAATTTCACTGGATTAATTCCACACATTCTTTAATTAAGGTGTTTTTGGACATTGTATATTGAGGTCGTACTTAAGAATATTAGTTTCTACCTCGACACCAATTAATTTTATATAGAAATGGAAGAGTGTTTATTCAAATGTTCTCTATAACTTGATGTTAGATTTATGGTACAACCTGTGCTAGGTTCATGCATTTTATACAGTAATGGAGGCAGAAAAATCGAAAATGGACAAGAGCAAACTATCCCCAAGACATTTTTACAAACAAAAAAAAAAGAAGATAATATTTTATTGGTCTGAGATATAAGATTTAAAATTTGAACTAAATTGAATTATTTTTCAAAAAATAAAATAAAATTTGGAAAAAAAATTCTGGAAAGTCCACTTTATACTTAAATGTAGAAACGAAATTCTAGGGCTGCAGATAAAAGTAGAACAAAATCATAATAAAAAAGTTAATACAATGAATCGTTTACCTGAAACGGATCTACACGCACAAATACGAAGACTTCTTTCCAAAAAACAAACACTTTTTTCACTTCTAGGCATCGTGAACATCTTTTTCCGGTGATATCTGGATTTAGATTTTTTGACACGATCACAATACTTTCTGCATATTATGTATATAAGAGAAAGTAAAATTAGGCGGAATGTCATTATATCCTTTGAATCTTCTGTCTGTGCATCATGAATTATTATGAATGTGGTTGTTTTTATCATTTTAAAACTCACCTGCAATTGAAAGAATGGTAAAATGGCTGAGGTAAGAGCTAAAAGGAAAGATAATATTAGGGTCCCTAATATCACCATAATCCAATTCTTTGCAGATTAATGCAGGTATAGAAGTTAGTTGTAAGATTCAAAATATGAAGAAGGGTTTTGTACCAACCTCACTTCCGCTTCTGTCCTTAATCGAACTCATAACTTCTAGCGTTCAAGTCAAATTTCAAGTCAATAAAATACTGTACAGTACAATGCCCTTATCTTAATCGTTGATTGCTGAACACAACAATATTTATAACGATTCATGGAAGCGATATTTCTTAGAAAACGGAAGAGTTGTCCAATGTTGACAATGTGAAAGTTATGTACAGTTTACAGTCTTATAAGACAAAATAAAAGCGAAATTCCAAACTATAGGCTTGTAAATAATTGTCCCCCTAAACTAACAATAAAGTAACTCTACCACTACACAATCCTATACAACACTTTGACTGAAGAGAAGGGATATCGTATTGCAGAAAGTTTAAATTGAGACAAATTAAACCTCATGAAACTTCTGAGAAGTACTTTTAACAGAAAACCCGGTATGTAACATATTTTATGTTTTAATAAAGAGCCCAGAAACCATAAAATAATGTAAAGTGAAAGTTCAGTCCATTGATCACACTAGACAGAGTCTGTTAATAGAAATTTATAGTTTTAAGTAGTTTGTAAGTATAAGTTGAGGCATATTATGTGCACCAATTTGACTCCCTTACTCCCTTGTCTACGTTACTCGGTGTTTTGAATATTGCAAGAAGGTTGTTAAAGTTGCTGGCAGGGCGTGAAATGCTCGCAAGGATGGGCGTGAATGTCGGGTTTTGTTTGAAGTGCAGAGAGACGAAGATAGAGAAAGTGTTTTAAGT
The DNA here is from genome assembly GCA_964059195.1 of Ectobius pallidus. Classification (NCBI taxonomy): domain Eukaryota; kingdom Metazoa; phylum Arthropoda; class Insecta; order Blattodea; family Ectobiidae; genus Ectobius; species Ectobius pallidus. Next base: position 57,834,464 of record CAXKWD010000003.1, read on the forward strand.
TTGCTCCAAGTTAGGTTTCCGAACAATAATAACGTAGAAATTTTACATGTTACGAACTTTGTTATGCTTTGAAGGTTTAATGAAGTTGAATCTCTTTGAAATGAGGAATTTGGTCTTGTGGCTAATCTAGAGAAGCCTCGTCAAAGAATGCTAAACACTCCTGTCACTCATTTATGCGAGTAAAACTTGAATAAATTTAATTTCTTCCATTTATTTTTATCGGAAGGTTTCTAATCTTTGATATTGTTACTATGTCATCAATAAATACTCGAACAGTATTATAACAGTAACAGGCATTATCCAACTATGAAATTTCTTCTTCTTCTTCTTTTTCGCAGTTTTACCTCTTCCTTTTAGGATTTAAGCAACCCAAGCCGCCCGGGCCTTACAGGGCCGCGACCTGTTCGGAGAGGGATTATTTTTGGATCACATACATACTTTTTTGACCAGACAAGGACATGGAGGGCCTCCCCGGATGAGTGATCAGCCCAACGCGACAACGCGAGGCCACCTCCGAGACAACACGAACACATAGGACGATACACACCATTCACACACACACACAGAACAAGGGGGGATGGGATGAAGATGATAATGACGGCCAGATGATATCCGGGGACCACAAGGGCCTAAAGTTACCTGACATTTGTCTCAAAGGTGAGGGAAACCCCCGGAAAAAAACCTCACCTAGGTAACTTGTCCCGACCAGGCCCGCTGCGTGAGAGGATTGAACGCATCCCCTGAGCCACAGCGGTGGACACTATGAAATTTATTAATGACAGTAATGACAGTAAAAATTCCTTTATTGTAACCAATGATGAATTGAGCTCTGGTGGAATTATATATGGAAGGGGAAATAGAGGCACCCCGAGAAAACCTGCCCAACCACAATTTGTCCACCACAAATTCCAACTGAGATTCGATCCCGGGTCACATCGGTGGAAGGCGAGCAGTCTGATCACTCAGCCATAAGGGCCTATTTACAGTAATGCAACTTATTAAGAAAAGACGCGAACCTTCTTAAAACCAAGCAGTGTTTTTATTATTTGTAACAAAATGTATATGTTTCCAAGTATGTAAGTGCACGTACGTATGTTAAACGCAGTTCACAAATCACTACTGTTATACAACTTTTAGGTACAAAATAGGATATATTAGCCTTTTCATTGCTACTGACATATAAATGCGTCGCTTCCAGTGTTGTAGAGAAGCAGAGAAGCAAGATTAAAAGAGTGATACTTTATACAGAATGCGGGTATTTTTATTTAATGTTATGTTTGTCATTCATAGACACCAACTATTCCACTGAAATTTTCCTAGTTGATTTCAAACTTAGACCACTGATGTTTTCTCTTGATGACTGCTTTATTAACAATGTATAAATTCAGCTCTGAAAAGGTTGCACATTAGATCAAGTAATGTTGATATAATTGCAAAATTAGCTTTTTTGTCATATTTTTTCAATATAATTAGGCCTATTTAATATCTGTAATTTTCACAGTTATGTTGCTATGGTATGTCCATGTCCTGGTGAAAAGACCGAGAGTGGAGAAAGTGGCAAATGCTATTCCTTTGTGTATCCAGAATATGCATACACTACAGCAGAATAGGTTAAAAGCTAATTAAATAGAACAGTAATGTAATATATGGAGACCTACATTACAAAAGTATTAAATAAAAAACAAATAGTATGTTTAAAAATTAATAATTAAAATACTGATTTGTATATTGATGAATTTAATTGTTTTTACCTTTGAGGGTTAATTATAATAAGTTAACGAATATATTAACCTTATATCCTCAATTTTACTTATAAATGAAATTCATAAGCCACTTGGGATATTATGAAGTTAAATAACACTGCGTACTAGTCGTAGTATATAAAATCACCATGCAGCAGTTACAGCACTAGTTCCCAATAGTTGTATGTAGAAGGTCAACGGCCGTTAATATATAAAAAAGATTACAATAACAGCAGTTGCACAATTATCATTTATGGGAAGTCACTATGTAGTAGTCGTATTGTGTATGTGTTAAAATTATATTATGCATTAATTAAAACACTTTTGTAAATTTCACAGATGTTCAATGTAATCCCCAGGGTGTTATGCATTCAAAGTAGTCTTGGAAAATGCATTTCGGCATTGCAGATTCATATGCCATCTTCAGTTCCTGATAAATGTTAAAATAATAATGTAAGAGGAAGCATATGGTTACGAAATTATTTTATTAAAGCAAAGGAAAAACCAAAACTTACTGACCTGAGTGTGGAAACTAATCTTGTTTGTGAATAGTCAGTGTACTGTTTTTTAACTTATTATTGTTTTGTATGTTTATTTACTGTTTCTATATTTCAACATAACGAATGCATTTTGCTTTGGAGTGCTCCGGTAGAGTAGTCACTATTCTATGTAATTTTTCCGCTTGATATGCGGCAGATTAAAACGTAATTACGTAATAAAAAATTTCTTGATAAAGAACAAAATAACACAATGCCTTTAGCGTTGTAGTTCAATCCGGGTAAACAATTATATAGATTACTTCTACCTATATAGTTCTTTATCTTGGGATATTTACATTGAATAAACAGAACTAATGTCATGGTTGGAAGAAATTTTCACAGAACCGCTAATGAAACATAAACATTTACTTTAAGCTGAGGCGCTCCACCAGCAGGAATTACAAAAAAACTATCCACTCTCGTTAATAAATTTTGTATAACTAGATCCCCTAACTCAATACTATAGACATGAAAATGCCTTCAATAGTAGTGTGCTTCTCGTGTATGATCCCACACACATCGTCGTTAACGTAAAGGCGAGTTCAACAGAATACTGATAAGAATCCATAAGGACCTACAGTATCCGTTGTTTACATTTTTTTAAAAAACTCATAAGTTCTTTGGAATATTATAATATCATAGCAAACGACACTATATTCTAAAAGGTTAATCAAATCAGTATTGGACATGTTTGAACATTTTTTCTTCAAGTTTTAGCACAAGCAACGAGATGAACCATAGTGAAAACCAGTGATAAAAGCTGTAGTGCATTCTCAATGAAATGTACTAGTGAAAACAGGCTTCTATAGAGCAAAATTTCTTCGGAAAGGACGCAGCCATCTTTTCGCTTTTTCCAAAAGAAATACTTTTAGATTTCTTTAAAAAAAACTGACTTGTATAGAGAGTTTAACTAAAGCATGCGATACAAACAAACCAACTACGTTCATGGTACTCAATCTTTACTCAGTATTTTCTACAATCTCTAGGCATGGGAGTCGTTTTATATCACACGTGGTACTCAAGGTGTTATTGACCTAACATACCCTGCCATTTAATATTAAATTACATCTTTCAGTAACTATGAATTGTTTAATTGGAACCCACAAAGTTTAAACCTCTCACATAAAATAATAAATTGCAAATACTAATTTACATACGTAGGCCTACTGTATATATTTCTTTTATTTATTTAAGGCTGCTTTTTAACAACCAGGGTCAACAGAGATCGCAGTAAATAACCTACATACATTTTCTTTCCCTGGATAGTCTATGTGCAGATCAAAAAAATTGTGTATTCTGAATATTAAAAATATTTATATTTTCAACATAGGCTACATATATAATTTTATTGCAATACAATGTACTAGTTCATACGCCGGGGTGAGGGGATAATAAATCTTACAGATGCTATACTGCTTTACTTAGTTCATCAATAACCGAATAGTGTACCTTGAATCCAATTTCTACATCAATAGTTTACTGTAAAACAACAAACTTTTTTTATAATTAACTAAACTATTGTACAATTCAATATTAATAAGAATTCAAACAACAAATATTACTTTTCTAGGTATTCGTGTCCATATCCTTTCCCTTTCGGTTGAGAAAAAGTGTTTTCAATGCTACACAGAAGACCTCTCTTTAGAAGATGAAATTGGAATGGAATTGAAAAATTCAAAGTCTTTCTTAAATAAATAAACTTTTCTCATACATCTTATGCTTTATCTTAAAGAAGTGTTAAGTATATCATCAATCACTTCGTTCTTCTCCTCCATCTGGAAGAGGATGAACAAAAGCGTTGGATAACTAGATTACTTCTGAGAGCAAGAAAATCAGTGACTGAGAAAAGAGGTCGTAAAACATAGGCCTAATGGAAAATCTGGATGCCTTAAATTTAAGTTAATATAGTTACAATCGTATGAGAGGCAACAAGAACTTAATTTATACGTCGTCCTCCCAATAGTTTAAAATGATAACCAGTATAGTGAATTCAGAGTATTGTATTATCGAATAAAGATTTTAAAAATATATTATTTTCGTAATTTATCATGAAATTGCAAAAAATGCCACATTACGAGTTGCAGTGTGTAAAATTACGAAAACTCCATGTAAAATAAATAGTTAATAGCAGATAGATAAAATAAAATAAAAATATATTGTGGTATCATTGTGTCCACCTCAAGATTTGATAATTAAGTGACCGGGAGTAAAATACTACTAGCCCCTTAACTTTTTAACTATTAAGTTTAAGTTTAAGTTCTTTAAACTTTTTAAGTTTAAAGTAACTTTTTTAGGCTAAAGTATTCATTCGCTGAAATTGGGATCAAACTGTAGTATACCTGACATTTTATATATTTTGAAATAATTATAAGGAAGTTTTCTTATTCATCAATATGGAATAATGAAACTTCATTTTTTTTAAATAGCTAGTCTGTTAACGAACCTACGTATGCATTAACGGAAAAAATGAAAATATTTTTTGTATTATTATAGCCAGGAGGTTTGGATTCTCAAGTGAATGTATAAAAATTGCAGGAATTAAACACATCCAACATAAATAAGAAAGGAAACCCAATACAAATGTGGGTATTAGTGCAAAATAGCAGATTCAATAGGCCTATTGCCAAGGAATGTTTTTACTCACCTATGTTCGACAATAACCAATATAATAAGAGTGAATATCAGAGTTACGGGCGGCAGGGATAAAAAAATTGTGGAAGAGAAGTTCTGCGTTCGATAATTACTTGTGGTCAGAAAGGGAAGAGATGAATTATTGTTAGGACTGAAATGACCAATTTAGGATAGAATTATTGAAACTATGCATAGATATATTTCAGAGGAGTTTTCGCGAAAGCATATTATTATTCTATAATTTACCAATGCAATGTGAGTAAAAATTAATGATTTATTACTATCGGTATCGAAATCAGACTCCAAACAGCGATCTTTTGTTGAGTAAGATTGATTCCCGTTTAAACTGTAGAAAAGGTGATATCACTTCTTTTATATTTTAATATTTTTGTTGCAGATATACGAGGCGGTACATATATATATATATATATATATATATATATATATATATATATATACTGTATATATATACATATATATTTCAGATATCAATGAAAGAAGTTTCATCTAAGTCAGCACAGATTATTACTTAATAAATAATGATAGATATTTAAGCATTTATGAACCACAGATTATTGTCTCTGTTGGACACTACATGAGAATATAATAGGAGAAAAATTCCTCCGACACTGGGACTTGAACCCAGGACTTTTGGCTATTCGCGCCAATGCTCTACCAACTGAGCTAAGCCTCACAGCGCCAGACGGAATCTCTCTCCTATGACTGATTGCCCTAATGGCAATCTAGTACAGGAGAGAGATTCCGTCTGGCGCTGTGAATTGGACTCTGACTTAGCTCAGTTGGTAGAGCATTGGCGCGAATAGCCAAAGGTCCTGGGTTCAAGTCCCAGTGTCGGAGGAATTTTTCTCCTATAATATTCTTAATAAATAATGACTAAGTTATCGCAAAGAAAATGAACAGGACATGTCAATGAACATCATTTCGATGAGTGAAGGGTTTATTAGTTTTGAAATGTAGATAAAAACAAGTTTAAACTATTACCCAAAACTTGATCGGGTCCAACCGTAACAGGGTTTGAAACAAAATACTTGGCCAAAAAAGAACAAACAAATATACGGCAATGTTGTATCGGAAACTTTACTAGGTTTCTTTTTACAAAACACTTAATTAATAACAACAAATAGAGGCCTAACCCAATATAGCTATAATACTCATCAGAAACCCACACACCCATCTACATCCGCATTTCGTATTAGTTCAAAGCACAGGATTCTGGTGACTGGGAGAATATGGCGTCAACAAATGGCTGACTATTCCTTTAATAATTAATTATACCGTATTTTTATTTCATTTCATATAATTAAGAAGGTTTCACTAAAAAAAAATATAGATATATTTTATGCACCACGTACGCAAAATCTTTAGCGGACTCATAGAATATTTCGGCCTCGGCATACGCCTCGGTCGCAATATTAGATTCGTCTGATAAAGTGTTATTTTGCGTACATGATACATAAATAGCTATTATGGAACCCGGAGGTTCATTGCTGCGCTGTACTATATTCATGGTATTTTATGTATGAATGCTGGACCCATAGGTCTACATGATTTAGGGAAGGTATTGAGGTTGTTTTAAACTATCAAAGAATTATTATATCTGAGGTTCCTTTGGTAAGCGATTGTAATCGATATTAGCTCATAAAATAACAGACGGTTTTAAATATTTATATATGTGGGTGAAAGGAGTCATTGATCCCACTCCGTACGCACGTGTATAGGCATGGAATTTCATGCACACGTAATGAAACGAGTGGATTGAATTAACCGCGAATTTCCGAATGGAAATCGCAGACCGGTAAATTCCTACCATTTTTAAAAACCAACCTTCATTACACTGAAAGTGTAAGCATGCTTAGCAGATCACATACGAGGCGAAAATAAAACATTCTAAAAATTCTATAAGCAATATTAAAAATTTGCTAACCAATATAAATTCCAACAGAAACAGAATAGTATTTCATTAAGATATACAATATACCACCAGGATTTAACTTCTGTATGAGAACATTACATATTGGTATGCATGGAATTGGATATTTGTCATATTAATCACAACTCAAAGGGTTAAAAATATTACATTTGAAATGTATGATGCGAAATATTGACATCAAAATTAAAAATTACCTCTAGAAATAAAGAGAATTACAGTAGGTACCGGTTTACTGTGGTTCTGCTATATTATTTTCACTTTGATACTCCTTGGTATTATTTAGTCACAGTATGCAACGAAAGATTCCATGCACCCGTGTTTGGGGATGGGAATCACCTCACAGCCATTTCATAAAATATGGGAATTTTTCCCTCAAAGAGAGAAGTTATAAAATTATTGTAATTGGGTGGTCAAAAACAAGTTTAAAACCTCAAATTCTCTGAATTTTAAGGACTTAGGTGTATTTGAAGTGGTTTCATGTGTAAAATCTGTCGATTTACTTATTTATTGCGTTGAGTTACTTTTTTTTTTGCCATTATTAGCATGAATTTAACACTCTTTAATACCAAGTAGTCAAGAGTAATCAGCTATGTCCATTTCCATTTGATAAAATATACATCTTAAGGTACAATTTGGTATAAGATTAACTTAAAAAAATATGTGTGGTTAATTGCTATGTAAAATAACAAACAAGGGAATTGTTGTCCCACCGTAACGTCCCACCCGTAACAGTGATAGTTTTGTTAAATTATTATTGATGAGTTAAATAAATGTTCTGACAACCTGGAAACAGTTTATAATTTGTATTGAATCCCTCATACCTTCATTAATAACAACATAAAGACCCTAACAGTAATAGCAGAACAGAAAATGAGCTTTTGTTTTGCATCATTAAAATCAGTGTCCAAATCATGTCCCACCCGTAACAGATTTTGAAAAACAAATTTAAAATATTTAAAATAAGTTTTAAGTAATGCTTTGCATGCAGTGTAGAGGTGAAGGCATTGTAAATTTTACACAATGTGAAGAACCAATTCTAGTTTATTATTTATGATATGTAATAAACAAAAATAATTCATATAATTTGCTAGAATGTCCCACCCGTATTTATGAAATGGCTGCTCAGTATCACAACCCACTGGCTATTACATCTCCAAATTCTTCACATATATCCATTATTGAACATACCTTACCGATCCTAGGTGAACAGAGTCTAGGTCTACAATAATAAAGGACAGCCTAGACAATGATAAAGCAGAAGAAATGCTACGTTTCTGTACAATTTGAATGCACATACACCACAGTAAAATTGTAAGAAAAAAGAAAACAAGAATGATAGATAAATGCATATAAAAAGAGAGGTAGGGAAATAACGAAAATAAGAAATAATCGTGGGCTTGCAAGGAAAAGGTATTAACTCCAAAAAAGTTGTTTAGAGAAAAATCAATTTTAAAGTTTGAATGTATATGAAAAATCAGGTTATGAATTAATCATCTGTACATTTTGTAATTAAATAACACATCTATTGGTTACATTTAAACACATTCTACACATCAAGATTGTTTCCAAAATTCTTTTAGGGCCTGATTTAATGAAATAGTATGATTGAATGGAAAAGGTATTAAGTCCAAAAATGAAAAAAAAAACAGGTATTACTGGTAGAAATTACAGAAAATTGTGCTATATATACATGGAAAACAAACTTAGCACCTCCAAATTGTTAATTGGATGCTTTTTAAAGTGTGTAGTTATGGTTTCACTTTTCAGAAGCTACTGTCCAGTAACATTCTAACAATCATCTTCAGACTCATCACTTGCACTATCTTCCACAGCAGGTTCTGGAATCATTGCTTGATAATCAACATGATCTAAATTAATAAACTCTGTTGCGGCTCATTCCTGAAAAGGCTAGGCCTACCACCTGAACGCTGTGTCATCTACCATAGGCAGATGGCAGGGTTGGGGCATTTGGTCAGCACCCACACCTACGGTCGTTAATGATGGTTTCAATGACTGGAGCCGCTACTTCTCTATCAAGTAGCTCCTCCCTACCTCAGAAAAATCCGAGGAGGTACCAGGGATCGAACCCGGGCCTACGGATTTATAGTCAGCGATGCTAATCACAAGACCATGCAGGCGGTCAATCAACATGATCAGTTACCGAATTAAATCATTCTGCCTGTAGAGATATTTTTTGTTTGGCATTTAGGTAAACAGGGAAAAGATACAATTTACAATTACAATTACAATTACAATTACAATTACAATTTATTACTCCAAAGTACAAGAAAAATATATACAAAAGTTGATACACCCCCCGAAGAAGCAGAGCTTGTGTTCGGGGGTGGTTCAGTTATATATTAGAAATACTTATACTAAACAATTACTTTAAAAAAATGCATAAGTGGACTTAATTCTTTTTCAATGAAAACATTCTGTGTGTAATGTAAAGGGGTAAGATTTGGTTCGTTTTCCCAGTGCATCTGTTGTACTTATTACCAATAATAACTAATTTTTTGCATTTTTGGAGTTAATACCTTTTCTTTGTAAGCCTACGAAATACAACCCAAACAAATAAACCTGGAGTTATTATTAGTAAATAATGCGAACTAAGATATAGAACAGTAGGTTAGATGAAAGAAAATAAGAGGAGATGAAATGTGATTGTAATAATCATTGCGCTCTGCTTATTTGTATTTTTTATTCTGCTTCCGATCTGTTTTAACAAAGCTTTGTTGTATAACTTGATATGACTTCGAACGGATGTACTTACTACGTCATTATGCATGGGGTCGACGTTACTGCGAATGAATTTGAAACGAGTTTTGCCTTTCTCTTTATGTTTCCTGGCCGTCATTTGCGATACATCGGCAATAAATTACCGTTCTTTCGACCACTCGTAAATAATTTATTGCCCATTCAGTACAAAGCGATTTTAACTACTACATTCTCAAAGAGAAATGCATGCAGCTCTAATTATGCATGGTGTGCAAATATCAAGCGCGGTAAAATCAACGGCGAATAGCAATCTATTTAATTTACTTTAATTTGTAATCACTGTTAATGCTCTAATATAAACAAAAATTGCATTTGCACGAACAACACTATCTGTTTACTTACGGTAAATGCATCTAACTAAATTTACCACCGTCTCTGTTCTAATGAATTATACTTTCCGATTACACAGTTTGGTGGAAAACCATGAAATACCACAAAAATATAAAGTTACAAATTATTTCTTTGGTGAACTTTGATACTATTGGACTAGAAAGTTAATTCTGTTATAATAATTAGGCCTATAGCGTTAAGCGACATAGAATTTTTCTCCCTGGCCGTATTTTCATTCACTTTCCTTTTATAGGCTATATTTTATCTTATTTTATATTCTTTCTTGTTTACAAGATTGTCAAAACGACAAAGCTTCTTTTAACAGTGAGGAAGAATAAAACACTAAATTGTACAGATTGACAAAAAAAAATCAACTTAAACTTATACTAGGAAACTGATAGATATTACAAATTCAAGAATTGTATCAACATAATATGAATTATACAGTAGAAGCAGTATGTGTTTGACAAAAACATTTGCCATGGAAAATTGTAAGTATGTATTGCCAATTACGTTATAGCTTTACCACTAGAATAGGATAAATAATGCATTTTCAGTTGGCACTGCATTGCGATCCAGGAGTGAGAAACTATAGATTAAATACAGTGGAAATATTTTATATGGAATCTGGCATTCACATGTCAAAGTTAATACGAGCTCTTTTTTCATGAAGTACATCTGACGTTTCTAAACCAGCAAGAATCCTGTCACTTTCCCTACCATGCAAACATTTAGTTTAAATCGTAGTAGTGAGCTTTATTAATAAATTACTGCTATACTAATACAAATTCACAGTCGAATAGTAACTTCGAGAATTGTCAATGAGTCATTATTTTAATCTGTCATGTGGAAAATTACTATATCATAAGGAAACTTGTTAATTGATGGGAATGTATTGGGTTGTTTCAACAAAACCTCCTGTTTTCCCTCTCCTCATTATTTTCTTCTTCTTCCTCTTCTCTTCTTTCCTTTCCTCCTTCTTCTACTAATTTTTATATAAGACTCATGGGCTGTTTACGTCACTTCACTTATAAAGCCGATTACGAGCCTTTTCAAGAGTTCCCCTTTAGCTGGAGGCCGATCACTGAAGTGGAGAAGATAGAATGAACAACTTCTGAACATGAAAATAAGGGAGATTGGGTTACGGCATATATTATCGTAATATTTGGGAGGTGAATCCTACATTAATTGTTCGGATGATTCATGCTTAAAATACCAACATATTAATTTAATTTCAAGCACATAATACCATTTATAATAATTTGAAATATTTGTATTTAATTATTGAATGCCAATACTGATTGCAATTAAATTAAAATGACTATTTATTATTACGTTAATATTACGTTTCCTGACTAAAGCTACCTGTAATCTATTACGATACTAAGAAATACATTTAACTATGGATGTTGCGGCATATTTGATTTTCTTAGGTTAAGTTATATCCACCCACAGATGCTGCAGCAGCATAGATTTGCTAGTCTTGATTGATCAATACGCAAGAATTTTTTACAATCAGAATCAAAATAAGACCACTACCTAATTTTATTAACTGTAAGTTATTTCATTTCTTTAATATGTCCATTTATAGTTCACCATTGGGAAAGCACTCTCAGATTGGACATTTTGAGCCTGGAATACTTAATACAAAATATAAATTTGTCAAAATTCTCCTCTTTATAATGTCCTCCTTCTATACAATCAATTGCACAAGATGGGCAACATAGATATATTTAGTACTAACCACAAGCAGTTTAAAAACAACTGTGATAAAAGTTTGAAAACTTTAAAATAGTAATAATTAAAAAGTGATAAGCCTTTCGTTTCCTCAAAAACTATTATATTACTAATGTTTTGAACTCTTCCCTTCATTGTGTAATTTTCATGTTGCATGTGTTTCTTGTTTCTTTTTTCTGTATTTTTTAGTTGTAGTATTAGTTTAAATATTTTTAGTATTACATTAAATATATAATTTTAGAGTTGAAAAACTGGTGTAGTTAGCATAAGATAATATTGTAATTAGGCAATGAGCCTGTTATATTCTAAACATAATAAATAATATAATAATAAATAAAATTAAAATAAAATAGTATAGACATTAGTGTCAAAATGCACTTCGCTGTATAAATACACAAAATAATGAGAAATTAAGGACAATGAATGATTGTGAAAAGTAAGGGGGTATTTGAAGTTCAATACGGGAGCCAGGATGATCAAAAAAATATCCCTATACATGGAAGTTCCCAGGAAAAACGGGAGACTTGGTCACCCTAAGTGAAGCAGATATTTAGATGTCCACACTTGCAGCTATAAGTGGAATCAAAGGAAAGACAGCAACCCACAAGATAAAAGCGTTAAGGAAATATTTCATAGCCTAAACTATCCGTAAAAGAACCGATGCTTACTTGAATCCCATATCACAAACAAGGATGTCAGATATAATTTACAAAACACAGTACGTTTACTAAACACTGTAACATTATATTAGGTTCCCTTCATTTTATAGAACAAAACTAGATTGCCATTGCCTTCTACAGGTTCTGCGTTGTGCTTACGCAATACATGATGAGAAAAAAAGACTGTTTTGAAATATTTTTATAATTAGTGTTCAGAATAGATGTTCCTGGAGAATGTAAAACTTTCAAAAAAATTTGTACACGGAGTGCATTAGGACATAATGAATTCATGCTTTCTGTGCTGTATACAGCAGATGCTTTTGACATGGAGCCTAGAACATATATATACTTAGTTAATTAAGGGCGTTACATCATCGGCTGATGTGCTTTTCCTCTACATTGCATGACGAGTAGCATGATTGCAAGCTTTGAAACTTCGACAGCATTATGCTTTAGACTTCACTCTAAATGAAAATAATAATTATAGCTACAAATTACATCATTTGTGGCGTACTAAAGAATCTCGAGAGCAAACAACAACAGAAATACCCCTTAAAAATAATTCGCGCAGAATATTATAATTACTAACAAAAAGACAAAAAAATCTTTACTCAGAAGAATAACTTACACTCATTAAATGAAGTAAGTTACTTATTTATTACTTTAATGATAATTACTGCCTCTTTTGAACTCATTTGCCAGATAGGCCTATGGTAGTATAAGGAATGTAGCAAAGCGGTCTGTTGCTATTTTTCAGAGATTTATAGTACGACGGATAAACACACAAGTTACTTTGAAAGAGAATTTTAACCACATCAGATCTGTCTTTGGAATTTATTCATCCCCTTTTCCCCTTAGAATGATGGTGAATTATGGGCATTAAAGCAAACCAGATCGAGTTGCCTCAATAGGATCTATGGAAAAAGACTCAAGTTATAAGTTGTAGCTCACAGATGGGTATAATCATGTTTCTGATTACGTAGTTGTACAGGTGTTTAAAGGTAAATGACACAATTTTATGGAGTATGTTAAAAATAAAATGTTAGAACCAAACTTAATATTTCAACATGGATACTTTTAAATCCAATATGATATTCTTCCCAAGTTTATGGTTACGTAACAGCAATTCCAATAAGAAGAAATTATTCCACTGATGGGATGCGTATTAAGAAGAATATTTTGTTTCCTTTTTACCCTCAGTAATCATTTAATGTTGACATCCTCAAATAAGACGTATTAGGCTTTATAATCCTGTTTTCCATAGAGTTAAACACTCTGTGGTACGTTGATGAATTTCATTTTTCCTCTAGTGCTAGTAGTAAGCTTGTAATTATAAAATATTCTCCATCTTGATGCACTGGTAATAATTTCGATACTGATACGATGGGGTGTTGACAAAGAATAATACATTATGATCGATATTGAAGCTTGCATTTTTTTTAGGATAAAATTGCAATGACAGTTACGTGAACCGACGTCGTTTAACAGGAAGTTTGACCATTAGGCCATGAGGCTGGTGCAATCGAGAAGTATGATCTCAGTCAAATTTACTCGAGACGTTCTCATGTAAATCCCGGAGAAAATTCCTAAATGGAGTATGTGAAGGAGATAGAGTTCAATAGTGAGTGGGTTTTAATCTCTTATCTGAGAGTAAATAGAATGCTATACACGTAATTCCACTATTGTGATTGGTGAAATAAGGGCAGTGAAGGAACTTGGAGCGCACTCCACGAAGATAAAGGTAAACATACCGCTCCTAACAGCACAGTATTTGTTCTTCCTTCTAATGTAGCCTGCCTTTTCATATTGCTACTCTTGGTCTTGGGTTTCATCCTGTATTGAAAATGCAGTAACTGGCAGTTCTTGTAATAAAAATGGAATGGACCTACAGGAAATACTATATAAAACATGATTTAAAGTAATTTATTTTAGTGTGAGTTCTACTATCTCCAAATGAAACCAGAATGTTGAATGTAAATGTATATGTTCTAGTTATATTTTAATGACACTTGCTCAATATTTTGAGGATTGTATTACTACAATTAACCTTGAACGTTAACCGATGTAATTTTCCATACTACACGAACAGAATAAAATAAATGGAAAGTAAGTAATTAACAACATGCTAGGCCTGTATACTTTACTTTTCACTTGTTGTAGGGTTGACAAAACTATGTTAATAAAACTATGATTTATGTATATTGTTATTATATATGCATTCTATGATTAATGGAAACTAGACACTAAAAGAGATTTCATTACGCCTTAAATACTTTATACAGTACACTGTGTCAAGTAGGTTGATTATACGTTTATCTAAGAAAGGATATTCTGTTACTTAGGTCTGTGATCGGTGTGAATACACATACATGAAACTATCAAATTCATGTACTCAGAAATGCCATCGACCGTGCTGGAATCGCACCCGCGACCATGAACACAGAAAGCCTGCACCAGCAGGCCAACCTTTATGCGAAGCAGGACAAAACCGAACACTCTTGATATTTTCCTTCAGAAAGCTTAAAGCCCCACAGTTTTAAGCAGTTGGTCCAAAATCGCACAACGAAATAAACATTAGGCCTATTTAGCAACACTGAAGCCTGTTGCCAACCAGTTTTAAAAACTTAATTAGAGAAACCACTGAATGTAAGAGGAATATGTCTGCATAAAAAAATATAGATTTTCCTTTCTGAAGTCTTTCCTACTTCGATGAAATGCCATTTTAAGTTCTTTTTCTGTCTGAAGCCTATTTGTCTTAAATCACTCACTCCCGAAAAGACGGAAGGGCTCGTTGCATAAAAGTGAGAATTACTATTTAAGAAAGCTTTCTTCACTCTTCGTTCCTTTAAGGGCCTTCTCTGGTTATCGGCCAATAATAATGGAGGAAATGCACTTTAATTGTAGCTAAATAATCATCTGACGGACATACAGATATGAGATCTGTAAAAGCGACAAGGACTTTATTTAAAGGTAAGAATGATAGGCTGAAAATAGTTTTCAACCATCCCCTGATCTTATTACGTCCCACGTTTTGGCACAGTGCATTTTCATAGCTTTATATTTTAATTATTAGTAATAATCTACAGTTCTTCCGTTTTTATATTGCATTGTGCGTTTTTTTTTTCCTTTGTCATCAAATGTTGGATTTATGGCCCAAATTCTGTGCCACGCAAACTATGCGCTTTGTACCTATATATTAATTGCATGATCAGTTATGGCCTGCACCTCTTTCTGCCAATATATATATATATATATATAGTGTTATCTATTAAAGCTCTCATTTTATCATCTTCATCGCCAGAGTGAAGCTATGGCAGGTTATAGTCCTTTCACATTCGCCAGAGGTTTCAAGGCCAAACGTAGCATGCCTATGGTACCCCCACTTACCGCGCTCATATGACATCATACCCCTCCAATGCCAGTCACATGATAAGCCAGTAGGGAGTTCCCCCTTAGTGTCGTATGAGTGTGTGCGACAGCGCAGCTCCTCTGCGCAAAGGGGAATACTGTTACTGCTGTTCAGTGGGGCATATTAGACGTGAGAAGTTGTGGCCTTGAAACCTCTGGCGAATGTGAAAGCACTATAGCATTAAGTACTACAGCATAATCCATGCAACTATTACGTATGGTGTAGACTTCAAGTTCACTAATTGGAACGTAAGGGTCAGGGTAATGCTGGAAACCATATTAACTACAATATGGCAAGCTCAACAGTAGGCCTACAATTATTTCACATGACAAAATATTATAGAAAATACTTTTGAATGCTTAATGAAAATTCAGGAACAAACATTACACAGACTGAAACCAGTAGGGCCTATATATTTCAAGGAAAGAAATAAGGCCCATAAAAAGGATCAGCTAAAGCGTTCTGCAATAAAATTCCAGAGCTGCGTGGAAGGAAGGTAGGAAATGACGAAAACGGAAACGGTAGGTAGCATCCAGCACTACGGCTATAGTTTATTTTCCCAGAGAGAAAGTAAAAAGCTAGATATGGGCGGTGTCTTGAAATAGGACGGTCACATGTGGCATTGTGGTGTTGTGAGAAATTGAGCCATTCCTTGTTCTGAAATCTTTCTTCTTCGCAACGCGGTTTTTCTTACGGCGGGCCTCTTCTTGACTTTTATCGCAAAACCAGAGCTTCAGAAAATAATAATGTGAAAGGGAATTGATGAAAAAAGGCAGCAGAGAAAATTATCGAAATCTAAAACACTCCTAAAATGTCGTCACCGTCAACTATAAGAAAATTAAATTTAAACATGGTGTTATGAAAGAATGAAAATGACAAGTCAGGCATGGGGACATGACACGGAAGTGAGATCTCACATACTGTGCCCTAAAATGCAGAAAATTGTAACTTTTGTTTAAAAAGTGGACTATAGGATCAAATAGACCTTATTTCAATCTAACTTATCGAGATATTTTGGCATGTAAACAAAATCGCAATTCATATTGTACATAGTCACACTTATCTGGTAACTTTCACTGTACAACTTTAAAAGTTTGTTTTTAAGGTCAAGGTAGGCCTAAATAAATAAAAGATAATATTATATATCGTCAAATGTATAATGAAAGAATTTAAATCGATGATTGTTTTTATTAATATTTATCACTATGTATTGATTGTAAATAACAATTAAATGTAATACCATATTCTGTCAAAAAATAATAATATAAATGACACTGGAGATATCATCTCTTAATTATTTCTTTCAGTTTTATTTTTACCGATGTAGGAACTGTTTATTACCTCAACCTCATTGGTGAACATTTTCTGTTTAAGTAAAACATAAAGCGTGAAGTTTAGAGATTATTTTAGCTATTCTGACCTGGAGTCGAGATGGGAAATGAGTACCAGTAAGTATCCTGGTGGGCAGATATGGATGGATGGCAAGATAGCTGACCACCTTAGCATTAAACTGATATGGACACCCCATGTCACGAAATGAAAAACTCTACATGTAGTCCAGTCAATAAACGTCGAAAAACACCAAATAGAAAAAAAAATCGTGTAGTTTTGAAATTTTGCAGAGATGTCGGAGGGAGTGTCCCGAACAACATACTAAAAGTCCCCGAAGTGGGGGGTGAGCGGGGGGCAGGGGGGCCCGCAGAAGGTCCCAGTTTTAGGTTTTTCGCTTATGTCTAACCAACGGTGCATCATAGAGGAAAAATTTTTATATACAAAATTAAAGCTGACAAAATTTCCTACAAGACTGATCCTACACATTTCTTTCTATTTCCAATAGTTTTCGAGATATCCGCCAACGAAAATAACTAATTTTCGAAGAAAGCTCTTTTCGCTTTTCGACACACGTTGCCTTCTAGCGCTTTAGTCCTTAGGTATACAGCAATGTTCTCATGAAAGAAGTTGTAGCGAAATAAATTCGCTTTAAAATGAGTAGTGATTTGTTATTATTTATTCAAATGTTCAAAAGTTATAACAATTTAAAATTTCGGTCAAATTTCGAGATTTCGAAAGAAAACCGTACATCGCACTTTCTCTATATTTAGGGGTAATGTATTTGTATATAAAGTGTATATTGTGTATTTACATCATGAAACAAGTGGAGAAATATAAAAAAAATATTAAACTTGAATTTATTAAAAATTCGATCACGGTACAAGCACAGGACATGTAATGGAAAATACATTATATTTTAGGCAAGAAAGGAAAAATGGGCACAAAAAAAATCATGTAGTTTTAAAATTTGGCAGAGATGTGGGGGAAAGTGTCTTAAACAACATAGTAAAAGTCCCCATGGATAGGGGGTGAGCGGGGGGTGGGGGGAAGTTTTGAATGTAATTTCTCGCAGTTTTCCCTAAACACACTAAAGCTATGGGTTCTAGCAAAATACAATTTATGCACAAAATTAACTACATAAAAGTTCTTATAAAATTGATCTGAATGATATTTTTGTGGATTTAATGGTTCAGGAAATAGAAGGATATGAAGTATGACATAGTTCTGGATATTCTGTTTTACATACACCTATATATTATATTTTTTAACAAAAATGAAAGGAGATGATAATTAAATTAGCATGATGCCAAGCAAGCAAACTAGTTCTTAGAATAATATTCGTACTAAAGGTAAACATGAAAAATAAAACTCATTGTTATTATTATAATTCTTATTATAAAGCTTACAAAAATCTCATGGTATGAGTGTACGTTATAAGAAGTATAAACCAGACCTATTATCCATTATATTTTTCTTATAAAATCTCATTTGGAAACATTGTGAAGAGTTAGATATATTTAGTAATTATAAGACCTAGTAGGCCTACATAGTACTTGAAATAAATGTATAGTTGTCTATTTTTTTCAGTCTCCAACACTGGAATCCTAGTACATCGTATGATAACTTAGGGTTATATTGTTCTATCAACATTCAGCATTTATACACATATACAACATTAATTAAAGAGTGCCTGAACAACTTATTTTGCTTGGACGTCATCAATTTTATACTCCTTCTTCTTCTTCTTCTTCTTCTTCTTCTTCTTCTTCTTCTTCTAATGGTATACTTGTTGGTGCATGTACCATGACAGGTTCCACAAACGGATGAGCATTTAATACCAGCTTTTCGGCATCCATATCTGCCACCACACCGAGATGCACAGTGACAAAATATGATGTTCAAATATTCTCAGAAGCCACATAGACAAGTAAACATTTATTTAAAGTAATAGGTAGGCCTACTATTCTTACAATATCTCAATATATCTAATTCCTTACCATTTTTCAAAATACCGGTAATTTTTTTAACGTAACATAGAACGGCTAAGCTTTACAACAAGAATAATAATAATTATGATGATGATGATAATAATAATAATAATGATAATAATAATAATAATAACGATAATGAGTTTTATGTCTGACGTTAACCATTAGTAAGTATATTTTTCTAAGAACTAGTTTGCTTGCTTGGCATCATGCTAATTTAATTATCATCTCCTTTAATTTTTGTTAAAAAATATAATATATAGGTGTATCTAAAACAGAATATCCAGAACTGTCATACTTCATATCCTTCTATTTCCAGAACCATTAAATCCACAAAAATATCATTCAGATCAATTTTATAAGAACTTTTATGTAGTTAATTTTGTGCATAAACTGTTTTTTGCTAGATCCCATAGCCTTAGTGTGTTTAGGGAAAACTGCGAGAAATTACATTCAAAACTTCCCCCACCCCCCGCTCACCCCCTATCCATGGGGACTTTTACTATGTTGTTTAAGACACTTTCCCCCACATCTCTGCCAGATTTTAAAACTACATGATTTTTTTTGTGCCCACTTTTCCTTTCTTGCCTAAAATATAATGTATTTTCCATTACATGTCCTGTGCTTGTACCGTGATCGGATTTTTAATAAATTCAACTTTAATGGTTTTTTTATATTTCTCCATTTGTTCCGTGATGTAAATACACAATATACAGTTTATATACAAATATATTACCCCTAAATATAGAGAAAGTGCGATGTACGGTTTTCTTTCGAAATCTCGAAATTTGACCGAAACTTTAAATTGTTATAACTTTTGAACATTTGAATAAATAATAACAAATCACTACTCATTTTAAAGCGAATTTATTTCGCTACAACTTCTTTCATGAGAACATTGCTGTATACCTAAGGACTGAAGCGCTAGAAGGCAAAGTGTGTCGAAAAGCGCGAGGCGAAAGAGCTTTCTTCGAAAATTAGTTATTTTCGTTGGCGGATATCTCGAAAACTATTGGAAATAGAAAGAAATGTGTAGGATCTGTCTTGTAGGAAATTTTATCAGCTTTAATTTTGTATATAGAACTGTTTCCTCTATGAAGCACCGTTGTTTAGATATAAGCGAAAAACCTAAAACTGGGACCTTCTGCGGGCCCCCCTGCCCCCCGCTCACCCCCCACCTTCAGGGACTTTTAGTATGTTGTTCGGGACACTCCCTCCGACATCTCTGCAAAATTTCAAAACTACACGATTTTTTTTTCTATTTTTCGTTCGTTGCCTGGACTAATGCTCACACTTTATGCAAAGCGTTGTTACTTGAAGAAGAATTTAAATTATAAGAAATATTGGCTATTAGGGAAGTTAAAACTAATTATTATGTTCATTGCTCAAATTGTAAGACTACTTCAGAATTTAATTAAAGCTCTACTGTTAATTACTCATTCAATTGGGTCAATTAGTGTTTAGTCGACTATCAGGAAGTAAAACAATACATTTCCACGCGTATCTGTATGTGAAATGTGGTAACTATTTGCAGACAGTTATTTTCCATGATTTCGTGTACAATCTCGTTAAACTGGATTTGAACTACTGGAATAAATTAAACTCTTTTCCAATTGCTTTGTTTTATTGTGGAACTGTATTCATGAACCTGTCAGACGAAATCCAAATCAGAATGGATTTCGTCTAGTTAAAATCCGCCTATTTAAAGCGGATTTTCCTTTTAAATTAAGGTATAATCGTGTACTTTTACAATATATCCATAGGTAAACTTAATTACATCTTGAAGCGAAATAATGACCAGAAAATGTTCAATACTGAAGTTCATTTTTCGATCTTAACTACACTTCATTTATATAGTGCATAGTCAAAGGATATCCAGAAGTAAAGCAGAGTTTGTTATATTTCCCATGGTCCAGTAGTGATTTCATTTCCAAAAAATGACTATAAAACTACATTTTAATAGTTATTGCATTAAAAATAATGAGCGTTTTCCTTAACACACAGTTACAATTGACAGAAGGTAATAATAATGCAATAAAAAAAATGATGAGGAATGAAAAATAAAAGAGCAGTAGATAGCAGGACACTAGAATAAATGGACTCTGTATTCTCCTTTTTGTGTGAATTTTGTAACTGCTGAAGGTTTTTGTCCTAAACTTCTTCCATAAAAAGACCTACGCCAGGATTCATTCTTAGGTCGTCCGAAAATTTTATTACGTTGAGCTTTCAAGTGATTGTCTACCAAACTAGATAGGATAAACACATAATTGAAGTCATTTAATATCACAGCTCAAGCTTAGCATACTAAGAGCAATGTCTTTGGACTCTACTGTTAATTTCAGGGCTAAGGATCTTGAACACTGTACTGTTATGCTATATTAGACTAGTAAAGAATTAACTCAGTCACGTTCAAGACCAGTGAACATAAAACACAAAAGGGATCTGGCAGGAAAGACAACTTTTACTTTGAGTCTTTGTATCTCTTTTCACTAGCAGATATTGAGACTCGTCAACAGGTCGCGGTCCTGTAAGGCTCTGGAGGCGTGGGACTCATAAACGCCCCTACAAAGAGAAAGAGAGAGAATCTCTTCAGGGGGCTTTGGATTATTGATACTTAAATTATGGAATGCTGTTGCAAACTAAAATTAAAGGCCTATCTATCATCTAATAATGTGCGTGTGTATGTGCCAAAACGATTTGTGAACGTCCAGTTGGACCTGGCATGTATACATGTGCAATTAGTCACTACGCTACTAAATTGGTTTTCAGCTATTCCAATCTCACCAGCATGTCTCTCTCCCCATACCAGTAACAGTTTAAGCCCCACTTTTCAGTGTATTACATATGAGAAAGGCATAATGAGTTTTGGGGAGTGGATTTTGTTGCTCCGGATAATGGACAGACAGTGCTATGGCTTTTATTCAGCATGTCATCATCACCATCACTTGCCTCAATTCACGTATTTGAAAACGGTTTCTGTGATTGGTTGATGTTGCATGAAACATGAAGAATAGTTAATGTTCATCAAACTTTCCAGCCATGCGAACGATGTGTTACATATGTTATTGAACCAAGCTTTCAGAGGAAAATGTGAAGTAATCAAAAGTGACAGATTATTATGCTAGATAACCATTCTTCGAATAAACATTGAGGCCATAATGTGAGTTGTCATAAATAAATATTTTTCTTCCTATACCGGTTATTATTGTTATTTATTTCTAACTACAAACCGGTAAAGCAAAATAATGTTAATGGTCTACGATAGAATATATATATGTAGACAAAATATATGAAAGTTAATATTAATGAGATATGTTATTCATTTCATATACTTAAAGAAAACTTATCACATTGTTTTCATTACTACGCAGATGGAAAATGAAGGAGAAGTATACCGAATACATCATACGAGGGGCAGTCAAAATGTTCCCGCAATTTCGTTCTAATTCGATTTTTACTTAATTCAATTATTACTTAATCGCCTTCAAAACAAGCTCCTTCAGAAAATACACACTTGTTCAAATAAAAAACAAAAGTGATTCAAATTGCATTTTACAACGAAGGTGAAGTGCACAACGAATTTGTACCAGTGGACAAACTGTTAACGGCTCTCTGTACGTGCAGGTTTTGAAACGATTGAGGGAGCCAATGCGAATAAAACGTCAAGCGAAATGGCAAGGAAGATGGACACTGCATCACGACAATGCTCCCTCCCACACATCGCTTGTTGTGGGGACATGGCTTGCAGAAACGAACATTGCACTCTACTACCAGCCTCCCTACTCACCAGATTTAGCACCAGCGGATTTCTGACTCTTCCACAAGATCAAAAAGGGCCTCAAAGGTAACCGTTGTGCCACTGTAAAAGACATCGAAACCAACACGACGGCTGAACTTCGGAAGATACCAAAACAGGACTTTCATCGTTGTTTCCAGCAATGGCAGGAGCAGTGGAACAAGTGTGTGTGTTCTGAAGGAGCCTATTTTGAAGTGATTAAGTAAATGTGTACCTATATGGTGGTAATAAATAATCACAAAGAAACTCCGGAAACTTTTTGACTGCCCCTGGTATACCGTACTGTATGCAAGGTGCCGGTAGTGGTAACTTCCTCCAAAATAAGATAGCTATAATTATGGATTCCTCGAATGCGTTATATAAGTTTCTAGAAATCACAAATTCCTACAAGGATACTGACGATAATTCATGGAGGATCGGCAGTCCAAGTAATGCAATAGAGTAAATTATTACTTTAAAGTAAAGTAAAGTAAGAAATGTTATTTATAAATCCCACCCGAGGTTACAAGTTTACAACAGATAAATTATCGATATACTCGTATCCTATCTTGGGATTATTTGAGAACTGTATTCTGCATTGTACAATAATTTTTCATCAAAGTACATGATGATAATATGTTATGCAATATTTAAAATATTTTAAAATATGTGTTTGTGTTAGTCTGTTTTATATTGTGTTTTAAATTTATTTATAATGACTGGAGATAGGTATTCATGAACAGAATGTTGCTTTATTGAACATTACTTGAAAAATGTTAGGAGAAAAATTCATCTGACACCGGGTCTCCCGTGACCTCGGTTATCCATACCCTATATTTCTCAACTGGGCTAGCTTGAGATCGATTCACGGCGCCAGATGGAATCTTTCTCCTATGATTAGCCTTAATTGTTGACCTCCTGAAAGACATTTACGACCTGTTTTGCATAGTGAGGCACATTAATTTATACCTAGGATATGAACGGTATGTAATTATTACGTCGTTCACTACACATTGCCTGATAATATTGAAAAAAACTTCAATTCTGATGAACATAACATTTTAATGTCTTGAAAACTTTATACGACTAACAATATGACATTTAAAACGGGGAAATAAACACTTTCAGTTTCACCTACCATTTTATATCAGTTATAAGCCCCAAAACAAAACAAGTGAGAGGTTTCGGTGGGTATTTTTCTTATTCTATTGTGGGAATTTACACATCCTTGCCTCTGTTAATCGTGAATTTGTGGGAACTTACATACACTGCCAAGCTTCTCCTGTAGTGAGAAATAATGTAAGCGAATGAAAACTAGCGGAAATTTCCTCTCTTTTTTAGCTGCACATCAGCTACCTTGGTAGTTTGAAATAATATAACACGGATGTCTGAAAGCTGACAGAAATTAAATATGCACATTCCCAGGCATTCGAGTGAAATAGCTTGGATAATTGTGGAAAATATGGACATTATCACCGACAAGGTAGAAAACAAAGAAATAATGAGAACGTAATCCTTAAATGTACCAATGTTCTCTACTTGTCTGCATTAAAAATTAAACGTTAAGTTGACCTGTAAAACAGCGGCGTTTGTTAGTGGGAACTCAGCTACACCAAAAATTAACATTGCAGAAGTAAAACTTAAAATACCTATTCTCTTTCTCTTACAAACACAATATTTACCCAGACTGATGTTATTATACACATGCCGTAAAACGCTTTGCAGAAAAAACTGAACAAAAACGTTTTGTTGCCTTGTTGAAACTGCTGTCAGGATTCAATGATATACTGCAACGAGGGCAAGCATTGTTGTTATTGTTTCCTTTATTTTTATTCCTCCATTCAACATATACTGTTTTCAAAACCGAACCATTCTACTGAAACCATGGGATTTGAAAAGTAACTGCCGCAAGGATAATTTTGAATAGTCAATTCTACAACATACAAAAAATTATAATAATAATCCATGATTTTACTAGGAGTAGGCTATAGTTAAACATTACGGGGCGATTTCTAAACAAGGTATTATCCACGGGCATGGTTTATTACTGTGTTAGGATTGTTGAAACAAAGGTTCTTTAACTTTTCTGAGCCCTGACTCGAAACCAAGGCCATCTAATTCTACATGAACCACACATATGACAAGTTTAAAACCTCGGCTACATAACAATAATATAAGTATACTTTATCAACTAGAAGCTAATCGCAGACGAATTGATTTTTGCGAGTATTAAACCAGCGTTTTAAAAAACGAAAGGCAGAAGTAATCCATTATACGATTGCAGTGAAAATCTGTTCACAAGAAACCAACTAAATGATGCGATCAGGACCAGGTGTGATCAGAGAACAATTCGACCATCCTCTCTACAGTCCGGATTTGGCACCAAGTGATTTTCATTAGTTTCTTCATCTAAAGAAATTCCTTGGTGGGAAAGTTTAAACGACGATGAAGTGAAACAAGAAGTGCAGACTAGGCTTTCATCATAGGTGGCATCATTCTTTGACGAAGGCATACAAAAACTGGTTTCCCGTTACGACAAGAGTCTGAATAACGGCGGTGACTATGTGTAGAAGTAGTGTAAGGTGTAAGGTGTAGGGCAATGAATGATAATGAATTTGGAAAATGATGTTCTGTTAATTTTTTCACAAATTATCGGTAGTTACTTTAAAAACACGCCTCGTAGATTATTATACATTGCAGACCGGGCGAAGAAAGGGATCATAGTCTTTAGCACCTGAAGCCACTGCTTACAAATGGATGAGATAAGATGCCACTATCTTACGGAGTCATATGGATTTAAAATAGGACCACCCAAAACACTATTTTCACATTCCCTAAGAGTCTGCATTGCCGATTGGTCGCTTCTCGTGTTTCTAGATCCCGGACAACTGGTCGGACTCAGTGAATCAAAGTCCGTTGCGCCAATCAATATTTTGATTTAAGGCTCCGGACAAGAGGAAGGTGAAAATGAGTTTTGCACACAGTCCTGCAAGATGCTCGACTTACATCCGTGATTGCCGGCCAGACTTTTTTTTTAAATTGGTGGAAAGAGAGAGAGAGATATATAGGAAAGGAAAGGAAGAGTGACAAAGAAAGAAAGAAAGAAATAAAGAAAGAGAGAGATCGAGCGTGCAAGTATGTTGGTGGAATTAAATTTTGGAAACTCTATTGTGTTATCATAACCCAAGTAGGCTATGCAATAAAAATTTATTAGGCAAAGTATACTTTAGATGCTCTGCTAAAGTGTGATATGAAGAAGTAATTTTTAAATTCTACATATCAAATACATTTGTAAAAAACTCCTTTATAAAGAAAATAATGCTGAAGGATAATTATTCCAAACTTACAATAAGTTTTACTCGATCCGTACTTTAGTTCGCCCAAGAAGACGAAGCTCTTACTTTATATTCAACACTCTTTTCTTTTAATAAATCACCTGAAATTGGAGTTGCATTTTGTATGTACAGTACTGTTGTATGCCACCTATGGCCTAGTGCAGTAGAAATGGATCTAAATAGAGAACATTTTGATAGAAAAATTCTCAACGTCGAGAGAAGACCTTAACTCCCATAATTGAGTATTGTCGATTCAGTGCAGACACAATCTTCTAAAGCGCACCTCTTAAAACATAAGTCAGACAATTGAATTGAACTGTTCCATCATCGCTTTGAGGAGCAGAGCTCCTGAAACATTTCAATATAAATTGAAATCGGATCGGAGCCAATTCCGCGTGACGACTCGCCCCAGTGTTTGATAACAAGAGAAGATGGGAACAAAGTGTTCGTCTTGGAGGAAACTGCAGAGATCTTGTGGGAGTGGAACACCTACTGATGTCTGTCCCGCTTCATTGCATGTACAAAGAGATATTTCCTGACTTGTCAGCTTCTCTGAGGTCAGCTTCCCCAATTCCCCGGATGACAAACTAATTTGTGAGACACCACAGTTGGAAATTAACTCTCGGAAAATTGCATTCTAGACAGACAGGAAGGAATATTTAAGTACTAACGTTTCTTCTAACTCCGCAATAGCTCTAGTGGATTTTACTTTTAATTCGTTTTCTAGTTTATGTTATTTTAAGGCTAACCGTTTATATATTTTGATGTTTTTTCTCTTATAAATGTGCCGATTAATGTATAGAAAATAATCTAGTTTAAAATAGGTATTAATGATTACAGAGATCTTGTATACTCGTATAAGCTAATACACAAACACACATATATAAATTAATAGCAGTTTTTATTTTATTCATATATATACGAGGGATAATAAAATGATAATTTTATTCGTTTTTTACGAGGGATAATAAAATGAAAACTGCAATTTTTTTTTCCACTGTCCAGTAGGCGGTAAACGAGTGGCTACAGCGTCAACCAAAATAATTTTTCTTACGCGGTATCAAAGCACTTCCTATCCGATGGCGCAAGTGCATTGAACTGGGAGGGGACTATGTGGGAAAATAATATACAAACAAGCATTCTTCCTACAGTAAAATAGTGGAAACAAATTGATTGCAGTTTTCATTTGATATATATATATATATAACGCTCAGAAATCTAAAATACTAACGCTAGATAGGCTACCTTATGACTTCAAAAGTTATAATATATACCATATTTTATAATATATATTTCTATAAAATATAGCATATAATTATTTACCTATAAAATTATAATTTTGTCTCATGTGGTTACTTCGTATAACATAGATCCGATACTACAATCCGATATATTAAGTGACTATGCAGTCTAGATTATTCAATTAAACAGTAAATGATGCTTTGAAAGAAATTGCTTACTTCTTTCACACTCACAAGCACATGAACACTGCTGTGAAATTAAGATTTTAGCCTAAATATAATCATGTTGAAGACAGGAAGACGTTTCGTGTGTAGAAATAGTCCAAGAATTATTTCGTAAGAAGGTTAGATTATTTCATTCACTAACCTATCTCATAATCGGATTTCTCGATGTTTCACTAATTTATAAGACGACAGGAACTCTATGTAATATTCGCGTGATGAGCGGTCCGAATTCAGCAGTTGTTAGTAACATTATTCAATTATGTTCTGAAGCGGTATTGATTGCTTCAGCTCTCACTAATCTCAGACAATGAGAATGAGCTGAAATCAATAAACCGCAAACAGTTGGCAGTTCGTTGATGTGGTCGTCTTTCCGTTCCAAACTTTGACTTCACTAGGCTACTTTCACTAATAGCAATAGCAAATAAAGTTACATAGCAGATAGCATGGTACAGCGTTTCGTCATGTCAACTTTGATACACGTAAGCCTACCGTATTTTCAATTACACAATTTTATTGTGATTGAGAAGAAACAAAACAATTAAATTCACATCATTAAGAATTAAGTCATGGTAATTGGTAATTGGAGCAACGAGGGAAAGTTCGAAAGACGAGCCGAATTTTAATAAACTTAACGCATATGTAGGCCTACAGTACACAATTTTTTCTAAGATAACGAACGATAAAAGTATTACTTAAGTGAAGATAATTAATCACTAACAGATGATTAATATGATCGTCAAAGGTAAAAACCTTAAAAAGAAGTAATTTTTACTCTTGGTGGCGATCGATACATCAATTACTTCAGTGCAGGTGCAACTAGTTACTTCATATTTAGCTTTGAATTAATTAAATCATTAGTCAGTATTAAGAAAATAAAAACGGAAGCAATGACTTAAGTAAGATTGAAGTGGCAAAATTCAACTGGAAAATGTGATTATATTCCAAATATGCAATCATAAATCTATAAAAAGGTAAGGGTATATTGACGCACGCATGCTGTAGGAAAAGACGCAGGTAGGGTAGGTTAACAGCACTGGCTGCAGAAATTGAAGTTTCCATAAAAAATACATGCACGGGAAATGGATTAAAAACATTTTCGTCGACTAAGCTAGGTTATGGGCAATATATCTTAGTCCTTTATATAAATATATAATTATGATGTTTAAAGTCTGTTTTTTATAGACTGAATTTTTGGGGGGTTTACTTCTAATTTTCGAGCACCACATAAGTAAGGTATCATTTCTGGTTAGGAACCCTAATATGCCCGTAATTTTAGCACATTTCCTCCGCGTTTAAAAAATAAGTTCACTGAAGCACTGTAAGAATGTTCCTATGCAATAAATCTACGTGCTGTTAAGCTGGAGAGACCACTCTTTTTGGAGAACAGCGAAAATTTGCAGTCTCCTTCTCGTTCTTAACATTGCTGTCTGCAAGCGTGAATTATTGTTGGTCGGCTGAGGTTATATCTTTGAAATGCATAATCAAATAAGAGCGTAAGTAGAAAGCTGAGACAGAAAGATAGAGAATTATATCCGTGTGTGTGCTCGCTTATCTTCTAATAGTTTGTTATACAGAATATGAATAAGTTAATAGGGAGGGTGGTCAAAAGTCTTTGTTACAAGTTTAGGAGTAACAATATAATACTAACCGCGTAGTATTAGCAGTAGAAATAACAATAAATAGGATTACATTAATGATAGTAGTAAAGATATCATTATTTCCTTTCAATATTGATTTTCTGTGCCCAAGGTTGCGGATTCGATCCCGGCCCATGCAGTAGATTTACTGGCCTAAGTAGGCCTAAGTTGCAGTACATCCCTGTCGTTAAATAACTATATACCAACAAACCTTTCATTATTACATTATATACATACACTCACATTTTTCGATTCGGTACAAATGTATGTTGATTGCACGACCACCATTCCTTAAAGAGCAACCATTGCCGTTCCAATCAGAATATTCTTAGCTCTTTCGTAACTCTCTTCAGCTCAGCATAAAATGGACATTGTACTTTGTTCGGACTTCTACACAAAACCATCTTGCAGGACTATCTGACAGAGGAATGCCACATTAATTTTCCGTGCACCTTAGGAAACTTCTTTCTCAATGGGTTTCGCTACTCTTTTCGCTTATCCCTAATATTTTTGTGTCCTCAACACAAATCATATCCCATAATTTAAGCATTGTCATCCGAACTTGAAATGTTTCCGTATGTGAGCACATCTCCCAAAAGTTACAGTTTAACACTTTATCTTATAAAAGAAATAATTTACAATATTAAGTTATAAAAAATAACTTTATTCTTTGTCTAAGTAGTAATTCTTTCATGTTAGAAGATGTTAGAAGCATTTTTTTTTCTATTGCCTCCTTTGTAAAATCAGAAACTGCATTTAATGTGCAATATCAGTCTCGATGACAACAATAGGGGTGTAAGAAAATTGGCTTACATTTCAAATAAATTGAATTAATCTGATATTTGCTTTTTTCTTTATTCGGCCTGTATTTAACTCTTTGTAAAACTTTGCTATATTTATAGTAATAATAAAAGTCAATGTAGGTCTAATTGCACTAAACTATTCCCTTAAGACGAACAAGTAATGATTAGCAGTATTATCAGAGCACTGCTGTAGTTATTATCTAGTTTCAACTAGAATTGAAATAAAAGAGCCTGTGGACTGCAAGTTCTCGTAAATATAATTTAATTAAAGTCAGAAACTGCATTTCAAATAAGCTATCTGTTCCGAAATTAGTAGCATCGTTCTATTTCCAGTTACTTTTTCCACGGTAGTGCGGTACACTTCCTTTCCTTTGAGTCTCGGAGTTGAATTGGGTAATTGAATTAGGAGCCCACACACACACGCAGGGGATTCTCATCGTTTACTGATGGTGTCCCCAAATTGAAGGCATGCATACACAGCTCACTCATTCAAATTGTATATAATTACGTTTCCCTGCACAGTTAATGCGTCTCCTTCACATCGTATTTCTACTTTATTCCTTACTCACTACCTCTAAACCACTGCATTGCCATCCCTTCTCAGTTTTAAATTTTCATTGCATTCACTGCTGTTAGGTTATGGAGAATTAAAATACCTAATGCGGGATTATGTTGATCGCCATATTAAATGAAAAACGGACCGAGGGAAAGGAGATATGTTTTAACTCTGCTTGTAAATTTCTTTGTTAGGCACTTACGACCAAACGCGTTGTTAGATTTTCTTCCAATCTGGCTTGAAGTAATTAAAACGACCTTTGTTTGAGGTTTTTTTATTTTTGATTCCATTTCCACATGGAAATATATAGGCTACTGGATCCAGATGATAAGTGATAGTTTCTGCTTTAAGGCTCTCAAATTCATGCCTGTATAGCCAATAAATTAACTGGCAGTGACTCAACGTCAGTGACTCAACGTCAGTGACTCAACGTCAGTGACTCAACGAATGTAGAGGTGGTCACTTATATTTATAATTTTGTAAGTAATTAAATTTTATTTATATATAAATATAAACAGAGAAAATGCTGAACACGTAATTTTAAAATGTCAGGAAACTGAAACAATCAGACAACATTTCCTTAATAAAAAAAATCCTGGAAATTAACGTAGAAATAGCATATAAGAAATTAACAACGGCGAAGATTATGAAAACTTTGAAGGAAATGGGGGAACTTTTTATACATTGTTAAAAGAAAATGGGGAAAAACGAATTCAAGAGTTAGGTGTTGATCCTTTTGCTTTATACGTAAGTAAAACACATACAGCAAGACAATGATGCCATAATTTGTAAGTTCTCAAGGCCTTTGTGCTAATATTAGTTTGTAACGGTAGGAGGTACACCCTTTGGTGAAAACTATTGTAACACCAAAGGTATAAATATTACGGCACAAGAATAAATTACAATACATTACATTACATTTATGTAAGGGTATTTTAGGCTCAATGTACTGTCATATCAAATATGATTTCCTGCTTTGGTAACCGTGAATAACATCATTAACTGATAAAACTAATCTCATTTACAAAAAGAAAAAATTCTATACTTCCTTTACTCGATTTATTTTTAGTGTTGTCTTGGGCAGTTACGTAAGGTAATGTTTGATTTCACATTATACAGGATAAGATAAATTATCATTCCATGGGTTCAGTGTGTTTGGACAGACAACATGAATAGAGAACAAGTATTTTTTTCCAGGCATTTTACGTGATTAACTATACAGTATTATTACACTTTTTAAATTACATCCAGTAATTATTAAAACTAAATATGAATAATGAAGTTGTGTATTTTCCTTTAGACTTGCTACTCTTGAAATCAATAACACAATTTCTTAATTAAAAAATGGATCTTTTTAAAATGCGCGTCATTTGTCGTACTATCAAGCTTTACCACTACATAGGTATTAATGAAAACTATCTATAACTTTGAATCTATTATGCTTCAGTAGCAAACATAGGTTAACAGTAGTATTTAGTATTTTCAGTTCTTGTACTATCTAGATAAGGTATGGACAACCTTTGGAACGATGCGGGCTAAACTTTACGATATTTATGAAGTCGCGGGCCGTACATAATAGGTAGTTGTGAAAAAATAATCATGATATGGTTTTTTATATTTATAAAGTATAATGTTAAAGATAGCCTACATGAATGAGAACAATATCGAACTGATTAGGCATTTACTTACAATCAGCAGAAATTAATGAGAAGCTTGAACTTGAACTTGAGAAACAAGATAATCAATGTTGGCATCAATCCCACTAATACACAAGCGCAGAGTGTTTTCCAAATTTCCATCTGTAAGTCTGGTTCGATACTTTGATTTAGGCCTATTGCAGCATTTCTCTAGCGCTGACCGGAAGGAACACCCTCGTAGTTCAGGCTTTTGTTTCCCCCTCTCACTCTCTAGTTAGCGAGAACCGAAAATATTTACTTTTTCGAGCGCGATTTTAAAATGTTCTGCGGGCCGGATCTAAAGTAGGGGCGGGCCCCATCGGCCCCCGGGCCGGGCGTTGCCCATATATGATCTTGATACTGAATAGAGAGAGAGAGAAAGTGATACATATGGCATAGAAAATTAAATGCTTAGGCTATGATGCAATTATTATCTTTTTACGAAAAACCAGAAAGGCTTTTGATATACTGGTGTCAGTTCTTTCAACTGCGATTTTAATATCAATATTAAACACATTTTTAATTAGGAAGACGAATACCCAAATAAATATCTTAGCGTGCGACATTAATGAAATGACATCAGCTGCGGAATCTGCAATATGCTCATTCCCATCATGGTAATAAGCTGAATTGTCAAACCCGATATCCTAGTTCTGAAGGAAAGGAAATAATGTTATTTGAAGTAGTTAAAATTTCTGATCCGTTCTGCAATACTTAGTCGTTGTGTTGTGTTCTGTTCATGAATATAGCGAGGCTAAATCCTTCATGACAGTTGGAGCAACTCGCTTCAGTTCACGACATTTGTCACGCATAATTTTGCATAGCATTGCAGAAACGGAAGACTGGTATGAAAACAGAGAAGGAGAGCCCTGAGTCCCGACAATACAGCTTTCTCAGACAGGTTCAATTTCAACCCTTTCTAATGTTGACAAAAGAAAGGATTGATGATAACCAGCCAAAATGATAGTAATTTTCAGCATGATGA
Source organism: Ectobius pallidus (assembly GCA_964059195.1). Classification (NCBI taxonomy): domain Eukaryota; kingdom Metazoa; phylum Arthropoda; class Insecta; order Blattodea; family Ectobiidae; genus Ectobius; species Ectobius pallidus. The sequence continues at coordinate 57,867,793 of CAXKWD010000003.1, forward strand.
TAAGGGTGATGAAGATGACAAAGAAAACTCCATCTAAATGCAAATGAATATCCTATACTTGTCTAGTCATGTACTCAGCATTGTACGATGGCAAGGTTTAAAGTAACTTTCCCGCTCACTAACATCCAGTCACGTAGTTAATTTTTTGGTTAGGTTAGTACAAGGAACTCCACACCCTAATCTAACACTAACAACAACGTGAACAACAACAACACAAAGTTAATTGAGTTACGATTGAACTCTCAGTGTAGTCTACACATGTTGTTTGTAGAGTTTCCCCTCTATGGCTCTGTGTATCCAATGCTACGCCAGCTGAAAGGAGTGTATTGTGGGAAGAGACAAATGCCAAAATAATCTCGTCGTTACAACGCAATGTGTATTTGCTATGGTAAACTAACAGAGACATGACTTGCTTGGATCTGGAGAGATTTAATTTGTACTCAGATTTACAAATAGTTCAGCAAATTGAATAATTTATATTTTAGCATGGCATATGTTGATTATTTTTGAAAAGCATTGAAGTGTTAACTGTTTTATATGGAATCAATTATAACAGTGTACGGTTTTCCATGATAGGATACATTTTATCTAAGCTATTATTTAAATACCGAAATACCATTTGACACTTTGGTTACCTACATCCAAAGGAATAATGTTGTTAAAAGTAATGCTCTTATACACCCTTCACCCTATAAGTTATATACATACAACTACACATGCGTGTGTTTGTACATATATCACGATAGATGGGGCATTAGTCATGGCAATTTTTTATGTTTTGAAAATGTGGGATAATTTTGAAATTATTTGAGTAATTTGAGGCATTCTATACGCACAGAGCGATTAAGTTGTAAGTCAACCGCAGTGCAGAATGGATATGACAAGATGTGAACAGCGTACGTCAGAATAGATTTTTCTTAGAGTGAAAATGCCAAAGAATGCCACATGGACCTGGTGTAAGCTTTGGGAATAAGGACCTTCCGTACCGAACTTAGAGGGTATTATTGATTGAGTTATGCGTTCTTTCTTGCTTCCAACTTTTACAATACAGTAGAGTAGCACGATACCGTCGTGTATGCATGTTTATGGGGGTCTGCTCTCTAATCTATTCTACATTTAGTACCTAAAACTTGCATCATACATAAATTTCTGCCCTTTCATATTTCAAAATTATTCCACATTTAAATCAACCGCCATGATTTATGCCACTATCTCTAATACAGGCCTACAATATATACGATTTCACTATTCTGAAAGCTATCAACGTTATTTATATATTAATTGCGATGATTTATGCGGATTCAATGAACCTCTTTCATATGAAAAAAATTTAAATATAAGGGAGCAAAATAATAATCCGAAAATGATAAATGTCCAACAATAAAGAGCAAACAAATGAACAAAACTTAGAAAAATGATCCTGCGTGCCAGAAAAAGTTACTTGATAGATATATGATTGAACGTTTGAAAGAATAGAGATGAAGGGAGAGACTGAAGAGAAAGTAAGACATGAGTGAGGGGGTTTGGATCGATAGTGCCCCAACAGGTAGGTCACATGCAGGGGAGCGGTGTTGTGCGTGATGCCTGCCACTAATGTTTCCGCAACTATTTGTCACCAGCCCACCCTAGCATTTACATAAGCAAACAATATGAATCAATGTGAACCCGTGTTTTTATCATTATTGTGGTTCTAAAAACCGCCCCGATTAGTGCCTAGAGCATTGCCCGGAACTGAAGGAAGAGACGGATTCATTTGAATTTCGTGTATTACATTTCGGTAAGAACTATGAGTTATTAAATTTTACCTTTCATCTGCCTACACTGACGCCCACATCTTTCTCAAAGGGAGGGAATACATTTGTTTGATTACAAGAGATGTGTATTACGTTAAAGTTATATTCGCCTGAACTACACTTTTGTTGATATTGGCAAAATATTGAAGTGAAGTTTTATCTCTCATTTACGCAAGTCTGCGTTCTTTATCTCCTCGGAATGTTATGAGATAGGAAGGTCTGGACGGAGCCCATTCAGCCTTGTGAAGAAACTGCTGATCTCCTTGTTATACCTTTGGCGCTTTGACCATGAAAACCATCAATTAGACCATATTAACCAAGGGAGCATCTTTTTGAGCACCTGCTCCCAATCCTGTTTCTTCCCATGGTAGATGACGAACCGACCAGTCCGCCACTGAGTTTTGTGTATGTTTAGAATGTTACTTTATTAGACGATTAACATTTTTCAATATTCTTGCGACGAAGAATTGAACTTACTTTAAACATACGTTTAGTAAAAAAAATGGCTTGATATATGAGAGGCTTTTTAATTTCTAATATAACACACAAGAATCTATTTGTTAACCAGGTGAATTAAGTTTATTTTAATTCAGAGTACTCCTTAGGCATATTAAGGCCTACTCCTCCAAACGTTCACTGGATAATAAAATCAAACATAGATAGACAGAATGAAAATTTCACCACGTAAGTGTTTATCGGTCTATTATTAAACTGTAATCTTCAGTGTGCAATGAGTAAGGGGATCACTGACCAAAAACAAAAAAAAAAATATATATATATATTTCAATGTTAAAATCCACAAGAAGATAATGTAATCATTAAGACCATATAATCTCTCATCTAAATGTGTTTCTATGTCCTCTTCTACCACAACAAAAACATTTTTGTTATTAAAAAATACTTTCCCTTTAGAACATTTATTTCACGCCACGAGAGGGAGAGATAGTGGATCCGAGCCGAGGGTGTGAAACGTAAATTTTAACTGATCCACTCTACTTTTACGACCCTACCTTTTTTTGATAAGCTTACACTTGGTATATCATAAAATTGATTTATGATCCTGATTTTCAATGCATTTTTAACCCCAACTCCCCCCTCAGGGGAATATGTTGGGAAGCAAAGGGTTGCGAGAGACGTTTCAGCTCTGTATCCAACGTCTGGGAAATCCTGGCTGAACATATATGTGAAAAAAGATAGTTCGCATAAGGTCCTAAGGTTCACTTACGAATATTACTTTCAAAACACCACTTTCGTGTATCCTATGTTCAACAGTGTTTTGGCTTGCGCATTACGTAAGTTGGGTATGTGAGTAATTATGACAAGAGGCTGAACTAATTACTTAAATATTAATCATTTACCTTTCCACTGCTGCTGACGTACATTTGCGTCAACGCAAAAAGTGCATAAAGCAGAAAAATAGGCATAATAGATTAATTTTTTGTCTTATAATATGAAGATATTTATCCACGTATTAAAATTATCATCCATGGAAACCATTGCAATTTTCCTAGTTTATTTCTAGCGACTTTAGTTGATAAATGCTTATATAAAAATAATAATTCATCTCTGAAATGGTTAAAATTTCTCATTCATAAATTCATTTTTTTCCTATTTCCTTACAGCCAGGGAAGGACTAGGGATATACCAGCCGGGAATCATTTAATAAAAAGCGGCCATTATAAAAATAACAAGAAACACCAGCAATAATCATCGACATTAACAATTAATTCATCCTTAAAACGCGTGGTCTGTCTGTTTTCTCTACCTGTTCACATAATGGATCCGATATATAAGCAGTTTTCTATAAGGTATGCAGTATATACATTGTTTTCTTAGGTTTTTCTAGGTAACATACAGGATTCGAAAAGTCCATTTTACAGAAAGTAGTTGAGAAAACCAGGCTTTCTAGGCTTACGCTACCTACCATATCTGTTGAGAATGATACTGCGAACCATTTGGAAATCTTCTTATACCTAATGCTGTTGCACGTTTCGTACACAGTATTGGTACAGCAGATTTTACCAGTGAACAAACTAATGAGGACCTATTGTAGTGAGCTTTATGGAGTTCTCTAAAACAGCCTTGCTTACAACTTTTCTAAAGTAAAGCCAGGTAAACTCCAATCCAGTATCCTTTTCTCAATGGGGGAGGGGGGAAACCTAATTCACATTGAACGGTCACGAGATTTGTGTTCACGGCCTTCTGAATGAGAATCTATGACCCTCGGTCACACCTCTCGGTCTGAATGAAATAAGTTGCAGTAAAAGGGATGAAATGAATAATGTTGATCCAAAGTACTTGGGCATGAATTAAAAACTACTTACATCGATGTATTATCTACTAGCAGGTGCCCGCAGCTTCCCCAGCGATTATTTAGCTATCTGCTAGATGTTTATTTAAATCATTTATTTAATAGTAAAACAATTAAAACAATATATTTATTAACACTGGTATCGTGTTTACATAAATTGCAGGAATTAAATAATTGTATTCTTATTTTTATAGTGTTATGTAAGTTAATATATACCTAAACGAACAAAACGAATCTTGTGCTGCCTTATGGGCACAGGCCTACAGATTCGAAATGAAAGGATTAAAACGTACCATAGATTTACGAACATTATCCAAATCATGCATGAATTACAAGGATTGATAAGTAAAAAGCTAAAGACCTGACTTCGAGCTGCGTTTTCAATTAAAGTGCGCCGCCCGGGGAAAAAACGACCTCAAATTCGAGTACCCTTGCCCAATAAACCCCGCATAGTGAGTTTCCTCCAAATAATTTAATGTTTTACCACTTATGCATGCATTTTTATCCTCTTCTGTCCTCAATGAAAAAAAAAATCAGTTCTCGGCGAGTCCTAAACAAATGAATCAAGAGCAACTGAATACGGCAATATTCGGCAATATTCCGAGGAACTGAATATGGTCATCTTAATAGATGGCTTTGGATGTACATGGAAGCACGATTTAAAATACTTTATTATAGATGTTTGAACTTATTAATTAGTGTGAAGCCATCCACGATGTACAGAAAACTTCTTGATTATGAAATTGATTTAACACCCATTAATATATATATATATATATATATATATATATATATATATATATACATATACATACATACATACATACATACATACATACATACATACATACATACATATATACATACATACATTTATTGAATTAATTTTCTTTATAGTAATTATCTTACACTATAAATTGTATTAAACAGTACTGTATAGGCCATTGGGAACTTTTTCTTAGCCCGGATCAATTATGTATACTAAATCAGAAATAAAGAGAGTTACTAATTTACGTTCTTAAAACATTCTACTTCATTTAACTTAGTTATTACAATAGTTACAAGGTTTAACTTACAGCTCCAAGAATCAGTAGGTTAAATATATTTTCTCCTTAATAAAGATGCAGTTCAATTACTTTCAACTCTATAAAGTAAAACTGAAAAAAAACACACTGGATTTCCAGACATTACACACTGTTGTAATGACACTATTTAGACAATGCTCTTAAGTTACTGTGACCTCAAGTATGGCATACACGGGTAGACTTGTTAAACTATCGAAGCGTAAAATATCCCTAGAGGCATTTAGATGCTTGTAGCCCCGAGGTATTGCATGTGGAGATGTCGTTCTCTATGGTAAAGATCTCATATGTACCACTTCCTCTTTACTCTTCAGCTCACACACTGAGATAGAAGACGGGTGGATTGGGGTGGCAGGAAAAGAGAGAAAGGGAGTGAGCGACGGGGAGAAGGCAGAGAGATAGAACGGGAAAGAGAGAGAAAGGTTGAAAATTTCATAGTGATAGAAGAAGAGAATAGAGGAATGGGAACGGAACTAACGCCTTTGAGAATTGCAGTTTTCTTCTCATGTCCCTCAGCTTTTAGCAACGGAATCCCAAAATAATAAAAAAAAGTTTCATTAGGTCGTAGACCCAATGGGAATAGCTATTGTCTGTGGCAAGCAAGAAACTCGGTGATGTATAGAACAGGCACTATTCTTAAGTGGAGAGTATTAAAAGTAGTCTATGAGCAACTTATTAGTTTGAGCATTTTGACGTTGAGATGTCAGCAATATAGGCTATAATAGTACAGGTTGGAAGTAGTAAAAATGTGTAGATTAAATGAAGCAGTAGATAACATTAAAGTAAACTTAAAACTTACATCTCGTTTTGTGATAAGTTCATGGATAATTAGTCCCGCAGTATTGCAACAGCGCGGTGCCAGATCGCCAATGCGGTGGTAATGACTTTCTCTGTCACTCGTACAAAACAGATGGGCAACGTTGGTTAACTATAACCATTCGTTTTGATGTTGCCAAACTTTGCCGAATTTGTGGTAAATGTATTTAATTTGGAAGAAAATTACAAATTTTATTAAAAACAGCAAAAGGGAATATTATTCATTATTCTTTCCTCTTTTTATACGAAAAACGTTAGAACAATATAGATAACGAACTCATGAAATAAACCACGGTTAAAGTTAAGTCACAAAATATTTTCTGACAAAATTGCATTTGAATCTTTAAGCTGTTAAAATTTGCATAATTGCCACTTCCACCCTGTACCGGTATGTTAGGTCACGGATTCAAAAGTATTTTTCGGCTATTCTCACCTTATGTTAATAATAAGGCTACTTTATTCTGTCTCAATCATTCGTTACTTAGTCTATCTGGACTGATAATGTGTGAAAAATTATTGAAGTCAGTAAATCAAAGTGATATATTTATTGCGATAGTATCAATCGTTCTTGTTATTGCCTAGCTGTCAAATCTTCCTTTTACTGGACTTTTCCGCTTGTCTGTGGAACAAAACTCAAAACTGATGAATATTACTTAACCCCCCCCCCCAAAAAAAAAAAAATCTGCATGTATTGTTCATTAATCAACTCATCCTACATTTCTCCTTCCAACGTCTTCAGCGTAATTGATACGTTTATTATTAGTAGGCTATTATTTCGGCGGAAATTATTTCTACTTTTTCAATCTGAAAATGAAATTAATATCAAAGTGTTAATTTATTTTATACTTTAATAACTTTGAAAACATATTTTATTCTTTCGTTTTTCTAAAATTTTTGTACAAACTTCAACTCATCCTTTCTGGCTGAATAGTCACTTTATTCTTTTATTGATCCGCTTAATTGGAGGGGAAATGTCAAAGGTAAAGTGATCTGGTCACTGAGTTTTAAATTTTCAAACACCGTTCATAGTAGGTCAAGTGCATTAAGTGAGGTCGATACCCCCCCTTCCCTCCTACGCATGGAAGAATCTCAATAGTTCAAAACACCCACATGTGCGGTTATGTAATGACTCCAACGCAGAACACTTGATAATGTACACGAATTGCTTTCTGAGAAATCTGTACTGGTACTTTGAAATTATAAACAGTTCATAGAATCATTTTATAGGTTAAAAAATTTTGGTTGGTTTCATCAGTTTTACCAGAGAAATAATAGCACGAGTGATAAATAACAAGATTGTTGTCTGGAATAAGATGCAGATAAATGAAGCCTAATAATCACGGTTTACAGCATAAGCACGAGGGCGAATCAAAAAGTAAGTTACACTTCCAAGTTATGGCCATTTATGAAACCACCTAAACATAGGCAACACGGCTATGACAACATACAATGTACGTTCACTTTTCCACATAGTCCCCAAGAGACTGTAAACATTTCTCGGAACGATCACAGACAGCATTTGAAAGTACAGGAATGAGGGAAATTGGAAAGAAAGGGAGAAAGGAGAGGAAATAAGAGATTTGAGGAGAAAACTGAAGGGGTTGTGAGAAGAATCGAGAGAGGAACTGCTGCAGTGATTCAAGTGGGAGGTATGGCAACATCCTCCATACAGTCCAGACTTAGCGCCATGCGATTATCATGTGTTCGGTAACTTGAAAAAGGATCTCGGCGGACGACGATTCCGAAACGATGAGGAGGTGGTTACATAGCGCTACGCAGTGTAGTGATGAATTCTAATACAGAACGACAGAAGTACACAGCCTAAACATGTCAATTTCACCACACATCCCATCAGGATGTACATAAGAGCACACATCAAACAAATGGTTACCAAAATTTGGTTTGACCGGAGGTGATAAGTAGAGACCGGAATTTAAAGGTAAAATTTTCACCCAAAAAAGGACGAAAAAAGGGAAAATTATTGCCAAGAAAAGGTGGGGGGAAAAGGAAAATTATTGCCAAAAAAAGGTGGGAAAAGAAGAAAATTATTGCCAAAAAATGTGGGAAAAAAGGGATATAAAAGTAAGAGAGTGTAAAAATTCAACAGAGAAATACATGTTCGTTTTATGTAAAGCCTTCGCTTGCTCTACAGCTGCTGATTCTGCAACATCTAATGACTGATGACATTTTTTGATTTTGTTGAAATTCTCACAGAGGAAAATGGCACACGAAATCCATGTTCCCCACCTTGTTATAATGGGAAACTTAGGCAATGGCAAGCCTGTGGTTTCCCTGTAACGCTCTATTCTGCTGGGAGGAATTATTTTTTCAATGGTGAATCAGTGAAAACAATTTTTAATGTTTTCATATTGCCAAATACAGGGTAATCTACGAATTTTTCAAAATAAATTAGCAAAAAAGGTACTGGAAAGGGAAAGTTCCTAAAAAAAAGGGAAATGGGCCTAAAAAAGGAAAAAAAGGGACGTTAAAACCAGGTCATTTGCAGTTGAAACTTACTCAGTAATGTCCTGTTAAATTTGATCACGTTTTGTGATGGAATATAAAAAAAGGAATTCCCTTTAAAATCCGGTCTCTAGTGATAAGCTTCACTGCTTGGCACTCCGGGGGTAAGGGAGGGCACAAAAAAAAAAAAGTGAATGTATATTGCAATTTATTGCAACCGGAATGTAGCTAATTTGGAGTAAAATAACAAAAGAAATAAATAAATACAAAATTTATTAAACAAGCTTTCAGGTTCCCTTTCTATAAGTACACAAGAAAATACACCTTTTAAAAAAAAGTTATATAAGAAATTCTGTTACCAGTAGTTACATCGGCAGTAAACCTTGCATCCAAAACATACAAGATCTACTCTTTATCAGTTAAAACGGCCACGATGTGTGAACAGTGTAGAAAAAGAATCCTCACACATAGGCTACTTTGCATTTAATTTCATAGGCTACTTTGTATTTAATTTCATGAAACATTAAGATAAACTGGAAGACAATCAAACAACGCATTTGGTAGTTAATGAGTAACAAACACATTCAAATTAATAGTTTTGCTCCGAATACGCAGAGTTTGGTGGGCCTCCCTTATTTACTGGTAATTATTTAAACGGTTAAGAAGGTATAATCACATTAAACATATTTCAAAACAGTAATTCGCAATTAAGTATTGAGCAATAGGTATTATGCGCTCCTTCAACAATTATTCATGAACGCTAGCCAATACAAGCAATTATTTCTGGAATCGTTCCACACACATGTTGTGAGATGAACGAGTGGATGGCATCCGTCAGGAGCCTTGACACTATTTACTCTCTCATCCCGCCTACGCCCACGAGAGTGACAACACAGTGACAGTTGTCATAGCGGAATGTGCCACTGTCACACCATTCCGATGTGCGAACTGCATACAAATTCGGCGAATACTAAAGACACGGCAATTAACACAACCCAATTATTAACGCAGAGGAATTACATAAACTCTATGCACGAACTCTTCATATTCCTTTGGGTTTAACTTGTAGGAGCGTATCTATACATTATTTTAACTAGTTATCGTTTTACCTAAGCACTGAAGTTGTGATTGATAGGCCTATGAAAATATATATTTATTGTTATTTAAATTCTACTTAAATTGTTGTAAAGAAATCTTGCCTTATGGGTTATCCAAAACGGTGCATTTAGAATTGGTATCGGGGTGGTCGATTAACTCGTAAAGGTAAATGATAAATGTGAACATAGTTGTGAATTTATCCGAACCAATAAATAGCTACAATACAATTAAATACAATACAATACAATAGTATTTTTCATATGAGAAGCCTTTTCCTTCACCGCCAATCACGTGTACGGGCTAAAGTACTCCCGCTAGCAGTAAGAGTCTTCCCTCCGTCTCGCCGTCTCTGATTGGACCGCGTATCTAAGCAGGAGAAGGAAGAAAGGGCTTGTCATCTGCAAAACACTTGTACATTATTTGGTCGTTCAGGTTAATCAGAGAACAAATTCTCAGAAATAAAGTTATAGTAATATAAAGAAAGAAGGACGAAAGAAATAGTGAAATCTAAATAAATACCGGTAAATAAAATAAATAAAGCAATAAATAAATAAATAAATAAATAAATAAGGAATTAAACAGAGAAAATAGAGGGGCGTGATTTCATTGTTGCTAGTACACTTTTTAAAGTATTTTGTTACTTTCTTGTTTTTTATATTTGATAAACTTAATTGTTTTTGATCCAACTACAGGATGGAAGTAGTATGTCTGTGCAGATAAAATATATACCGGTATATATATATATATATATATATATATATATCTTTAAAATCAATAGTGGAAAAGTGTTCCCTATACATGGTGGCGCAGAGGGTTCCAGGAGGTTGAGGCTCCCAGATTTTGAACATTCGGCACGTGAAGGTGATAAGGTTGTCAGCCTTACGCACCGGCCGCCTTTACCCTCAGGATTGCTCCTGGTACTCATTTCTGTTAGAGGCTGAGTCGACCCCAGGGAAACAGTGCCACCAGAAGGATTAGGCCAATTCAAAAACTCCAACGACCTCATCGGGAATCGAACCCGTGACCTTCCGGTTTGTATCGCAGCGTACCCCCTTTAAAATCAATGTAAAATCTATTTCGCTTATTATGATCAAGTCCATGGTCAATGAGATGATACTAGGTTAATAGTCTCCGCAGACTTTTTAAAGTATTTTGTTACTTTCTTGTTTTTTATATTTGATAAACTTAATTGTTTTTGATCCAACTACAGGATGGAAGTAGTATGTCTGTGCAGATAAAATATATACCGGTATATATATATATATATCTTTAAAATCAATAGTGGAAAAGTGTTCCCTATACATGGTGGCGCAGAGGGTTCCAGGAGGTTGAGGCTCCCAGATTTTGAACATTCGGCACGTGAAGGTGATAAGGTTGTCAGCCTTACGCACCGGCCGCCTTTACCCTCAGGATTGCTCCTGGTACTCATTTCTGTTAGAGGCTGAGTCGACCCCAGGGAAACAGTGCCACCAGAAGGATTAGGCCAATTCAAAAACTCCAACGACCTCATCGGGAATCGAACCCGTGACCTTCCGGTTTGTATCGCAGCGTACCCCCTTTAAAATCAATGTAAAATCTATTTCGCTTATTATGATCAAGTCCATGGTCAATGAGATGATACTAGGTTAATAGTCTCCGCAGACTGGCAACAGAGCATATCCAGATCGCCCTCCCTGTGGCAATGACCTGTCTGTCATTTGCAGGAAAACAAACCTGGTGCGTGATGAGTAGAAGTTGTCATGTTTCGTGGTCCTCGTATGAATATTGGTTTTCATTTGCACGAAAACGTCAAATTTGTTGAAATCTACAAAGGGAAAATCTATTCCTTATTCATTCGTCTGCGGATGTGAAAAGAAATATCAGAACAGTTAGGATTATACTTATCCAGTAAAGCGCGCATGAAGTTAGGGGCAATTTTTTCTAGAATGGTATTCTATTAGACAAAAAAAGTTTTGAATATTTTGTTTGTTTCATTCGATGGATCAAGCTGTTGCAATCTGCACATTTGCATTAATTCCACTCTGTATTTAAAAAAAACTATTTCCTTTTCAGGGACTTTTCATCTTAACTTTAGTGAAATGAAAAACTTTAGTGTTTTTCAGATGACAAGCAGTTTGTCCTTCACCTACTCAGATACGCGGTCCAATCAGAGACGGCGAGACGGAGGGAAGACTCTTCCTGCTAGCGGCATTGCGTTAGCTCATACACGTGATTGGTGGTGAAGGAAATCGCTTCTCATTTGAAAAATACTGCATTTCTTTCTCCTAGAGGCTTCAGGACTTAGTGGCCCCTTTGTGAGAAATACTCGAATAATTTTATAGGCTGACACACCAGCAATTCCATGCATTTTTATCTCTCGCTAATTACGTCTTCTTATATGGGGGGAAACAGTGGGTTCATTATTGGGTAATATTAAATGTTAAACACTATAACGCTAAATAAATTTGAAATATGAGCAATAAAAGTAGAGTGCATCCTGTAAAAAATCAAACCTTTAAAATATTATATACATACATATATACCGGTACATGTGTGTGATTGTGTGTGATTCTTTGTCTCGTTTGGTCATCTTACGGACATAGCCTTAACTTATTCTTCTCCGATTCAATTCCTACAAAGCAGTGGGTTAATTACAGGCTGATATGTCTAATGCTGATAATGCTGATAAAAAGTTTTACTTTCCAGGATATTAACGGCTCTTTTAGATGAAAAGAAGAACGCTATCCTGTCGTTCTCGGTGTTCATAACAACTTTAACTTTTCTTATTTTATTTGCAGGTGAGTGTTGGACAGGGCTTCGCTTCATTGCCAATTGCTAAATTTAACAGGTAAGTTACTTGATCGATATTAACTCATCTCTGCTACTCAGTGTCACCCTATGAATCGGAAATAAGAATTTCTAAATAAATAAGTAATAATTAAGAAAAAAAGTTATTTCTAATCAATTAAAACTCAAGATAGCCAGTAACAGTTTCATTTTCGCTCAAAACGAACCATTCAATAAGTCTCATAAGGCAGACCATTATTTTCTTTCGCTTAAACGTGACCTAAAGATTCAATTTCTATTAATGTAATTAAAAAAATTATGAATAAATCTGATTATACTAAATACGTTAAATTCGAATAATATTAATTTATTTAGATAGTCAAAAGGTGAAGATACACGAATTTTCATAATATGCTCCCGAAGCCTCTGTATTTCGAATTCGTTGGTAGATGGCAAGAACCGCTATCTTAATTCTACCGCTGTAATTGATAGATATCCTGTTCAGCTTGATTTTCCTATGTCCACCCCAAAAGAAATACACACATTTGTGTGCGCATGCTGTTAACGGTGTGTCTTTGAAATAAAGAAATGTATCGAAACGGCATTTTCATACACTGGTTAGGCTATACATCTTTCGAGGGTGCAGCATAACTTTTTATCTTTAGCTCTGTATCTCGCAATTTTGTCAAGTTTTATAGATAAAATATATAGTTCATAATCTCCTAGCCTGAAAGTGAAGATAAGTAAGTCATCTGAATATTGTAGGCCAGAATTTTCAATAACACACCAATCCTTACTTAATATTGAATATAATTTATACCACGTACATTTGTATTTTCAGCATTGTATGTGCTAATGTAAGCAGACATACATAAAATTGGCTGCATAATATAATTATTTGTATACAGGTCACACTCAGAGTTTATATGAAATTCGCAATTAACCAGGAGAACATATAAACACACAGAGACAGAAACATCGCTCCACCCGCATACATATACTCTCATTCGTTTTAGGCTCATAAAACGACTCGGTAATGAACTAAACAAAAGCTACTCGGTTTTACGTGGAATCCCTCTGGTTCTATAATAAAATCCCGGAATGAAAGGGGCTTGATTCATGTTATATTCTCACATAATAGTTTCTCTTTACATCACCCACGCCTACGAGAGTAATGAAAGCTCATAAATAAATTACTCTTGTCGCATTTTAACAACAAAAAAGTGTTTCCACACCGTCTCCCATTTTGATGGGTGTATCTTTTAATGTGTAATGGAAGTACCATAGAAGTCGAGCAACGTTTTTTCAACATGTTTTGTTTCCCTTGGTGATTATATCAAATATCAAGTCTAAATTTATTCAATTAAAAGTATTGTTACTCATAATTGTACATTATGCAACAAGTCGATAATGGCATTCATTAAGATACAAGTATGTTTATGAAACGAGTAACGCGAGTTTCATAATTTTCTTAATTGTCATTATAGGCAAGATGCATACGTCTGATTTTGTTCGACCATAATTAGTCTGAATGTTTAAATAAAGAAATTTTAGATCCACCGAAACCGAGCCCATGACCTTAGCATCAAGATGGTTTACATAGTTCACGTCTTCTATGAGAGATGGAAGCTTACAGCGACAGCAAAATTTAAGTTTTTTTTTTGGTGCTGTTTTCTTCAAATTAATGGAAAGAAATGAATCCATTTTAGGATGATACTAAAATTAACACGAACGGAACTTATTTTATTTTAAATACAGGCTATTTATAACGCAGGTGCTACACTCAAGGTCTCAAGATCGTTCCGTGTTCGATAATAATCGATACCACAGCCTACCGGTTTCGAAATGGAAATGTGTGTCGACATGAATGTCATTTTTATGACGATGATGATAGTTAAATGTATTCGTATTACAATATGCACCGAACAAAATAGTACATTATGCAACAAGCCTGTAATGGCATTTATTAAGATACAATTATGTTTGTGAAACGAGCGACGCGAGTTCCATGATTTTCTTACGAGTATCTTAATTACCATTATAGGCAAGTTGCATCCGACTGTTTTTGTTCGACCATAATTATTCTAAAGGTTTAAATTTTGATATTTTAGATTCACTCAAACAATGAGCCAACCGTGCCCTTTGCGTTAGCTGATTGTCGTAGTTCTTTTCGTCTATGAGAGACGGCATTAATGGCGTCGGTCAAATCGAAGCTACTTTATGGTTGTTTTCTTGAGAGCAACGGATTTTGACAACACGGATTGAAATCATTTTAGTATTATATTCAAATTGATAATAACAGAATTTTCAGCTCCTACTCTCTAGGTCTGAGTTTGTTCCGTGTTCGATAATAATCGATACCACGCCGAGTCGAATGAAAAACAATGCAGAAATGAGTGTCATTATGATACCGTTACGTCACACGTAATATAGTATGGTCGAACAAAAAATTGGATGTAAATCTGTATACAAGTAAAATAAAATTGTAAGTCGTTGATTTTTTTAAACCAGTGCTTATAGGCCTTATTTAGTAATACGTATTATTACGTACTAAGTTAGCCTATCTGTAGGCTCAAAGTTATGGAAAGTTAATTAAATAACACCCTCCTTTCAAACTTGTTTAGAAGTTTTCCTTTACAGTAGTCGATTCATGCCTTGGGCAGTACATCCGACAAAAGCGTACTGAAATGTTAGTAATACGCGTGCTTAGTATAAAATGAATGTTGTAGGCCTATAAAATATAATTCGAATTTTATGTGAAACTATAACTGAAACACTGGAAATAATTCTCTTCTGATCTGGATTACTTATATAACTGTCGTAGTACCCTTTTGATTGAGTGGCGTTATTTGTTTATATGTGATAAACCCGTGCTTGTCGTTATGAGGTTAATTAAAAAGGTGTTCTTAAAATACAAATAACTGAATTTGAAGTATTTACTTGTCTCGTCACTACTATACACCGATCAAGTGAAAAATTCGTTTAACAAATTTTGATTAAGTTTTTGTGTCTCGTATAGATTATGAATGCGAGGTACGCCATTCACAGCTGAATGGTTAAATCACTGAACTTCACAGTATGGGCTTTAGGAACAATACGTCAACGAATATTCAAACTTGATATACCCAATATTAAAACTGCCTACAGCAATCGCATCCACAAATATGACGTACATAAAGGAAAATAACTCTGTTGTTTTCCGAACCTCATTTGTTATTTTTTCTTTCTTCCAACATACCCCTAAAGGCTCCAAAAGATTGTTTTCTTTCCTTTCACAAATATCGTTCATATATAACTGAAGGAAAAGTGGATAAAAATACTTCCTGTTTGAATTAACTAAAACAAACATCAGGTCATCTCACGGAATGTTACTTATGTGTAATAATAGTGCGATGCTTATTTCACGTAGACAATGGATGTTTTACATGGATCCTTCTGCCCATGAGTTCTTAAACTATAACTCTTCGGAAATAAAACTACCGTTCTGGGTTAAATGCATGTAAAATGGGGTATTCAAATTTATCGAAATATTACGAGAGATTTTGAAGGAACACACTCTAGCTCTGCACGATAGTTTTGGCCTGTATTTTTCAGGTGCTCCAAGGAAAGGTTTAAAACAGCTAAAATGTTTTATTAATACGTTCATTAAACCTAACAGCCTAATCATGTCCAACATGATTTTTCAAGAGCTTCTATGTTACGTCACAGCTCACATCGCCCTTAGCTTTGAAAAGGAGAAGTTGCAGGGGGTCGGGTGTCCTTGTGACTGTTTATGTGCTGAATTACTAGATAGTAACTGATAT
This sequence comes from Ectobius pallidus, assembly GCA_964059195.1. NCBI lineage: Eukaryota > Metazoa > Arthropoda > Insecta > Blattodea > Ectobiidae > Ectobius > Ectobius pallidus. The sequence goes on from CAXKWD010000003.1 coordinate 57,883,925, forward strand.
AGTTTCAAAGTTTAAGTATCATTTTGAGAGTAAGTCAAAATCATAGTTTGTTTGTTAGAAGCTGTGAACCCATTCATGGCTGAATTGACAGCATCGGTAGGGCAACGGGAAATTGGAGACTTATTTTCACTTTTCTTACTTAGTATTAATTGTAATCACTTAGAACGTGATCCTTCTTGCAATATAAAGAACGATTCCGCGAGAATTTATTGTGTGAGGTGTTTCAAATTTACAGAGTTATCAGAACGAAATTTGAAGAAGTGAAACGAAGTGGAACAAAGAGCTAAATTACAATTTTTTTAGCAGTCCTTTCAAAATTCCATATAAGGGAACACAAAACCAGCTCAAATGGGAGTAATGACTTTTCAGATTTCGTTAATCGAAGTTGTAACAAATATGGTTTGAAACTATTTAAATCATGGTTCGAAGATACTTGTCCTAAGTTGAGAAACTTTACATCAGAGCTGATAATACTATTTGACACAATGTACATTTTTGGCCGTTATTCTCGAAAATAAATAACATTAACTGTACGCTATGATCAATTCGTATAGGACTGAGCAGTTCATCTCTCAAATCAAATACTGAAGCCCTCGTTAAGAATAACATTGTACACAAATATAATTCACAGGAGGGGAATTCAAAGAACAAAACAATGCAACAGAGAAATAATTAGCTAAAATCTGATGAAAATCTAATAATTTATCTTTACATCTATCAATAATAATTGTAAATTTTTTTACATATCTTTGTACAAGTTGGAATGTTGGCATTACAATCAATAAAGCACATTCTTCATATTATTTCACACTGTATAATATTGTAAAAGATTTCGTTTCGTGTTCGTACATCAGTCTCTTCTAAACCACTACAACACAGTTCGCAACACAGTAGGCCGACATCCGCGTCATATCTCCATATCATAAGTTTGTCATGGACATACGTCAGATATTGAATTAAATTCGCCTTTCAAAACAAACTAGTTCCTTGGTTTTGTTTCCAAACAAGACAACTAAACCATTGGGTGATAAACTAAAATTATTTCTCCTTGGCTTCTCCACCAGTTACGGTTGAGTGTCTTGATCCTCGATATACTATTATATGCTATCCCTAAAACATCAGCAATTCATCAAGATGCAATCCAATAATTATTAGCAAAATGTGTCAATTGATTCAACGATATTAAGATATTTTTAATTTGGTCTATTTGTTATTTTATTTAATACCTTTCGTATCTTTATGGTAGTTATTTCCTTGTTTTAGTTTCCTTTTCTTTCAGTTTTACAACTCTCGTAGTAGGACCGGCTTATGTTGCCCACGAAGCCCGGGCGTTATGAGGAGATTAGCCATTAGCCAGTGGATCACATAAGTTTTTGACGAAACAACGACATGCATGCCCTTCACGGATGAGTGATCACCCGATACCAGTGACACCTTCCGAGAAATGCGTACACGGAAGATAAGATAATTATATCAAGCTCTTGATTAACAAGGCAAATACGAGGAAGGTGATCATGACTGTCTGATGATGTCCAGGGACCATACATAGGGAGAGATCAAATCCCCTACGCCACAGCTGCAGACCCTATTCGGTTTTAAATAAGTTTTTATTTTTAATCTTCATCATCGTCATCTTGTTTTTTTTTAAATATATGTCTACATCTTCCATATTATCATTCTCCAAGCTTCTCTATCCTCCCATAGATTCTCAGTAATGTTTTTCTCCTTCGTGTCTTCTTGTATCCCATTAAACCATGTCTTCTTCGGTCTGCCTCTTTTCTTTCTGCCAGGAGGATTCCAACTGAAGATCATTTTTAATCTTACTGGCTGTGAATAATGCATTATAACACCCATTATTTCACAATTGATTTGTGAAATTGGGCTCCGAGTTCATAATATGTATTTATTATTTTTTATATTCCACGCACTTAAATGAAGCAGTTGCATTTTATCGGTAAAGTTTAAAACATCATTCCAAATTCTCCTAATTATCATGACTAGAGATCAAAATATAGGCTACTTACTCAAAAGATGTCAGCGAAAAAGTTACAAAAGCAAGTTAAATTAACATAACGCATACGCTTTTAAAAATGACAAGTAAAGTAGAACAGAAAAGACTGACAGATCGTAGTTTTTAAAAAACCGGTTCACCGAACTTTTAAAAATATCACTAACTGTACGGCAGAAAAATAGATTGCCAGACTGTGGTTATTAAAGACGACCGGTTCACCGAAGTTGCCAAAACATTAATAATTGCACAAATGAATCAGTATATATTTTTTAAACTGTATTAGGCATACAAATGAGTTTACAACTTTTTAAAAACACATGTTACTAATGGTACCTTTATGTGTACGTACCTACGTAAATAACCTTAAGTAAAATGTACAGATTGCAAATTATTGGACTTTTAATTGAAAAGAAAGGTGTAATGTACGCTTTTAGTAAGCACTGGAAAAATCGTTACGAGGCAAATCGTACAAAGATGACACTCATTTATTACTGAAAATTATAGTCGAATACTGAAAAGCAGTATTTATATGCATATGTTACATACTTGCTGGAAAGGTTTAAGTACTCTATAATTCATTTTCGGAGCAAACGAAACCTCGCATAGAAAGTTCCGAACATGCCCAATTGAAATAGCAATTTCTGCCGTGCTACAAAAGAATGATTTCGCTACATGGACCGAATTACAAACCGATTTGAATTTCACTCAGTATGATAACGAAATTTTGAACCACTGAATATCATAGTGTAATGATTTGTTTGTGAAGCAATCACATTACATCCTCGACCCATGAACCCCTCTTTATGTGGCACAAATAAACGTATTCACCATATTTGTTCCTGTTTTCACAAAGAGAATGTCACTTTACATATTATTAAGCCGAATTGCTCCCCACATTGTTATGTATGCATGAAGCCTCATGGGCGTTTTCGTTTGGAAACGAAATCTTGCAGCAGTGTCGAATCTGATGCTACCGGGAATAACATTAAAAATACAACACATAGACGAAATTAATAATGTATTACTTTAACTGAAAACTAAATCCTCCAAACCTTTCAACTTCCCCAACACACATAACTTAAATTGATCCACATTTACAATGCATGATCGTAAGGGAGCTTAGAAAAATGCTCTGCTTTTCGAATGGCTAGAATTAAACAGACAAACTCAAATATTACCGGAGGAGGTAGGAGTTCTGTTCAAATAATTAACTTACGTATAGACCCATATTAAGGGGACAAAATGTAACATCAATAAAGTTCGCTTATTTGACCTATGGAAATACTTTGCATTTAAATTATTAAGTCTATATTATGCAGTCCTAATCTCATTTAACTAATTTCACAGGATATTAACAGACGAATTTAATGAATAGTTGTATTTTAATGCTTAATATTTAAAGTTTCGCATGAACTGCGGTAAGAATCAATAAATAAAGATATTGTATCTGTATTGAATTGACGTCTTTTTAACTAGGCAAAGTTGCTCATATGAAACCATGGAGATTAGCCTTCTTTGGCTGGTGGTTACATCATTTCTAAGGAAATCACGAAAACAAGGCCATGACAGAGGTTGAATGGGTGACAACTCTCGATCCATAGAAACGATTTAGAAGGCTCTCCATATTTCGCATTTTACTTTAAGACTGATATATTGAAGTATCATTAGTGAAAAATTCAGCAAGGTATTTGATGATTTTGCACTACTTTTTCTGAAAGCCTTAAAGAATGCCCCAAAAATTTAAAGTCTTTACACTTAAAATTGTTTCAAATGAAGAGTTTTAGGACATTATTTTGAATGTTTCGCTTAAAGGAGGTTATTTTCTGAAATTTTTTGGATATTTTACAATTTTTATTATTTTTTCAAATTCGAAGTTTTTTCTCCTAAATTTAAATCTGTAATGAAGCTTCAAAACCTTCTCTAAAAAAACACAGATTTAAAGGAAACTAGCATATCTATAGTAGCAGCTATCACCCCGATTTTTCAGAATTTCTGCATTATTATGGACTTACCCACATATGAATTTTCTTCACACATAGTGAATGTCAATATACTCTTTCTCAATAACTTTGAATTATATTACATATTTTCTTTATATTAATATGTAAATAGAAATAGAATAATAGCAAGAAACCCATTAAACTCTATTCTTCACGAAGAAGAGAACAGTGTCTGACAATAAATTTAAAAGTTTGTTGGTTATTTTTAATAATCTTTTGAACGATTTTGTACTTCTTTAGGTTATAATTATATTCGTTATTTTGCATATGTTGTCAAATTATAGCAATTAAATATCTTGTTCCAGTACTAACAGAATTAGGCTTCAAGATAATTCTGCCTACGAATTAAACCCTATGTACCGAGATGGGAGGCTATCAACATTGATCATAAATCAAAAGTCATAGACCTAAACAGTACATATATTTTTTTAAACTTTCAAATATTACTGTCTATCTCATACTGAAAATTAAATATTAATAAATTAATTAAGATTAATTATTTGATGCAGTAATAATAAATACAAACGAAGTATAACAAAATTTAAAAATACATTGAGCATGAACTTACTGTTTGAAAAGTAGCAGGAAAGTTTCAGCTTCTTGTCTATCCTGCATTCTCAAACAAGAACAAAAGAACATGTCACTTATGAAGAATTTTTATTAAGATATTATAAACATAATAATTATTCTGCAATTACTAACATTATTATTCGATTAAATAATACGTTTCCAGATTTTCCCTTGCAAGATGTAAAATATATTAAGAATGACCAATTTTATTAACCTATATTAAAACCATGTCTCGCAGGTGTTAACTGGGTTGTAAATTTCTTTAACAAGCCTGATATAATGGTCCTTTCAGCGTCACAAAATAGTAATTAAGTAATACTATCAGAAGAAATAAAGTTGAACTGGCCTTCCAACTAACCAAAAGCACATGTAACAAAAAGTCCCTCTCATGGAATGCAAAGATAAGACACTATAAATTGGTAATCAAACCAGAAACCCTATACGCAGACGAAACACTGTCCATCATCAAGCATGGCGCAATTGAAAGACTGGAAATCAAAGAAAGAAAGATATTAAGGAAAATCCTAGGCCCTAAGTTCCATAAAAACAAACTAATCCACATCAGAAACGAAACACTCTACCAGAAGACTGAAAAACTCTCAGACATAATGAGGAAATGAAGAATTTAATTTGTGGACACATCCTGAGAATGGTCCCAAATAGACTGACCAAAAAAATCTTTGAATAGTTCCGCAACAAAAAGTCCAAACCAAATTTTTTAAGGAAACGGAAAAGGACTTAAAATAACTCAAAATGACAGAAAAAATGCTCATAAATAAAACTGCAAAAAAAAAAAAAATCAAGAAAGAGAAGTTCCAAGTCAAAATCAAAACCAAACGAATAATCCAGATCAGTGAAGACGAAAGAAAAGTAAGATCAGAAAGAATGAAGCAATGCTGGGATAAAATTAAAACACGAAACACTAAGAATGATCCATTCAACGTACCCCAAAGTTGGGTGAAACGGAGAAGAAGAATATCAGTCTTATGGAATGTATATTGATAAATTATGTATAGGCCTACACTTTCCATTACTTCATAAAATGGTCAGAATAATATAACAGGTACTGTAAATATTATCAAAATATTTAATTTTCCGGATTACATTATAATCATAATCTTTGTCGCCTCTGTTATTCACTAAAATAACATGACAAACTGCCTTTATAACCAAATGAAATAGAATCAAATAAACTGAACACTGAATCAGAATCTGGTAAACTGTTGGTTATCATGCACAATGTTATGTAAATGTTGACTTCATTAAGCAAGATAAAATTATAATTAATAACAAGCACATTAAGTATACGCAGTGCATTAAACTAGTACCGCAATAAATCCAACGCCTGAATGTTTCATAACCATGTATAGCGGAGAGCTACTGCGATAATGGATAAAGAAAAACTTCATTAAAACGCTTTGGGATTAGTAGCCATTACATTACATTTCAGTGGTTACTACTGGAACATCATTATGAGCAACAGCCACAATTCGTACAATAACTCTTAACCCTTAAATTGATAATAATCTACATTCCACCCTGAAGGGTATGGTATAGCGTCTTAAATTTATTATAAAATACCGTAACGAAATGTGAAATTCATTTCAGCTATATAATAAACATGACGGTGGCATTGATAACACCGGTAATGATAACAAAAAGATCGTCATATTAATATGTATACTGGTGTTAGTATTGTGTGGTAAGTAGTCTGCAAATGAAATTTGATTTGCTCTGATAAAGTTTTATTCCATAAACGTAATGATCGGTTTTATTTTGAATGCAATACAGGGAAGGGACGACAGAAAAAATGGCTTTGTAAGTGAGTAGAAGAAATCAATTTACCGTTTTAATTTTGTAACTTTTTCGCAACGAACGGGGAGCAGAAGCAATTAATTTTAATTCTTCTTAACGTTGGGAGAGGGAAAAGAGTAGAGATTCCGAGTTCTCTGTTTCAGTAATCGATGGTTCGGAGCAAAATTCTGAGAATTTGTGAAGCGAATAAAGTAAGTAGGAGATTTTAAATATAACGAGGGCGGTAATTAATGATATTTCACATTGGTCAGCAAACCTCACTAAATTATGATTTCATGGTATAATTCTCCCTTTCCCATGTCATTGCAATCTAAAATTAAATCGACTATTCAACAACTTCATTTCCTATTCGAAATCGACTTATAGCGATTCTTGAATAAATAAACAAAAATACTGATGTAAATGCTGGATGTAACTGAAAATATGCAGATCGTCAAAGCCCACTGGTCACGTTACATATGTTACCAAAAATTTATTAAAAGGAGCCGTGCCTCTTGATGTAACAAACTGGTATTTTTCGCAATATATAAAACTCTGTTGCGCTTGAAACGTTTATATACTTCTGCTTGCTTGCTTACTTACTTACATACTTATTTACTTACTCACTTACTTACTTACTTACGTACTCAGTGACAATAGAAAATATTCCTAAGCAATCTAGAGGAATATTATAATATATTTTATGGAACCCGGAGGTTCATTGCTGCGCTTACGCGAGTGCGCCATTTAACCATCTCCATCCGCTAACGCCAGCCAACCAACCCTCGTAAATTCTACTTTCCGTTAATCTGTTCTAATATTGCCTCCCCCTATGTGTAGGTTTTCCAAGTGATACCTTCCCATCGGGCCTCCCAGTCAGTACTTCTGAGATATATACCCTATATATCTTCCCCCTTGCGCGAAACATGTCCAGCCCATTTCTTCCTCCGTGATTTAATTACCCTTATTATATTTGGTGAAGAGTACAGGGTATGAAGCTCGTCATTATTTATAATTACTGGTAGGTATTATAACAAATATCTATATCTATATAGATGTTGTCAACCTCGACATTCGAGTCATATTGAAGCCACAGTCTGACTTCGGTGCTGGGAAGTAAATAACTACTATAATTCCCCAAAATTATATTAGCTTATAGAAAAAAAAATGTTTACCCTTTTTTCTCTTCAAACTGACAATTGCCGAATTGGTTGGTGATGATAACGTCAAGAATTCACTTCCGTGAGTTGCAGGTCAATCTGCGTGCATTCGGAATTTCTTTACCAGCAAAGACGAATGCCGAGTTCGATTTTACCTCGAATGGTCCCTGCTTCTGCCTGCCTATTTTATGCTGAATAGATGGAAAACATATTTAACTACACATAGTTTGAGCTCTGATTATTTTACTTCAATTTTCTTTTAATTTGATTTTACACTGCAAGTAAGCTAACAACCCAGTGGCAATATTGCAAATGAAAACCAGTTATACAGACGTCTATACAGGCAGACATTACATAACATAACACACTATTTACATCACAAATACCTACATCAAAACTATAATTCATCAAAATATTTACAAACATAACTACAACGGTATACATAATTACTCATATACATGCTATGTAATAGGCCTATGTACCGACTTTAACATACCTTAACTCTTTCATTTATATCAGAATTTAACACACTTCGTACTCAATATGTTACCTACCCACTGTTTTCTATTTATAACCATAATGATAAATGATTCGAAAGATAGCGAACAAAAGGCATTAGTCCTATGTGGCAACATGTTCTATATTCTTCATTTTAAACATAGAATGTATATACTTAGTGGTTTGGTGGTAGTGCTAGCTAGAAGAATACAGGGGGATTTTGCCAATCGTTCGTTCGGTGGCTTCACATACTAGGGGACATGGGGACATTTATAGCAGCATTATTGCTTTGTCGCTCAGGGTTACACCAAGACGCGATAGAAGATGGAAGGACCCCAATAATAAAATAGAAGTACACAGTCACGTCTCTAGCTGTAACTTTTAAAGGGAAACAGCAATACCAAACAATAAAATTGAGGCAATTTGTTCGCGTCATTGGCTCCCGATGTTATTTCGGCGAGAAAAAAAGAAGGAAAATTTATGGATAAGACGTTGTATCTTTATGCAATGGTATGTTTCAACTCCCCGGCCACGAGGTGACTTTGCATTAGCTTCCTGGTCACGATTACAGGTCTCCAAAACTTATCTCGACAACATTTTCAGATATTCTAATGCAATGAATATTAAAATGTGAACTAGGTCTTAAGTAACTTCCTTATACTTCTGAAACGTGTATGAACATACTTCAACGACAACAACCTATTCTACAACTTCCATTTCGTTTTTGTTTCTATGTCAAGTTTGTGACACTAATATATTATAATGTGCAGAATTCATTTCTCACGAAAGAAGTTGATGAACTGAGTCAGTGTACTTTGCAATACAACATATTTCGAACACGTACTGTAGTTCTTGCAGAACCTCACCTCTAGCGAGTAAACGATTTTTAGCATGTTTCATCTTCTCTCTATGACCACGCCTTAATTGACAATATATATTTCTGTGTCAATATTTTGATCAGACAATATATATTTTTTTAAATGCAGAATTTAAAAAAGTTACACAATTAAATTAAGGGTAAACTACTAGCTAGTTTATTTCGGTTATTTAAAGACTGTCTACTGCTCTAGAGCTCCGGTAGAGTTCTGATACATGTCTGTATATTTACAAACATGGGACTTTCGCATTTAGGCAAAACAATTCCACCGAAATGCGATAAAATCGAACACGCGAAATAAAGAAAAGAAAAAACGGTGTCTTAGTGTCCGCTCCCTCCAGGCCAACTAAAGATAACCAACTAATATGTAATAGGTCACATATGTAAGACTACACAGTGAACATAGAATCATTATCAACAACTATAACCTTATAGCTTTATAGAAGTAATTCATAACCAAGTCTTGCAGCGATCCAAAGAATATATTATGGGCCATACAAATTTATTTATACATGAGTTGTACATGATTCCTTCTCACTCTTTAATATCAATTTTGGACCAATCATTTTTGTTAAAATGCGTTATTACTTAATTACTCAGTGGCAATAGACAATTCCTAAGCAAGCTGAAGGAAGGTATTATCTGTCTTTTTGAACCCGGAGGTTCATTTCTGCACTTACCCGAGCTCGCCAATCAATTATATTCTATGCTAACTGATATCAACCATCCCTCGCAAATCCTGCTTCCCTTAAATCTACCATAATATTGTCCTCCCACCTACATCTAGGGCACCACCTACATCAAATAAGTATATGTGAAGGAATAGGTGGGATAACTAGAATATTAACAGAATAAATTTACAACAAATTCCTTACGTCAATAACAGGCCTACTCATTCATTTTTTACCACAACATATGATGCTGAATAAATCCGAAATCAAAAAGCTCAAATTTCAAAGTTTGTTTTGGATAGAAAAATGAATAAATCAAAACTTTTTAAAAAAATATGTCCGTCAGTGAGTGAGTTGGTCACGCAGCATTGTGTTCTAAGTCTTCCAGTAAATATTTTGAAGATAGTCTTTCCTCTCCCATGGGCGCAACATGTCCAGCACAATTCATCCTCCGTGATTTAATAACCCTATCTGTCTGCCCATACTCGCGATAATTCAAATACGCTTTATGATATTTTCATGAAATTTGATTTACGCATTTATAACATCCATGGGACGAAGCCTTTTTATTTTGGACCAAATAAGTTGGCCTTTACCCGAGTAACGCCCAATTACGAGCCTAATTTCTTAAAATATTGCTTCATTAATTAATCAAATGCAATTCAGTTACAAAAGAATATTGTACATTTGTAAATGCTATTGACTTACAAAGTATATAAGTACCCGAGTAAAAGCAATAATGATAAAAGAAAAGAAATATATATATATATATATATATATATATATATATATATATATATATATATATATAGCTTAAAAGTCATAAACACGCATAATATATATAAACATAATTTAAATAATAGGCAATGTAAGACATTAGCATAAGTTAAAAGTAAACCAAAGCATGTAGTATTACCCAAAGTGATGGAACATGTGGCACAATAAAATTAAAAATAAAAAAAAATAAAAATGATAACACTATTGTTTCCAGTGTTCATATAGGGATTTGGAAGTTGGAAGAAATACTGAATGTTTTAAAGGATTGCACTTTAAATTGAGGAAACTGACATCGTTGTTCACCGGTTTGTCTACCAGAGGTAAGCCCATCTGGAAAGTGTGTAGTGAGTACAGAGACTCTAGAGCAGCTAGAACTCATCCAAGAAAGGTTCTAAAGTCCACACCGTGTTTTAAATGACTTTATGAAAAGTGCTAATCAAAATTAAGCATATAGTGTCTGGGAAAAATAAGATGTGGGATTTTGATTGCGTGTGTAGTCAACAGATTAATAATCAATTTAGGTGAAAGTTCGGATGCTGGTTCCGATAAGGAAAACTAGTCAATGTCAGAAGATTTGGATTTGGAAGTTACACCACTGGCAGAGAACTCCGAAAAATGTACGTAGGCGTAATTATTTCACAGTAGTACTCATTTCAACTGGAGCAACGAAATAAATAAACAAGTCTTATTTTGAACGCATAAGACATCCTAATTAGAACACAATGCTGCGTGACCAACTCACTCACTGACGGACATATTTTTAACATATAATAACATATTTTTTCTATCCAAAACAAGCTTTGAAATTTGAGCTTTTTGATTTCGGATTTATTCAGCATCATATGTTGTGGTAAAAAATAAATGAGCAGGCCTGTTATTGACGTAAGGAATTTGTTGTAAATTTATTCTGTTAATATTCTAGTTATCCCACCTATTCCTTCACATATACTTATCAAACTTCCTCAAGAATCCGTGGTCTAAAGCTCAATATTTTCTTAAATATGGCCTATTAAATCCACCTGGCACTTTGTTACATCAGATTACTTGATTTTATTTATTTTTTCATTAATATTTTTTGGGCTCATCTACCTCGAAATATTTACGGAAGCATGGAAGCTCATCTACCTCGAAATATGTACGGAAGCATGGCAGCTCATCTACCTCTAAATATGTAGTGATGAATGGAATTTCAGGGACGAATACAGTAGCCCTACTTCCTTTAATTAAAACGGGTTAAGAAATTAAAACATGAAAATTGAAGAGTGCTGTATGAATTTTATTAAATAAAAATCTCCTTCTTCTCGTCTGATTGAAAATAAAACACAAAAGTTTATAAACAGGCACGAAGCCGAGAGAAGTAGAAATTTCACAAACCATCGATAATTTTGTTTAAATTTATGGTAGTTATCACTTCCTGACATTGATAACGACATTTAAAAATAATCCAACTACCACTCGGCCTATGTGTTAAATAATGAATGCATCTACTAATAGCCTGGAACAGTGTTAACAATGGGAACCAAATGGTGACAGATCATTTAATTAAAGCACTGAAAAGAACTGGGATTATTATTTGGAATTAATCATTTATCTCGCCTTTATTCAACATGCAATTAGCGTCCCTGAAGCTTTTTTTTCATTATCTACAGAGTGTTTCAAAAATATTCGTATAACTTCCATTAAAACAATTTTAAGATCTGAAACAAACATTGTTCATTAACCTCTATATTAGAACAAACTAATAAAAGAAGAAAGTCAAACAATTTTAAAGGAGCATGGTTGTTGAACAAATATGACAAATGCCTATGTGTATAAAAGTAAATTCAGCATAATAAATGGAAATGTACGGGTGTATTGTTTATGCCGTGATAATGAGGAACAAAATACATTTTGAAGATGGTTTCAGTATCTAAAAATGTAGAAATGGTTACTTATTCTAATCAATGAATAAGTCCCCGGTTAGCTCATCGCTATTGCTTGTGCGTAACGGTGCAACCGATCCAGGGTTCAAATCTTTGTAAGGACTTTCATTTTCCATGGAAGGCAATGAAAATCCTCAATCCATCGTCTTGCTTAAAAAGGTTCATGGTCCCCGAAGTCGATGAAGTCGATGATGATGAATCAATTAGTAATCCTTTCAGCAGTAGAGCACACTTATTAAAGATAATTAGCAGAAACTTTGAAATTAAATGTAGTGATTTTGCGAAAACAAAATGCAGGACTACTACTGGGCAATTACACGGTCTGAACTACGGTTTGAAATTTTTTAATACTCTTATTCGTGAGGATCCTGATTTTAAAAAAAATATATAGTATCTCTCAATTTAAGTTAATATTTAAAAAACCTATTTAATATTAATAATAAAAAATTTTAATTGTCTTCTCTTTCATTTGTTTCATCTTAATTTCTCTCCTACTTCAATTTCTAAATATAAACAAATTTGTAAAATTGAATTCTACACTTGTAATTTTGAATTTCCTACTTCAATTTTTTCCGAATATTGCTAACCGATTTTAGTGTAGGTATTATTAATCTGTATGTATATTTGTAAATTTCCATGTCTCTTTCTTATTAAACATATATGGTAAGTGTAGCTTCTAAACACCAGCTTTTCTCATCTGGGGACAATTTTGTAATAGATGATAATTCTGGTTCGTTAGTGTGGATGTTTAAAAAATGATGATCTTAATAAAATTTAATTCAATTAAAAAAATATGAATGAGGTGACTGGTAGCTCTAGGTAATGGAACTCGTGATGTAGCCTTTGGTTACCGGAGACAGCCAAAGTGATATTTTGGTGTTTCCCGCGGCCGTTAAGGAAATTTTCGGGATTGGAATTTCTTTTTTATATTTCTGTCACTGTACAGGTTTCTTCCGATTGTGTCATATTTATATGGTTAAGAAATCTTAAAGACCATATTATAAAGATTTAATTTCATTGGTAGAATGAGAAAATGCAATAGTATAGATAAAAATTAATTAATCTATAGTAAATTTTACAGAACGAAAGAATACACTTTACACATCTAAACTATAGCAAAAAGTTTGTATAACATGTTTCACATAGAGCATAGGCTTTCTTGGTTTACAAGGGCAATGAAATTCCAAAACATGAAACAACCTTCGCAGAAGTGAAAACAAACAGAACACAATGGGTAACACATCAAACAACGCATTCCTCTCTCAAGTTCCAATGAAATGAGAATGCTTTCTCCCTATTGTACTACTGATTTAACTTTCTCGTGTTAAGAGATGTGGGTTTCACTAGAGAACTAATGGAATACTAAATATTCAGTTCTTGAATTAATGCATGTTCAAACTGTAGACCTATTGTTCCTCAGTCTGTAAAATTGTTGGAAGTACGCATTTGGAACAAAGAGATTTATTGTGAGCTTATAAATGTAGGAATTAATATTTTGAAATTTCCAAAACCTTCCGTAGGAATTCATCATATTGAAGTGACTGAATGACTAGTCTAACAGTCACAATTTGAAATTGCGGCATAAGCATGCATACCTGTAAAGAAAATGCGTTAGTACTACATACCGGTAAGCGAAAGCTTTTTTTCTGTACACTGGAAAAGCCATGTGTGAAACATAGAAGTAATTTTGATTCTTTTAGCAATTTTTAAGAGGGGTTCTATGAGGTAAGTAGATACACGTGAAAAATATAATTTTTATTTTAGTAGCATAAAATAGTCTAAACAATATAGCCTATATATAATTGTTAAAAACTGAATTGTAATAGGATTTCAAACAGCTGGTCATCGAAAATTTAAAATAGCCAAGAATTTGGCAAATTAAGTCACGAGTGATACCAATCGGGCCATTAGAAATGAACCAAAAAGTAAATGTTTATTCACCTTAGTACAAGATTATTTAAAGTGCGTAGATTTAATGGTTATAAACCGCATCGTAATACGACGCTGAGAGAGCAGCCAATTAAAAATAGTCTATGAAATTAGACTGAACTTCTATTTTCATTTTGCCGTGAAGGGAAGTTTTTATTTCTTACAGACTTCAAGGTGAAATAATGCAACCTATTTAAAAATAATTATTGAAAGTAATATACAACCCAATTTTAATAACTGTAATGAACAGTTATACAAGCTGTCTTATTTATGTACATTATTTGATACTAGGCCTACATGAGTATTTATGTACGTATATAAATTGTATTTTTAAATAAAATTTAAAACATTGAAACTAGAATACTTTTTTTAATATTCATCTGGTAAATTGATGCCAATCTCTTATTGAAAACCAACGACAATCCCCATGTTGTTTAATTTTTTATCAACACCTACTTCTCCAATGTTTTATGAATGTGTAAAACGAACAAAAGGTCCTGAAACTGAAATCGATGTATTAAATCTGATTCATATGCTATGTGGACATGATCATGGAATCAAATATTTCCTTATCACAAAGGTAAGAAAACAGGCCTACGATTTATAAGATTCTTCCCCCTTAATCGGATGTTATACACGTAGATTCGAGTTTAAATTAGAGGGAAAAGATAACTCACTAAACCAAACAACTTGAAGTTCAAATAAATGTGCCAAAAAAACTTTGATAACCATCGACTCCGCTGATGTACTTTGACTGAATATTACTAGTTACTAGAGAATTAATTGGGCAAAGGTTGTAATTATTAATAAAGAACTGGAAAGAATAAGAAGAATGCTCTTTCCTACACTGCGGTTGATTTTATATTTTTAATTTAATAGGTAAATTACAGAGAATGCAGTGTGTAAATTTTTTCGGTTGCTTGTTAGTTTGAATAAATTTTGTATTCATTAGTTTCAGATCCAATTCAATATGTGTATTTTTTAATTTAGTATTGTTTATACTTGTTTGAACATTGAGGACATATTAGATGTAAGGTTGTGTGTGTCCACCAGTAGGCCATGTAACTGTGATGTACATCTGCTTTCTATTGTTGTGGTTTTCTGTTCATTTTAACTGATATTCAATTTTAAAATTGTGAATTTATAAGGATGAAATAGCGGCGTTGCCTCATGGCAAGTAAATATCACATTTTGCATTTGCCTTTATGACTGCGGAAACCCAAATCAAGTAGGCCGGCCATGGGGTTTGAATCCGCGACCTCTCGAATGCGAGTCAAAGACGCTACCATCTCTACGTTTTCTCTATCTGTGGTGTAGATAAAAAGTGAATATAAATGTAGAAATGCAGGATTTTGTTTACTGCTGTTCTTGTTTTGTTGTTCTATTGTGGCATAAAATACTTTTTTGTTCGACCATATTACAATACACTTATTAGTCTACGTGTGACGTAACGGTATCATAATGACACTCATTTGGACACTGTTTTTCATTTCGAAACTGGTGTGGTATCGATTATTATCGGACAAGGAACGATCTTTAGACCCTGAGACTAGCAGCTGACATCTGTGTAATAAAAATCCTGTATTTAAAATAAAATAAATTCTGTTCATGTTAATTTTAATATCATACTAAAATGAATTCATATCACGGTGTAAAAATTAGTTGGTTTGAAGAAAACAGCAAAAGGAAACTTCGATTTGACTGTCCCCGCAAGCTGTTATCTCTCGTAGAAGACATGAACTACGTCAACCAGCTCGTGTGAAGGTCTGGGAGCTGAAGCGTAACCGGTTCATTTGCGTGAATAGAAAATTAATCATTTAGACTAATTACAATTTTCCTATAATAGTAATTAAGATACTCGTACGAAAATTAAGAAACTAGCATTGCTCGTTTCCTAAATAAAATCCTATCTCAATTAATGTAATTATAGGCTTCTTGCACAATATGCCATTCTGTCATCACACCCAGGAGCAAATACGGCTCAGAACGTATGTTATTACGAAATGTAAACTTCGAGAGCTTTGCTGCGCAGCTTACAATATATAAACCATTCACATCGCAGCGGATTATTAGATGTAAATTTGCCTAAAATTACGCACAACTGATCAATTATATCACACACCAAAGCAATCAACAGGAAGCTTCGTTTTATTAATGCCAGCAAATGCAGTACAAATGTAAATAGATTGAGAATTAATGAACTCAACTTGTCCCTCTGAATAAAACTGTCGAATGACGGTAAATTAATTTGTGGATGAATGCGAAATAATTGACTCGTAACATTGAAAACGCTTCATAAAAGAGACAAGCTGTTCAAGAAACAAGCATTCGTGTCAGCTTTAATCAGTAACTTCATAAAGTTCAATGCTGTGAATTGGTTATATGCAAAGTTAAACTTTCCGGCAATATTCATTGTATTATAAAATAAGCTTTCATAAAGCTGTAGGCCTAAACGCCTTTTTATCTTTTTCTAACGCAGTTATCGTAAGTAGTTTAGTATCGAGATAAAAAAATACCGTATATCCCTAACAAAAAGAACCTGACAGCCCCTATCTATATCCGACTACATGTCTCTGTGAAGAGAAAACTTGATTTCTTTTTTTAACATCGAAGTATATTCAATTAGACATAATCCGAGGATGAGACAAGCATTTCGACGGCATTCTCTTTACCTACCTAAAATGTCATTAAAAACATTTTATTTATAGGTCTAGAGTTATTTTTAGACTTGTTTCGGTATTAATAATCCTCAATGAATATAATCCTCAAATTCAAGGTGTTCAAAAAGGTCGAGGTGACAGACCAATTTAGAACAGCCTAAAAGGCAATAAGAAATTTAGAACCCAAATGTATTACTCTTCTGGATTAAATCACGGAATAAATTTCGGCCCAAGATTATATACAACTCACTAATAAGAAATCATCCTGAACTATATGATCTAAATTTACGCAGATTCAAGAAACAAATTCGGAAAATTTATACAGTCTAATGTGTGACTCACTTTGCATTATCCTAATGTCTTGCTTTTCATTTTCATTATTCATATTTATCGTTTATCTCAAAATACGTATTGTTTAATATGTTTATTTTACTCTTAGTTTCTATTATGTACTATTTATCTTGTTGGCATGTATATTTGTATGTACCATGTATGTATGTGTATGCATTGTATGTATAGTAACTTTACTCTAAATTTTTTGTTTGTGATTCCAATAGTCGTTACATTTTCTGTTACTGTGCTGGATTGTGCACGAGCACGAGCTTTTGCTCATTCGGGCACCAGTATTGAGTGCATTATGTTTTACGAAGGTAAAATAAATTTTAAAATGTTAAAAAAATAAGTAGCAAAGTAGCCAGGGTACCGGTACTTAAACTTATTCACACACAAATTTAAAAGCTCAACTGTATTTATTTTTTAGGTTTGATTAGTTGAGTTTAACCGCCATAAAATTATGTCCATTAGAACATTAGGATCGATTCAATCCTAATTTTGGTGGACTAAATATGGTACTAGAATTTGTCGTAATCATTCGACTGCTATAGTGCTTTCACATTCGCCAGAGGTTTCAAGGCCACAACTTCTCACGTCTAATATGCCCCACTGAACAGCAGTAACAGTATTCCCCTTTGCGCAGAGGAGCTGCGCTGTCGCACACACTCATACGACACTAAGGGGGAACTCCCTACTGGCTTATCATGTGACTGGCATTGGAGGGGTATGATGTCATATGAGCGCGGTAAGTGGGGGTATCATAGGCATGCTACGTTTGGCCTTGAAACCTCTGGCGAATGTGAAAGGACTATAGTTTATAGAAGCCAGCGAGAAACGTAGAAGAAAGAATAAAATTGTCTGATTACTTCGTTCCCCGCTGACGTGCGTAAGCATGAAGTCCGCAGTGAACTGTTTTCTTTCTCCCCAAGATAAAGCCGTGGAATCCTTTCACAGCATGTTTAACAAATCTCTCTATTTTCTCCTTCCTAACGGTTTTGTGCACAGGCAGAAAATTCTAAGACGATGTTAGCAGGAAACGTTTTAAGAACTGCGATGTCAGAAGACAAATCTCTCAGTATTGTCTACTTAAAACTTCAATTATATACTTATTCATTTTATGACGTTATAATGAAGTTAATATTATAAAGGGTGTTAATATTTACGCCAGCTTCTAAACTAGGCAATACATACCAAATACTTATTTTATTTACTTACACATCGAATCTCTATGATTTAACTAAACATTTAAAACAGTTTTAAATGTAGGCTTATTTAGACGAACTTTTGTTTTGTCTTTTCTTTTATTTGTATTTTTAAGCATACAAAATTCGTACTGTTTTAATGTAGCTTGGTGTGTGGAATATATGCTCGTTTCTTAAATGAGTCGAATTCTCATGGCGACATGTGTTAAATTTTCCATAACGTAGAACCTTTGCCTTATCACATAGGCCTAGGAAAACCTCTATTCTCCAAGTTAACTATAGATAAAGACAAAATTCGAGCATATATACATTATATAAACTAAAAAAATATATATATATTGTATTTAGGGCCGAAACATAGATCGTCCCTCCACATTGGCTAAATATGGTTAGTGTTATGAAAAGGAAGATTAATTAAAAGAGGTTTGTAAAAATGCAGAAAATTATTATCTGAATGAAAGAAAAGCTAATTAAATTCTTCCGTCCATAAACTGCTGCTAACTTCATTAGCCATGGTAATTTTATAGAACTACATTGACTATTTAACTAATGAATCAATAACTAATCTGATATAAGAATATGTGGAATTTAAACAAATCGCAAGTGTCTATAATCATAATTGTTTCTTTTAATTTTTTATCACTTTCACTGTATCGCACAAGGACTGAACCCCAAGACATCTTCATAGCAGTAACTTCCTTGATCAAAAACAATTATTATTGAACACAGTGGCGTTAGGATATAGGCTATAGAAGCTGCATATAGGCAAAAGGAGATACGAAAATAATATATTTACTTCTATGCGTGGTCGAACATTTTAAATCTCTTATAATAATACATACAAAATTAATATGACGATGTTATTATAGCATTCAGGTTCACCTGAAAAATAAAACAGCTGAAGGAGAGTCACACGATATGCGAGTTGATGGCGAGACGGTCGGTGTCATTGCTCGTGAACATTTCAAAAACATCCGGACCTCTCATATTGTCTATTTTAATTTATTAACCGGGAATTTAGATAGTTAGCGACGTTATGAGATATGAGATGGTAATTTTATAGAACTACATTGACTATTTAACTAATGAATCAATAACTAATCTGATATAAGAATATGTGGAATTTAAACAAATCGCAAGTGTCTATAATCATAATTGTTTCTTTTAATTTTTTATCACTTTCACTGTATCGCACAAGGACTGAACCCCAAGACATCTTCATAGCAGTAACTTCCTTGATCAAAAACAATTATTATTGAACACAGTGGCGTTAGGATATAGGCTATAGAAGCTGCATATAGGCAAAAGGAGATACGAAAATAATATATTTACTTCTATGCGTGGTCGAACATTTTAAATCTCTTATAATAATACATACAAAATTAATATGACGATGTTATTATAGCATTCAGGTTCACCTGAAAAATAAAACAGCTGAAGGAGAGTCACACGATATGCGAGTTGATGGCGAGACGGTCGGTGTCATTGCTCGTGAACATTTCAAAAACATCCGGACCTCTCATATTGTCTATTTTAATTTATTAACCGGGAATTTAGATAGTTAGCGACGTTATGAGATATGAGAAGCGAGAAAAAATTAACATCATCTCTCAGTTCATCATATTATTTTTTATTTAGATAAGTTAGTAAGAAGCAGTATTTCTCAAATGTACTTTTTGTCATGCAGGTCACTCTTAAAAACCATGCTAATTTTCAGTAGGCCTACTTTATAACACATCCCGTACACAATTTGCAGCAGTGTCACATTCCATTTCATAGCAATGGCATTAAGACAAGTGCCCCTACAAGAATGCCAGGAACTAAGAATTTGCGAAGTCCCTAAGGAAATTAAAGTCGATTAGCACCTTGGCAGTAAAATGTTTATGACCTGCTTTCAATGCAAGAACAGGTGCCTCGATCGTCTCTCTCATTAAAGCAGAGCAAAGGAAATATCTAATATTGTAAAAGTTACAGCTGTGAGAAGAAGAAACATGGAATTCGAAAATATGACCCGACACAAATATAAACGAGTTGTTCAAATAATGATCAGGAATTCAGATTTTCCTGTTAGCGAACTAAATACATAAACAAAGAATGATGTACAGTCGAGTGCACGGAATCATTCCGATACGATGCGCAGTGGTTTATGTCGATAATGGAATTCTAATCCGTTTCGCCATGCCCATTCCCCATCCCTGCTCCACCTCTTTTTTCGCGATGGCGAACATTTCTAAGAGCACATCATGGTTTTAGAATTAATCTTAACCTTGTTGATAAGATAAGTAA
This sequence comes from Ectobius pallidus, assembly GCA_964059195.1. NCBI lineage: Eukaryota > Metazoa > Arthropoda > Insecta > Blattodea > Ectobiidae > Ectobius > Ectobius pallidus. The sequence goes on from CAXKWD010000003.1 coordinate 57,904,615, forward strand.
CTTTCTGTTCGTTGCCCATGTCATTTGTTCACTTCAAATGATTGTATGTAGAGCAAAATTATAACGCACTATTTACAAGGTAATTTAATAAACTCTCCACTTAGTGTGCGTCTTATTCCCCCAGTCCTTGACTCCTGAAACTGAAACTGGCCTTTATACAGAGACTAATGTTTGAATGTTAGACTTATGACATCAAACCAATACGAACCGAGCTCATCCAGGGGCTGGTCTAGACATCCATTGTGAACACATCTTTAATCCCCCTTCACTGTTCACCAAGGCTTGAGTGTTGTTCACTGGCTATAATGCAAGAGGTCCACATTGAACTCAAACCAATGAGAGATTTCTCACTCAGGGCTGGTGTGGAACAAAAGTAAGGAGATTCGATACCAACTTGAAATAAAGAAAAACACTAGAAGAAACCAGAAGCATTGGATAGTTTCCGTGTACTCGACTGTACAATGTCAAGTCTTTATTATGACTTTTTCATTCATATGTTGTCATTTTGCTTTCGACAAGTAATTGTAATTACATTTCAGCCAATCATGTTTTTTCTTCATAAAATGTACTACGGCGGTAGCATTTGTCTGGTTTTGATGTTTCCGTGCCATTTGATTCCTATTTTAACGCTGCTGTTGAATTCATTTCTCTCTGCTATGTATGAAAACTGGTGGTTGCGATAAGCGTGATTCAACTGATTTAGCATGAAGAGCGAAATGATCGAGTTGCTTTGAGCCAAAGACATGAACAGCCCATGGTAAGCAACTACGTGAAACAATCCTATTAAATATAATTCCTGGATATTTTTTCCTAAATAAACTTGCTTATAAAATAACAACCTCTCGTGGTATTACCGTTGACTATTCCATTCATATGAAGAAAATTTGATATTAAACAATAACTTTTAACAACATGTCGTATATCGACCAATCACGGTCGTTTATCTTATAACATGGTTACACAGATCGCAAGGGTGCAATTTTATCAGATAAAACAGCTCCTTACTGGATGCTTCAAAGTATATGCATATGCAGTGATTAATACGTCACATATCTGCAGTGCTGCCAGTGAACAGAATTAAAACGCGTATTTTATACAGCATAACTTATTTAGAAATTGAAACGATTGAAATGCGCATTGATTAAAAACACGATTTCTATTCGGAGCAAGCCAGTTCGTGTGTTGTTATTCTCTTCTGATTTTAGCTTATCTTATGGCCGGTTTCTATAAACTCGCGAATTACCCATGGGTAATTTATCCAATGGACACAATTTACACAAAAATAACACCACACAAACACAAATAATTTAAAGATAGCAATCACATACACTTGTGGCGAGTTTCTAGATAAATGTCCTCTGGATAAATATGAAAATGACAGAAAAAATGTTCCTACAAACTTGGACTAGATCTTTCAAAGGGTAAATCTTCGGGTTAATTTATCCTTTCATGGATGGCTGGATAAAATTTAACCTTTCATAGGATCAATAGTAATATTTAAACAATGAGAATCAAAGCCTTCTGAATTAAATTAACTGTACAACTCCAAGGCCTTGCTCATTGTATCATTGTAGGTTAAATGGAACTAATTTGTCCATGGATAATTTACCCATAGGTAATTCACTAGTTTGTAGAAACCGGGCATTAATCAGGTTAACTGTTTATCATTTCCGCTGTTGATAGCATTGGTTAGTATCTGGTAACACATTCGATTCTTCATTCTTTTAGTAAGCCGTGAACTGGCAGTTAACACAATAGTGATCTGATTTTAAACAACACAAGCAAGAAGGTATTTATTATTTTACCTTTGTTTAATTGTGATAATTTATATATGATATATATTAATGAAATACTCGATATATCCACTCGAGATTGCTAATTTCATTATATAAATTGGTAATCTCTGGTGGGATTACCTACGATAATCAATTTTCAGTTACAATTGTTAAGAATAACCTGTATGGTATGCCAAATCGATCAAAGATGTAAATATTATATAGGCTTATATCATTGTTGTTATGTTTCAAATGTTTTTACAGTAAAATTTTATTCTTCATCATTAATTCATTATACACTTCAATTTATTCTATGTCTCTGACAGTAGGTGTTTATTGCGAGTAATGATTTTGACATTAATAAGAGTAAATATTCAAAATAATAGTAATAAATTTAGCATTTAATGTAATAATTATAAATTCTAAAATAAAATTAGCTACATCTATGCTTACATTTTTTAAGAAGACTAAGGTATTACTCGCCTGGAAGGTTTGAGATTGAATGCCAGGTAGTCTGACTGCAATAAAAGTTGTTCAGACGTTTCCACTCTGCTGAAGAAAGCATTACATTCATATGCACTCAATCAAGAAACGATCCACAGAAGTAGCGTTTAACTGACTGGAAACAGTTGTCGCCGTTCATCCTGATACAATTCCATCTCAGCTTCTGCACAAGGAATTATTTCCGTAAAGAAATCTGAAATCAGTCTTGAATGTGTTTTATTCTATTCCAATCTTTCATTAGGTTAGAAGTGGCAGCAGTTTTAAAAGACAAATCATAGGCTGGAAGATATAGGTAAGTTCTAACTCTAGGTCAAATTGTGCATCTGATGTTGATTGAAGTAGAGGCTCACAGTGCACCATGCTTACAGGTCCTGAAACTCTTCTTCTACATGTACATTTCAGGGTCTAGGCTCTTTTAGCTGTTCCGTCTGCACATTCCATCAATTATTCCCATCACCTTCTAGGAAATCCTTTCTCTCCTCTTCAGAGGATTGTATTTCTTAATCAATATTGGTTGGTATTCCTTCTTCTCTCAATCGGTTCATACAATTTTTCCAATTATGTTTATTTTCTTAGGTTTTGTCTTATAATTTATATATGTTTAATTCTTCTCATATTCTTTTATTTATTATTAAATCCCTCTTATGCATCCTTTAACACTTCTTATTTCTGCAGCCTGTATCTTGCTTTTATCGTTTACTTTTAATGTCCAGGATTCACTTTCACACAAGATCACGGGACTTCCATGGTTTGATAAAGTTTTAGCTTTCTTTCTTTCCTTGTTTTGTTATTTAACGTTATTGCTATGATTCCACATATCTCCTGAGATTTTTTTAACTTAACGTGTTTTCTATGCCCTTGTATGAATCATAACTAACTTCTCATCCTAAATAGTGAAATTTGAAACAGAAACTATTTCCATAAAAAAAGTATTTGCATCAAAACCGACGTAGAGTATGAAAAACTCTTGGCCCGAACCTAACTAAAAATGATACATTTATTTAAGGAAGATTGTATAATGCAAATTATGTCTGCAACCGCCACTTTAAATCCCTAATTCCTTTTCTCCTCACTTTATAATATCAATTATGGTCCAATCATTGAAATTTAAAGGCAATTATATAATTATTAATTTATTATAATGACTTATTACATTACCTATACAATTACCTTTTAGATAGATCAGTATAATTATCACAGAGACCTAACTTTTTCTTTTATTAAATGAGGTAAGCCGGAAATTGTCTAGTAAGAATTATTTCACTTCCTTGAAAAATCTAGACACGTAGGATCATCCTTGCCCGAGATCGAATCCGCGAACTTAGGAACTGAAAGCCATTTCCTCACCAACTATTGCACAAAGCCCGACAGAATAGTTTGAATAGAAACGGAGCTAGTATGCTGGAAACAAAATCATGTACACAAATAGTTTCCTGTCTCCAATGAATGTCCGAAATACAGCACTGAATTAAGCCGGGCGTATGGTATAAGTAGCTAATGATGGATTTAAGAAAGTCCTTATGTTGTGCCGTAGGGTAACGCATGCATTGACTGCTGAGGATTTCAGACTACATGCCGTAACTTGTACTGCAATTTTGACTTCCACTTTAATTTCAGAGCCAATTTCTGGAAACGGGCAAGTAACTTTATACATTTCTGTTAGTTATGTCATATCGTGTCTACCACAAAATTGTGAAGCCAGGTTTCGGCAAGAATATTTCGACGCTTTCCTTGTAGATAGCCTATACTCAATAACCCCTAAGCAAATTCCATCCCATGGAAAAAAGTCAGGGAAAAAGATGATCAACTATACAGAATGCCAGACGTATAATTACGATTTATTTTTATTACAAAAAAGACAAGGATTCCAATATAAGAACTCATTTCTGCACTATAATATTCAGTCGTTAAAATAATTGGTAACCATACTTCTCTTCATCTCACTGATTTACTAGGTCAGATAAGAGATGACAAAAATGAATAATACAGTATCACGATGTCTTCATTTATCATTGTGACTGAAGATTTAATGAGTTTGGGAAAGTTCGTAAACGAACTGAACTAATGTGAAAAAAATCCAAGAGGCTCTTCAGTAGACAATAAAAACTTACTGTTTTACAAGTACAAGCGGTATTATAATATATATTAAAGAAAATTAAACTAATTAAAAAAGGTTCTATAATTTTTTAGGGGATCCTGCGAAAATATTGTAAGATATTGTGAATCAAAACTTCTTTAAGGTTAATTACAAAGCGATTATTGAATATAAACCTAATGTGTAGTTAATTTCATATAGGATATTAACTTCAATCCTATCTGAAGGAAAAACAAATACTTAACAAAAATGTCAATGTTTTGTTATAACGAACTGTAACAAGCTGTAACTGTAACTGTAAATGAAAATGTAACTGTAACAAACTGTAAATGAGTACCGGTACTGGTTTGTGAGCCTACAGCGTATTTTAGTATCCTGGTAAAGTATCTCTACGTCCTTAATCATAATTCTGTCCTGTTTCTTCGTAAAATAAAACGAAGTGACATGATGTTTTTATTAGCGCCAGGCTGCTGAGCCTATACGTAAAATATAAATCCCCTTATTGAAATTTATGAAATAATATGTCGTTATCGTCATCCGTTGAGCGTCTTCATTATCTCCCATGATGATGGATGTGCTTTCCTCTTCCTTCTTTTCTGTTAAAATGAGAAACACGCTCTTGCCTCCTTATGTAAGATATATCACAAAACCGGATCATGTGGAAAGCGTTATTGTATTTTAAATCTCAGCACAGTTCTAAATATTACGACAAAAGCTTTCTTCACAATGGTCATTATTAACTTACAATGTTTCGACGCACTTGATTTCAGTTATCAGTAAGCTTGGCTACAAATAAAATGGAAAATGTCATTAAGTACTTTAAGGTACTTTAAAAATCTTAGATTAATATTCGTTATGCCATCTCATCATCATCATCATCATCATCATCATTTTCTTCTTCTTTATGGGATAGGTCCCTTGGTCTGTTCCATCTCCAGAAAACTGAACCCGCCATTGTTTCCTGGATCTGCCTAGAGGTCTCTTTCCTCGTGGATTGTAAGTAATTTTTTCACGTTTGTGCTATTAAACTCACCTTTAAGAATTCTCCGTATTATACTTATTAATAAGTGATGAAAAGTCCTTACCTCAATTGATTTTTGCGTGATATTTAATATGTCTACATTGCACAGTAAACATCCAAGTTTGTTTAAACATTTAATATTTTGTTATTAACATGATACTATTAAAATTTCGTCATACCACAATATAACCCTTCTCCCATCTAGAAGAATTAGAAAAACTTTAGCATCATACACCATGGTCTTGAACACTAGTGGTTAAGGTGAAAATTAATGTTATTTCAACAACTTGTATAAGGAGAATAGTTTTACTTTTCAAAGAAATAAAACTAAAGTGTTAATACTACCAGTAGTAATATTAGAGTAATTATAAGGAAAAGGTCAATTATTATTATTATTATTATTTAATAATACTACGCGTAACAACCATTATTACATTCAGTATCATTATAGTTAAATCAAATGAAGAGAGCAAATTGTCCACATGTGATTGGACATAAAACTGGCAAGAGCTTCTACATAGTTTCAAGTGTCATAAAAAAAATAACTTATTTTCTCTATAAGTTTCTAAGTTAAGAAATCACACGGAAGCTTTCGTTTCTGCTATTTAGCTAAAATATTATATTTTATTTGTCTTGAAATGCTATCCTTTATTGCTTCGCAGTCGGTGAACCAACAAAAAGAAAATCGCTGAAGCTTTTCCCATGTCAGTCGTTTTATTGGCTTTACTCCTATCACCTCAATTAATTAACAAGAACTAAGAAGAGTCTGTAAGAGATACGACATACTCAATTTTCCATCTCAGTAATATTAAACTACAGCTCCTCGAAGCAAGAAGCACTGTTAACTTGTTATGGAAACAAAAGTTTCAGTCTGGTTTCAAACAAAACTAAGATTCGCTGCAGACATTCTATCTTAAATTAAACACTCGGTAGATGTGATTACACATTCTGGCAGAAACATTTAGTTCGGAGAGGGAAGAGGATTTGATGTTCGAAATATCGAAGAGCGCTTTGCTTAAGGCAATTATAAAGACAAGACACTTTACCAACATATGCACCAGTCTGCGTTTTAACCACGTGCCCCACCTCCCCAACTACCCAATCTCCTTCTCTTAGCAAAAGTTATCAAAACGAGTCGATACAGAACTCCTCCCAGCTACAGTACCTACTTTGCAAATCAATGAACCCAGAACTTTACCCACCACTAGAAGGATTCTCTCGCTCAGTGGGAAACAAATATTTATTGATAAAACAATTAGGCTACGCTCTAATAAGCTCGACGTAAAATTAAATCGTTGTATACTATAACTTTTGAGTAATGTTTTCAGACTTCGAAACAAATAAGGATCTGACATAATACGTTTATTGAACACTGATTTTCTTCAAAGGAAAAGTGCATTCAAAGTACGGGTTGATTTCTGAATTCCTTATAAACGAAATGTTGAATCTTTGTAAATTTAGTACCAATTACCCTTCTTAAAAATGAAGGAAAGGATACACTTATGGAAGAGACTAATATTTCATTCTCTCTCTCCCTCTATCTCTCTCTTTCTTTAGTGTACGAGTATCTTTATCATGATGGGCACGAAAATTAAACTGATTTCCTTCTATCTGAGAAACACAATAACAAATTATAATTAATTACGTATTCGATATTTTGTTTAAACGAAACCAAAAAATCCCGACAATTTGATTAGATTTTTGTAAATTAATTTCAACTTACAGATATGGAGCAATATCTGCATTCTCTCTGAACATGTGCATATGTATATTTTGCACTAGATGACACGGTAACCTCCAAAATGGTTCCATGGTACGTAATTCATTAGACAGGGGTGCCCATCCCCCGTAGTTTAGTGACTCACCCTCCAGTTTCTTGTAAAGCAGCCCCCCTTAAAAATAGTGGAATAAAAGTAGGCCTACTCTAAAACATCTCACAGGTTCGTTTTGCAAACATTTGTACTTGCTAAATAAAATATCTCTTTTAATACTCTTGTACCACAAATAACTATTAGATAGGCCTAACTGGAATCACTACTTAAAATAGTAAGCAAAGTTGGCATATGTTGATGTTGTATCTCTTTCCTGATTCCTTAAATAACGTGACATTATGTTGCTCCCCAGGGGTAGCATGTGTGGAATTCACCCAGGAGATATGTATCACAAGATAAATATACATCTTTGTCAAAAACAGTACACAGATTATGCGGCGCAGAGCCAGTCACAGTTTATATAATCTCGGCTACTATGTTTCAAAATGTCAAGTGCTTCACACTTGCCGTTAGAAGGTTTCATCCTTTCAAGCGTCGCTATCATTTTATAAGCTTATAAAGAACAATTTTCCACACGTTTAACTAAAGAAAATGAGTGAAAGTCAGACCTGCCTAAACGGCCACTTTCAATTAGAGGTCACCTCAATAAACGAGAATTTTTCTGTGGAACCGTTAATTTTCCCATTAAACTTGTGTTAATTCAAGCATAGGGACTAAGTAAGGGCCATTTCAAAACATAGTCAGTACGAACAAAAAATTAATAAGAGTGCAAAAATGTCCTATATCTTTGAGAAAAAAAGTGGTGTTTATCAACAGTATTATTATTATGGTTCAACAAAGGAGAGATGACAATATGAAGAAAGATGTAACAATGTTTTATGTAAGGTCCGCTTACAACGTTGTTACAGGATCAAGTAAAATGTTGTACTACAGCATGTCTAAAAGAAAGTTCTAAGTGTTTCTTAGAAGGTGCAACCCTGATATATTCATATGGAAATATTTTACAGTGCTGTTTAGTACTGAAAACCGCACAGTGGGATGAAAATTCTTTAACGCCAGCTTAATTTGCTTTCTACATAAAACGTTGTTACATGTACTTCATTTGGTTCGTCCAATGCTAGTTTCACAACTTTCCTGGAACTGATAATTATTTTCCTTCGTCCCTTCCTCTTTTTCACACATTGTATTTCCACCTACCATATTTTTATGGCGCTTTCTGTCCCTATTTGCATGCTTTTGAGCAGCAGTTGACAGAAGCATGGGCATAGCAAACTCTATTTTCGTTACTTAGAATGTTGTTGCAGGTTAGCCAGTATTTCACATCCTCCTTCCCACGTAACCAGTGCTACTTTTGTAGAAATGCAAAAGAGTGCATAAAACCCAGTTACACGGAAATCAAACTTTTCAAAATTTCGTCACTTAGGACATTGTTATAGCCCATGCTTCAATTTCCCGTCCCTTGAACGGCCACCTCACACTGCTGTCAGTGGCCACACACATTTCAGACAATGGCCTGGATTAAACGGAAAGTCGGACGATTACTTTGTTCACCCCTCAAACCGTTACACAGTCTTAATGATTTCAGAAGTCAAAGTCCATTAACGCAAGTGCAGTTCGGCAATTTGAAAACTGGTAACCATTGTTGTCTCTAAAGGGGGAGATTGCAGCTCTCCGTAACATACAGTCATTGTGTTACATCTTAGATGAACAGTACGACGAGATGAATAGTGTCCCGCATCTGAATAGACTTTTAGAATTCTTTGAAACATGTTCCGTTAAAAAGAGATGCAGAAACACTACAAAACAAACCACATTGAAATTATTTCTAGGAAAAAGTTAATTGCAAAAATGTCTCACTACAGTACACTCTTGTAAATTAAAGTAACCTGCTGCATAATTATTCCTCTGTTCATATAAGCATCGAGTACCTAAAGTAATTGCATAATTATTTAGAGTAAGTTGATTTCTTTTCCGTTTATTGTACTGTAAGTAAATTAAATGATGTGTTAGTCACTCAGTGAATACATATGATTGTTGTTTTTAATATTTTACTGCTGTATCTAATCACTTGATGAAGCTGACCTCTTCACAGATTTTGAAAATTTCATTACTTTAATTTAGCGGTCACCTGTACTAACGGCCATTTTTCGGAAGTACGACTGGTGACCGCTTTAGGCAGGTTTGACTGCATATTAATACGGTAACGTATAATCTAACTTCGTTAAATTATGGATATGGGTTATGATTTAGTAATATCCCGCCAAAACTTAATTGCAGGCCGACAATTGATATTCTTCTTGAGTATGCACACAAAATGAAGAATATCGTGAAGAGATTGTTGTAGTAAATGAAGTTCAAGGCACAATAGAACATTCAGACTTAAGAATTGGTACCACTAATTTGAGGTAAATTGTGTTACGTCATTTTTAACCAAATCAGTTTAGAGATATATTGCTTTGATCACAAAAATAAAGTAAATCAAAAGTATCTACCTAATAGATTTTTGCATCATGAAGCGTCTTTTAGCAAGCAGCAATTAAAAAATGTATTGTTTAGTGTGTGTGTATATATATAGGCTACAGGATATATAAGAATAACAGAATTTAGTAATTTCTCATTTTCATTATTTTGTCCATTGGTCTATTCATATTCTTTAAGTGGAGTATTGTATCTTTTGGAGAGACAAGAATTACATGAATTTATTGTACATAAGCTATTATAATAATGTGTATATATATATATATTTATTTATAATGAATCAATTTCAGGAGATATAAGAATTACAGAATTTAGTAATTTCTCATTTTCATAATTGTGTCCATTGGTCTATGCATATTGTTTGGGAGTATGTTTAACTTCTCTATCGTTCATAATATACTATCCAGATCAGTTATAGAGCTGGGTTTAATGTACACAGACAGACTTACGGAACTATGAACCGCCTGTGCAATGCTTTCCGGTTCGCGATGGCGACGCGCGTTGCCGATTGCGGCTATCCTAAGGTCGCGCTGATACAACCATACAAAAATTTCCTTAACTATATTTAAAGTCTTCATTTATCAATGGAAATGCTCAATGGAGATGCTTAATCTGGCCACCATCGTTGTCATTGAATTTTCACCTCTTTAAGAAACCATCCATCACTCGCCGTATTTCACGTTATTGAAATGCTGGCAATTTCCTGGTGGATATTTTGTTTTAATTCTTCCGGGATGTGTGGGTTTATCTTGTATATACTTTGGTCAGAGTTTTTTCAGACTATGATATTTTCGGGAAGAACATGAGTGTTCGAAAACAGGGTGCTTAGGAAAATATTTGGGCCTAAGAGATATGAAAATGGGGACTGAAGAAAACTGCAATAACGACTAGCTTCATAACCTATACTCGTCACCGGATATAGTAGGGAGAGGAAAGACATATCTCAAAAATATTGGCGGGGAGACCCGAAGGGAAAAGACCACTTGGAAGACCTAGACGTAGGTGGGAGGACAGTTTTAGGGTAGATTTTGGGGAAGGAGGATTTGCGAGGGATGATTGGGTGGAGTTAGTACAGAATACGGTTGTATGGCGGGCTCAGGTAAGCGCAGTATTGAACCTTCGGGTTCCATAAAATAGACAATATTTATTTTGCTTATTTTGGAATTGTCTACTGCCATTGAGTAAATAAGTAAGGTATGGGTAGATATTTTCCACTCTATAATAGGTCTTAAAGTGAAATAAGTAAGTCTTTCTCACTCTGACGTAGATACAAATAATGTGCTAGAGTGTGACAGACTTACTTATTTACCTTAGGGTCGGTTCCAGGGCAAAAAATATCTACCCATTCCACTGTCTCACAAGACTCTTACCAAAGTATATTTTACGTTTTAATTTATTACTTTTTGCTAGGTTTCTTAGACTGAACACTACCGGTGGCCTGAAATATATTATACAGATTATAAATTGTTGTACGGCCGAGAATCGTATCCCTAAAACTGACGCTACACAGTATAAACAAGTTCATCCCCGATGCTGAGGTAATTATTTTGAAAACACGACTGTTTCCAGATCATTAACTTCCCTTAATACATTGCCCTTTTAACACGAATACAGCACTGTTTATTCCTGAGCTTGCTTAGTATTTCGCATAATTTACGTGAAATCACAGGGTTATGTTTGGGAACTACATGTAGTAGTTGTTTAGTTGTTTAGAATTGAGCAACATTTCCTCTTTAAAATCTCCGTTGGAATGAGCTCGGAATATTTTAACAAATATTGCCCAATCCAGGCGAAGGCAAATGCTATTAACTGGGCCAGGGTTATTCTGTACTGGTTCACAAACTTTCCACGTTCGGCGTTAATTCCATTCGGGGGAATTGTATTTTCCAAAGAACTATTTTGTTGCTCGTATACTGCAAATATGTGCACAGTTTTGCTGTTGCAAATAGCTGTATTACAGCTTAGAGTTATAGTTGGCTTCCAACTAGGGTGTCGGAAATAAGGTCGAGAATATTATGTACATCCCCTTTCTGTTAAAATGAAACTTGCTTTTGACCTATATAGTGTAAAGAGTTTGAAGGCACTGAGTAGATAGAACACTTGGTTTCAGCTAGATATTTAATTTTTGAAGGCTATAAATGTCGTATTATTTTGAGACTCTTGTAGTATTTGTAACTATATTCTGTGAACTACACTCTGATAAAAGTCTTCATTAGGCCCTATACTGCCTTCAAAGTTTTCGACTAGGAGTTAATGAAAATGTTTTTATGGAATTTATACCGACTTAGCACATAACATCATCGTAAACATAATGTTTAATAAAACATTTGAATCTTCAAATGGACGGGGTGTTTTGCTGCTTTCTTGAAATTTCGCGTTCTTGTTGCCAGCGAGTGAGTTCGTTAATTAGTTGGTTAATTAGTAGGGCACGGCACTTAATGATAATAAATTAGTGAAAAAATGCAAAATAAAAATTAATTTATGCCCTGAATATAGTAAAGAATAACACAAAATGTTAAAAAAATTAAAATATCCATTAATAGCCTACAAATAATTAGTTTTTTGTTAGAAGTAATGAGTTGATTTTAGAGAGATATTTAATGCGTACAGTGTGTTACGCATAAATTTACAATATGAAACACTTATTTTGTTAATACCGAAGTGAGTAAATTGATACTACTTGGACACTCTGTGTGGAAAAAAGAATTCTGAATTGGCATGCCCATCAAATTGCCCTTAGCAAATACCTCACTCAACTCCATCTTTATTTGGAACAGAGTAATAACGGACATGCTCTGATGAGATCATTATGTACATTCCTTTAAAATAGGGGTAGTAGGTACTACCTATACCATATTGATTATTGTATGCAGGTATTGATTAAACCATATTTTCTTAGAAATGTAGTGGAGTTCAAAATGCACATTCCTTCAGCGATACCGCAACTCTGCTTTGATCCCTCCGGACGTTATTTGCTTATAAAGTTATAATATACAAGTAGTCCTATTAAATACCGAAATAATCATGGAAAATTCAAAATGTAATGTAACACTTTATTTTTAAAACTCCAAAATGACCTAAACATGATGTCCAAAAATGATCTATCCCTTGAAAATGACGAAAAAAATGCAAGGATTGCAAAAACAAATTACACATTTTAAGTTAATTAATGCATTTGTTTATATATATTAGGGCTGTACCGATTAATCGATTAAACATTTAATCGTCGATCAATTACATTTTCCGATTAATCGGTTTAGTCGAATTCTGAAAAACGTTTTTCGAGAAATGGGTCAAATGACCAAACTCCTTTCTCAGTGCCGAGTTAGAGAGTTTTTAGTGCTGCCGGTATTATTGTAAACAAGCTACGATCGTCTCTTGAACGTTCAAATGTCAACAAACTCATATGTCTCAAGTCTTGGCTTTCGACAGTAACCGGAAAAGCAAGTTTTGTATATATTTTTTCACTAGTTAACTAATAAAGGTATTCATTAATTCAGGATCATCTGATTATCTGTAGTGTAGTAGTTATTAAACGTGTAAAACAATATTAAATGTATACTTTGGTTTCGTTTAAAATACCGACCTGTTTGTCGATTAATCAGTCGATTAATCGATTAAAGTCAAGCGTTAACTCGATTAGAAATTTTAATCGATTTTCAGCCCTAATATATATATATATATATATATATATATATATATATATATATATATATATATATATTCGGGCTAGCTTTCAACCTACATATAAGAAAGATGCAAGTTAATCATCAAATGTCTTTTCCTATTAATCAATTACATCCGAAAGTTAATACAAAATAATTTTATAGTTTGCTGGAAATAATAAAATTCCATAATCTGACGCTGTGTAGGAAAGTGCATCCTATAGACTAGTACAATTAGTGATTCTATTGCCAACATTCATAAACATGTTCCGTTTGTGTTCTCTTCCTTTTCGTTTTTTTGAACTTGGTTCCAACTTCTCATCTTCCAATTAAATATTTGCATTGCAAAATTAAAAAAACCACTTCTAATTAAAATACCATAATGATTAAAACTAGTTTTTTGTGACATTGTCGTGTTTTGCTTCGATCCGTCGGAAAATCATTAAATCTCTGGTCTCCGAATTTGTGATTTCTTCATATTTACTGAATCTACAGACGATTGAAAAGCTCATAAATAAAATTTGTTGTGTATGTCATTCAGGTAGAACCCAATTCGTGAAAAAATGGTTAGTCATCCTGAGGCAATGGAACAAGTTGAAATAGGCATGACTTTGTATCAAACTACACTTCCTTTCTAGTTGACAGGTTCTTTGATAAGATAACTTCCATCAATAATTTCACATATGGGTAGAATAACAATTACAAAAGCCCACTGATTGTAACCAAAGAAATATGAACAAGATGCATATCTTGTAACAAATTATATATGTAGATATGAATAATTTAAACAAAGTCCTGACTACTTCAAGATATGTGTACTATAACAAATACATATTTGAATAAGATACGACAGTCTACTTCCAATTGTTTTCAGGATGAAAAGAAAGTTGGCCTACTTAACAAATACCGATATTGGCTAGGTCTGTCCTAGGGCAATTTAATTTTAAAGCTCTGGACACTTGACTTTCTGCATTCACCTCTGTGAGAGAGAAAAATAGGATACTCCGTATAGAGATGCTCTGATAACAAAATAAATAATAATAAACATTCTTATCTCTGTCCTTTGATTGATTAAAATCTTCCATATATAAGTCTGTCTTGATTTATTTTAATGATTCCATTTTTTTATGTAGGAGATCCACTCTTTATGATTCAGTGCATTCGTTTGGTGTCTAAATTAAAAGGCATGAAGGTTTTTCAGGCTACCAATAAAATAGGTCATACCTGTGAAGTTCTCACTGTATGCAAACCTTTCTGCATCATACTCGAAAAAACCTCATATTTAATCATAAAAAGGTACAAGTATTAAGTAAACGTTCAACTAACTTGGTTATGCGGTTTATTTTGGTCGTAGATGTCTTGGGAATGTTGCTATAATCCCCGAAGACCGTATTTTTAAATTAGGAGACTTGATTAAAGCTGAAAAGTGTTTTAAAAAAGAACGAGGTCAACCTGGCCGTTATAATCTTCATCAATTCCAACGGCTTGGTTACCACAAACGCAGAAGGTAATTTGAATTTAATCCACTAACAGTAAGATACTAAATTTATTTTATCGCAATATTACATTTGTGTTCATTTTCTAACCTTTACTAAACGGAATGGTAGCATATTATATAGTGGCTCTATCCTTTAACCGGTACTTTATAATAGTTTTGGAACAAAATGAAAAATTTCTGAGCGGTACACCTGTCATCGTTGATCAGCAGGTTTGATATCTGGGATTATTTTTTTAACACTTCTTTGTGTCCGAGGTTCCTTCACTAAGTTAAGCAAATCTTTCATTCGATTTTCAGAACAAAGAAGATTTTGGGATGTTTAAAAAATGAAACCACTTTATTGGGTTTGTAAGGGATGGAAGAAATATAACTCTCGTTAATGTAACGGAACGTTTAGTCCCTCCCCTTTAATCAATTCAACGTTGATATGTGCAATTTGAAACATCAAGAAAATGTTGTCGCTCGCACGCAAACGATTTGTCACATGTCTCCTGTACTCGACCTATAAAAGACTATGTTTAATTTATTAGCGGTAAATAAAAATATAGAAAATAAATTTACATACGAATCTTATAATCTGCGGGAGTGAAACTAATTTTTCTGTAAGACAGACTGTGCTGATTTATTATTTGTTTACTGTACTTATTATAATACCCAGTTTCGTCTCTGTAAATATGTTCGCTATTAACGACTTTAAGTTCAATTTAAAATTATATTATATTTCTTCATAAATCAGCAAGCATATTAAAATGTTAGCTATTTCTTCTGCGTAAAATGCATCTCTCTCTCTCTAACGGTGTGTAAACTTGCTTCAAAAAGGATAATGTAATGTTTTTAACTCATGAAGTACTCATTTCGGAACCAATATATTCATTTAAAAATCACCTCTGACAACCAAAAACAATACACTGATTGTATATCACATCATAATGTACTTTATTTATTAAGATTTCCAGGCTCACAATAAGTGGGTGGAAACATAAGATTATTTTAAGGGTCATAGAGGAATAACTACTAAAAAGGGGATCTATTATGGGCTATAAATTACAGGAGAGGAGAAGAATTGTGGATGAAAGTGGTGGCAAAGAAAATAATATTAGGACCACTGCAACATCCTCAATGTCAAAATTTATGGAGGGGTATAAAGCAAGGGGTTCTCACAACTTTAGTTAATGATTAATTACCTGATTTCACGATTTGAATTTACAGTAGGCGGATCGGTTGATGGTGTTACTTAAACATTGAAATAAATTATTGCTTCCTGCGTTTTACATCGTGTGCTATTTTCGTCTGAACAATTTAAGAAACAGTCAAAACGTCACCGGGACCTACAGATATGCCACGGCTTTTGGACTCCAGAAACTTGGGAAATTAGGTTTTCGCGGAAACATAGATGAGGATTAGCTTATACGGAAGCTTATATTTAGCTTGTATAGAAGAGGAACGTTGTAGCGATCCTCCCAAGGATCCGCTCAAATGGTGTGAAGCCAGTTAAAATAAGTGTGAAGCCAGTTAAAATAATCAGTTTCCATAGGGGAAGTCTGGAAGATTCCCCCTCCAACGTTCCTAACTTTCTTAACAGAGTCGCAAACTGTGTGTTGCCAGCTATACTGCCCTTAAAATCCAATCCCTGAAGAAGTATCGACACCGTATGTCCTTGTCCATCAAGATTAGCAAGATTACCGGCAACAGGATAAATTTTCAGCGCTTATAAAGAAAATTAATAATAAACTTAACAGCTTTTAATTACCATTTCACTTTCAGGCTCAAACAGAAAGTTTCATGAGCGATTCTCATACGAGAATTTGCACTGAAGGATCGCTTATCCATCCTCTTCAATGTAAACGGAATACTTGTTTGCTCATCCCTCCGAACTGCATTAACACAAATCAAGCTTTCCTCAGAATATACAATGCACATGTTGATTAAGCCAAGCTTTGCTATTTGCAGACAAACTAATTTGACAATTGCAAGGGATGCTCTAACACGGCTACGGTAAATAATTTATTACTACTGAAATTGAAAAATATCGTATATACTCGTATTCCGTTAAAAAGACTATTAAATATCCAACTCTCGGGCGGTGTATAAAGTGGATCAGACTAGCAGAGGAACAAATTTTAGTATACATTGTAATCTCATCTTACCAACCGATTTGAATGCCAAAATGTGGTAACTTATTTATTTTAAGGTGCTTATCAAGATATATTTAACTGATCACCTTAAATCTTTATCTCTAAATATTACTACCATTACCGTTTTCCTAGGTTACAGATCCAGGTTTCATTTAGATCCAAAGACACAGGACGTCGGTTCGAATGGAAATTTCATTCTGGCAGTGTAGGCACTTGACTCTAAAATAAATTTATGATAGGCTTCAATGCCCATTTTGACTCGCTAGCATTCTATTTTAAACTCTCTAAAAGCCATGGTTTTATACAAGACGTCAGGATCTTGCCAGGACCTCTTCTTTTATTGATATTTAGTAGCCGGTATATAACGAAAGGTCGTGTATGCTTATTTTCATTTATTCTTCACAACTATCAGCGGGGTGTGTAGAGTAAAATTGTATAATCCTAATTCTCTTATACTCTTAAAAAAAAGCTTACAAAATTCTTACTTAAATTCAGATTTTGGATTCGAACCACGACTCTGCGAAGTTTCGTCTGCGACAATGTCTATGTCAGAAATATAAATAATAGATTAATTATGCAATAGCCTATCTAATCCTTAAAACCCACGTCTTTAAAGAATTGCAATACCATAAAGCCCTGTGCAAAGCCGTTTTTGTGACTCTTTTAACGTATACAGCCCACGGTGAGGCACCATAACTAACAGTACGCCAAAGGAATAAGTTAATCTTAGTTCGAAGAAAAGCCCCGCTTACAGTTACACATGCCTAATCGACAATATCAAATAATGCGTTAGCGTTAATTGCTGGAGAAATACCAGCTGACTTGCTGGTTGAAGAAAAGACAGATAGACTAAGAGAGCACCTTATAACAAGGATAGGCGAAGCAGAAATTGCACAGGAAACGTACAACGAAAGAAATTGAAAATAAGCATATTCGCAGCCTAGAGAACACACTATAAACAAGTGGAGGCATATCACAACGGGCTTAATCATAAGCGACTACTTTCCGACTGTTAGAGATAGACTTAAACAGAAACATTTGCAGATAGATTACGTGACAGCACAGTTCTATTCTGGACAACTAAAGTTGTAAACACAGTATTCTAATAGTTTGCAACGTAAGGTATGTAATAGGAATTAGAACACATCAGGAGATTGGCGATGTCTAACTTGCCAGATTCGAGATAACCTATCGTGACGTATCTCAGGAGAAAGCTCAGACTCCTGGGATTAGACCGAACACTACATATGGGCAATAACCCAAGTGCCCGGGTCGCTGCGGGAACCTCTCGCAGCAGCCGATCCGAGTATGGTTTTGGGGATTTTTTCCTCATTCATTAGACAGATGACTCCGACAGACAGATGACTAAACACGAAAGGAGTTACAAAATCCTATTTGTGCTGAATTAACAGCTAGCTCAAAACACAATTACCCACAAGCTTAAAGTATACAAAAGCGGGAAAAAATATATAAAAGCAACAGAATTCAAGCGCTGAGAAGTTGTTAGGACTGGAGTATGGTCTGTGGTCGAGGGTTACGGGGGTGGTGAAAGGCTAACAAAAAGAAACATCGAGAACATATGACGTGTTAGTTCTATGGGGATATCAGCAGGCCGTGAAGTATTAACATACATTGTTTTTATGTTATTGGTGTGTTATCCTTCTGGTCATTTTAAAATTGATTTAAATTTTGATGATTACAGAACAAAACAGCGGCAAGGAGTTATTGCAAGCAAACAACCCATCTGGCATTTGCCTTTACGACTGGGGAAAATAATGAAAAATCGCAAGTCAAATTGGCAACGGGATTTGAACCTGGGACCTCTTGAAAGCGAGCCCCAGAGACATCCCACTCAGCAAATAAATGAAGAATGTTTGCTCATGCAGCTTCCGAGTTAGTACAGTCTAAAAGGAGCATAAAAAGACGAGATGGCTTGAAGTAGAGTAAAGTGTAGTAGGCTATAATAATTAAATGTGACATGAAGGACATTCATTAATTTGGGAGCCTGATCGTGAAAGAGGAACGTGAGGCGGTGAAAATAAAAAGGACTGGAAGAGTCTCGAGATTTTCCACATGAATAACAAGACCCTTGAACACATCAACATGCAGGAGAGCTGCCGCAAGATCAACACTCTTAATGCAGGCTTGCTGCCTCTTTGTTGCCATCAAGTAGCGTCGCCGCTAGCTACCACTAACACCCCTTTCTGTCTGCCCGAAATTCTTATACAACACGAAAGTATTATTTTGTCGCAGATAAAAATTAATTGGATGAGACAAAAACGATATTAACTCACAAAATACATTATTTATGCTCGCGTAACCTTGTATTATAATTAAAAATCAGCACGCTGACCATATATAAAATCTGCTGTATAGAATATAGAGAGCCGGATTTTACCGACTATTCCACTCATCCGCCGTGTGTTTGATATTGACCAATAACGTTTAGCAATTCCTCGGATATAGACCAATCACGGCCGTTTATCTTACAATATTCTTGTAGAAATCGCGGTGCAAGCCAGTTCGTGTGCTTTTATTTTCTTCTGCTGTTAGCTTACCTGAACGAAGATATCTATGTCTTATATGCACAATTGGTAGCACTGGTCACAACATGGATATGGTAACTTCAGTCGTAGCACTGGTCACACCAAGGATATGGTAACTCGAATAGATTCATGGACGGTTGATTCTTAGTATGCCGTGAACTTGCAGCTGCTAGTTTTGTTTTTATATAACAAAGCACGATAGTAATTATTTGTATAATCCGTTACATTTTTATTCATGGAATAGTCTTGATAAATCCAACTCGAGTTAACGAGTTACATCAGATAAATTCGTTCCCGCTGCGCAGTCGCGAATCTATCGATAAACTCGTCAACTCTCGTGGGATTACCTATGATAAATTCACGAACAACTCACCTTGAGAGAATCCGGAACTCGACTTATATATATTGTGATTAATTAACGAATACTCACAGAATGAAATATGTAATTAATATCGAAAACCACGAAAATGAATAAAGCCCATCGCTATTTGTGTCACTGTAAGCGACATAACCCATGGCGATATAATCGATATTGTCACATCAGCGATAGTCTCGCAGCACCAACACTTTTCATGAGTAGTTCTATTTTCTAGATTAAAACTCCTTGCTACTAGGTATTTAATAACATCGTGTAATTAAATATTGTAATCATTATTATACGAGATTGGACATGCTTTATTTCACGTTAAATTAGATGTCATTTTCATATTTCCTTTCAATCGTAGGCAGCTTACAGTAGCCTACATATAAAGTGAGTTAAATTATTTTCTTTTTTATCAAAGAAGTATCAGGTTTAAAGGTGTTTTACTGTTCAGTCCTTGTGAATGTAGCCAACTAAATACAATTGCATGTAGGTGCGATAAAATTAAATTGATGTAAGTAAAATGTTAGTATTATGATGATCGACACTTGCGGTTGGTTGAAATCTCACATTTTATTGTATTACATTGGTCACTGATTTATGAGCAAAGGAGTCAGAAAAATTTACACAAGAAAGTAAATCGTAATTTAGGTTATATCGCCGGGCCTTCTACTCAGGGAATAATAATCTGGCTGTTTTCATAGCTTTTTCCAAGAAACCACCCTGTTAATCAAAACCATGCTGCTATTCTTATTGTCGTAACACCATTATATTGTGTACTGAGTTATCAACCTAATTAACTGTTATATTTTCAGTTCACAACTGCATTAGCAGGAATGTATCGTTTATTTTCTTTTACAAAAAATGTAATAAGCAAAGTAGAATACTAGTTTTATTTTA
Source organism: Ectobius pallidus (assembly GCA_964059195.1). Taxonomy (NCBI): domain Eukaryota; kingdom Metazoa; phylum Arthropoda; class Insecta; order Blattodea; family Ectobiidae; genus Ectobius; species Ectobius pallidus. Next base: position 57,925,365 of record CAXKWD010000003.1, read on the forward strand.
TGACTCAGAGCTTCAATTTATTCCCGCTTTATACAGCATAGTACATCGCCAAACTGAAAAAAAATCAGCACATGTCACATTCATTAAACGAAACTCAAAATAAATGCACACATGGAATGGTAAGTACGTGTGATATGACTACCTTGGTGGTTTTGCTCAGCCTGTATTAATGTGCCCTCGGTTTACCACAAACAACGAATTAACTCTGTACACAGCAACCGCGTCACCACACATAATAATTGAGCCAATAATAATTCACTTTCATTGCGGTGAATGTCATTTGGTGATAATTTTATTGCTTTTAAAACTCCCATATTTCTGTACAGTCTTTAATTGAAATATGCTATTAATTTTTTATGTGCACCAAAAAACAATTTCGCTGCAACAAGTACTCAGGTTATAAAAGCGTAACAAACAAACATGCACTGTAATTAAAATACTATAATTAGTTTCGTGTTTGATATTAATTGGTATAACCAAAACTGGATTTTTCTTACATAAATAATATTATTAACAATACTAATAAAGCTTTGGTGAGTTGTTCAAAAATAATAGCGATATTAATAACAAATAGGCCTACCATAACATTTCCTTGCATATTTTAATGGTTATAATTATTCCAGATATTCTAAAAAAAATTAAGTGCAACAATAGGCTCTCTACTTAGATATTCAATTCCATCATTTAACTTGCCTGTATTAACTTAATTTCATTATTTAACTTGGGACATATTAAGTTATTATCGTTACTAATTTGTTTTTCATGTTAATACTTAATTTTGGGTACCTTAATTTGTTAGGATTATAGCTAGCCAGTAAAAAATGTTTCCATGTTTTGATTGACAACTCTGCCACCAGAGACAAAGCCCAACTGCAGTCTGAATAAATACGAGTGTATATATAGCCTGCACACATACATACATACATACATACATACATACATACATACATACATACATATATACATACATACTTACATACATACATACATACTTACATACAGTACATAGGCCTACATACATACACACATACATACACACATAAATAAATAAATAAATACATAAATACATACATACATACATACATACATACATACATACATACATACATACATACATACATACATACATACATACATACATACATACATACATACATACATACATACATACATACATACATACATACATACATACATACATACATACATACATACATACATACATACATACATACATACATACATACATACATACATACATACATACATACATACATACATACCCGGAGTAGGCCTATGCCTTTCACTTTTTTTTCGAATATCTGATTTCTGCTCAAAGCAACTATTCACTGCTCGTAAATTTTATGTATCGGCTAATGAGGATCATTGCATGGCATTGCATTGAGGTCCTCAGGTTTGGTTATATCGACCTTGAATGCACAACAGCGTTGATATGTCTATCGGACTGAAAAATTGAATAGTCTATATGGAACAGGGAATGCTGACGAAATGTCTGCATATATTATATCAAAGAAATGTTATATCTGAGAAGAATAAAGAACAGAATATCATGCTGTAGCAGAGATTGACTTTCCCAGAAGCAAGGGGATAAAATTTTTTTCAAAATATAACCACAAAACTGCATAGCAAGCAAAAAGTTTTTTGTTTTGAAAAGTTATCAGTTTATGTGACAGCTACTAGGCCTATCTGGAATGAATAAATTAAGCTCAACATGAGATTTCAGTATGCAGAAAGTAACAAAAAAAAAGAAGATTCTACTTTATGATTAGAAGGCGCAATTTCTAGATCATTCACTGTCAAATCTTCAATGTTGATAAGTCAATAAATAGACAATAAATACAGACCAAACATGGGTATAATGAATTAAGTGTACTCATTCATTTTCATTCATGGTACTTCTACCTTACGGCAAGTCTACACTCCCATGTAAATTCCATTTTCCAGTTCCTTCTATTTTCTGCTGCATCCTTTAACTCTCCATAAGTGCACTATAGGTTCTTTTAACTTTACTTATTCAAATATTTTAAGCACATAGCAATTCAAAACATATCTTTTCGCAGCTACAATATTATTATACATTTATAATATTAATAATAATATAATATAATATATTTATATAAGTTACACTAAACTCCATGGCGCTGCATCCCTTTAAGGGACCAGGCCTGCCATCCGACTGGCTGAGTCATCTACCATAGCAAGATGCAGGACTGGGGGCATGCGGTCAGCATTTCGACACCCAAGGCGGTTATTGATGATTTGCTGAACCGGAGCCGCTTTCCCCAATCAAGTTAATATTTTATTTAGTACTTTAACAAGACGCCGATTTATGAAAGCATTCTAAGCACAAAATTAAGGCCCTGAAAGAATGCGCTTTACTTATGGGACGCCCCCTAAATCCTATGACAACATTTCGACACTCCATGGCAGTGGGCATGTAATTAGCCACATAAAATAGTACCTCAGTGTCTGTGCTTATGCCTCACACTGAAACCCACAGCAATGCAATGTGGAAGATTAATGTGCGCAATGATACCGCATCTCACTGCAGTATTCACAAAAGTTACGAACAGGATTTTAGTCCGACACCAGATTATTAAAATAATACCAGTGCAATTAATATTTAGAATTTATGTTTGCTACAGAATAACCTGGAGGAAAACTAAGACAGAACAATGTTTAACATATCTTATATATTGAAGAATAAATAATCCTTGTACAACCATCGGTAACTAATCGAATTTCAATGGCACATGTCCACGAACTTGGACATGCTGCAATGTTGGCCAAACTGATAAAGACGCTCCAAAGCGTTATAAAGGTTTTAAATGTAATAATAGCATAAAGATTTTGGTATGAAAGAAAACTAGATTCCAGGACTCATGACCATTTCATATCAAAACTCGGTAAATGTTTTTCTGCCTGTAAAACTGAACGTCACAATTTTTTTAAAAATCCAAATAGAAGCGCATTTGGATGCATAATAAGAAAACATGATTATATAATTTTATGAAAAAAGTGGACTTGTACCCTTTTCATAATATCTGATTCAGTTCACTCTCACATTATTAACCTTTGGCTTATTTAGATATTTAATATTACATTTGTTGAGGTACTTGTTACTTGGAATGAAACAAATGATTCCATGGAGCTTGTGGTATTCATTCCATGTAATAAATTTACACATTGGAAAATATATGTTCAGTACAATGTTTCAACACAATTTTATTAAAATTTCATGCATAGCTCGAGGAGATAGAAATCATAGCATTAAAACCTCCCAATTTCGTGGAAGAACAATTTAACAGGTAAAACGCATTTAGACTATACTACTAACTCATGCCTACTAGTTTCGCGGAATGAAATAATACTGTTCGGATTTTGTATGGAGAAAGGAATTAATTTTATGAAAGCCTATTATTTTGTTTTGTGTTTTATGATCGCTGTTTGAATACTGGTATGAACCAGGGATTCTATTTAAACTGTGAATTAGTAAGCAATAAGTTTAAAAGATTCTATTTTTATAGTTCCATAGCACGAAAATAATTCATTATTAAAAACATACGCTAGAATGTGTGTTACTTTGTGGTGGGTTTGAATGAACAATAATGACATGCAGAAATCAGTGGCGGATCTCGAATTTTTTTAAAGGAAGGCTGTGCACCGGCACCAAAGTATTGGATGACAGACGTTTAATACAAAATAAAGTAAATGCATTGCGACACTAATCTTAATAATAGCCTATCGGCTCAATTAGTAGGTCCTAAATTCAAAAATCAATAATTTATTAATCAGGCAATTCATCCTTGAACATGGGCGTGAAATGATCTACAACACTAAAAGCCAAGTTTGTTCTGTGAAAAAGCAGCTATTTTATTTCAGCGTTCTGTGCATTGTTCTTAAGATCTCGTTACTATGAGCTTATTATTAGATTTAATGTTTTATTTTAGAAAAATAATGAAATTTTAAAAGGTAAATTATAATTTTTAGTATCTGTGGGACAAAATAGTTCACATTCCTGACATTGCTGACAGTTGGCCAACCGATGGCAGACGAGAGAACTACATTCTGATTTATTCTTCGATTAGATGACTGCGGCCTGCCTCCTGGTAAGTTCCTTACAGGGATTACACACTATCGCTCCACGTAGTCCATGTTATTTATCATTGACGTATCTTCTCTGTCCCTAATTTTATTTAGGATGACGATGATGATGAAGTGTTCGGCCCGGAGGCCGGTCCTGTCCTGGGACAGAACCGTGGGGGGAAGGCCACGGCCCGACCGTGGGACACTAGGCCTGATGAAACCGCGTAGGGTGGGCAATTCCTTTCGCGGGATCGGATTATTTAGGATAGTGAACAGTTTCAATAATAACATAGAATAATTACATTACTTTGCATGTTCAAAAGAATTCATTATGTGGATCTTCAATCGTCATTAGCTAATGTCTTCGAAAATGATAGTGATATAAGTTAAGATTCGGGATGATGCAGAACCAAAGGGGGGGGGCGGCAGCCCCCACAGATCTCCCCGTGGATCCGCCATTTGAAGAAAGAGATGCGTTTTCTTCGTGCCACTGTATTTTTCAAAGGAATAGGGATGGATTTATTCCTTCCGGTGAATTCGTTCGGATTTAAATGAACCGTTTAAGAAAAATAATTGATATTTTGATATTTCATTTCAAACTGACAACCAAACACAATATACGGGAGATACAAACAAGTACTTTTTAAAACGATATATATATATATATATATAATGTAAGAAATTATAAAAGGAATACGCCGACACTTGACTTTTAAAAAGGTTTACTACCTTGGTTTTAAATCTTTGGTTAATAGATGTTTCAGTACGTGATAAAAGTAAAATCCTCTTTACAATCGGAAATACTATATGAACATGGCAGTAATTTAATCTGACGTAATACGGGTTCGCAACATAATATTTCATGTAAACGGTCATTATAGCCTTACCGTAGATTTTTGTGTCAAAATTCATTCGTGTGTGAATGTGCGAACGAAATGCGTGTATATGGGGGAGTGAAGGGTGTGTTCGTGGGCATATTATGTGTGCGTGTAAAAGATATCAGCAGTCGTTATAAAGCCTGTGAGTTTATAGTAGACCTTTACTGCACCAATAGGGCAGCAAGACCTTTTTACATATTCTGGACCATTGATTCAAATGTCACTTCTGTGTTAGACGTAAAAAAATACTGTCATTAAAAACATACTAATTTTTTTCAGTAGCACCAAGCTAAAATTATTTTCTTTTCTTTTAGGTACGTTCAACTATTTAATGCAACTTGCACATAATATTCAGAAAGTAAAGTATTTGGATATAAATAGCTACTATCTACTTTTTCACTATTATTAAATTATTGCCTTACTGAAACGATATCTGCGTCAGTTCTTTAGTAAGAATAATAATAATAATAATAATAATAATAATAATAATAATAACATAACCATTCCATGAGTTATCGTATTATTATTAGTAGTAATAGAAGAGTAGTAGTGTATTTATTTCTCATAAAATTCTTACATATAAACCATATTATTAACATTAACCAGAGCACGGGTCGGTGTCGACCATACGTCTTCACTTCATATACTTAAATTATTACCCCATAAAATCCCACTTAAAAAATATATCCTATTATTTACATAACTGCCAGTATCCACAGTTGTAACCCCTCACCCCCTAGCAAGTAAACATTTCATGGAAACACATGGACATAACTAAAATAAAAAATAACACTTAGATTTCCTTAATTCTCCAAACCGAGGCTTTCTCTCACACACCTAACTTTTTGCAGAAATTTACATATCCCATGCCAATTGTGCTCATCCAGGAACAGATTTAGACATGCCTCCCTACTTCTTTGCGAGTTTAAAATTTTGTCGGGTTGCATCATAACTCTCCATAACTCTCCCGACAAGATATGAACCCATGCTTCATTTCTCTGCACATTGGGCAGATTCTCACCCCTTCTTCATCCGAAATTCTCTTTGATTTCCATCTTCCTAGGCCTAGCCAGGCCATTGCTGCTCTATCTTCAGCACCCAATCTTTCTACATATGATTCCCTTCCCCAAGTAGCCTTTAATTCTGTTTGTAACTCTAATGACAGTTTACCATTACAGTCAGCCTCGATTATCTGCCTCTCGATATCAAATAATATTCCTTCTATCTTCCTTCTCAATCCCTTTCTCCCACACTCACCTCATCCCTATACTCTCTAAACCCCTTTTTATGGTGTAGGCCCAGACGTACAAAAATAGCTTCGGTTATGAATTTCCATTATTTTGAGATAATTCCAGTTTGTTGTTCATTTCTTCAAAGCACAAATGTTAACAGATAAAGCTATAATGTTAGAACCCCATTAGGAACACATGCTTGTATTCCATAAAGGCTTAGTTAAATTATATAGAGAAATAGAATGACATAACGTCACTTGGTGATATTTTTCGTGAACGAATATTTGAGCAGAACTGAAATGTAATTAATTCTCAAAGTTCACAAATTTTATTTTTCCAACAGGAATTTGGAAGTTCTTGTCAATAAATCTACATTGTAAAATTATATTACTATAAATATGAATAATATTTTAACTAAATCTGTATAAAATACAGAGAGACTAGTTTTCAAATTTGAAATCTAGGGAAAATGCTTGGATTGAAAGTATCATTCAATACAACATTCAAGGGACATAGCCAGGATTTTGGTTAGGGAGGGCCCCACTGGGGTAGAGCTCTGCTGAGTATTTGTTTTTCATTGTAAAATTAAGCACTCAAATTTCAATTAACGTCTTTTTTCAGTTACAAACAAAATGCCTTTTTAAAACACATATCAACACTTTTGTTGTTCCAAAACAATAAAATTTTGAAAACAGGGCCAAAAAAAAATTGCAGGCTGCAAGTGCTAATAAGTAATGTTAGTATAATATAAATACCATAAGGGTAAAAAGACACTGAAAATGCTAAATGAGAAGTACATTTTAATTTAGTGAAATGAAAATGTGTTACACAATATACGCATTATTATACATTTAGCTTAAGGAATATCGTATTTAAAAGTGAAACAGTATATTCATATTGACTAACGAACATTGACTCAAATACTTACTTATCTAAAATAGTCATACAGCCTACAAAATGATAAAAACAAAGTTTTAAGCTATGTTAATTAAAACGTCAATTTAATTTGGGAAAATGCACATATTTTAAAAATTGCTTTGGTAATAGGCTTAACCACTGATTAATTTTGACACCAACGCTTAAGGCTGACCATGCTCTCGTTACGTAGCTACATTATGTTGTATGTTAAATTGTAAGTTTTTGGTTGTTTTGTACACTGTAAAACTTTTCAACTTATTAATCCTATTTAAGAACTTAAATATTTTCCCTATTAAATTGTATTTAGTAAGTTTATTTTTTCTTTTTTCATTTTGAGAGGCCCGGAACATTTTGACGAAACTATCCTACAAAATTATAAATTGGCTTCTCTTCCTAAAGGAATAGATAGAAGTGGGATGAGGTAAGACTAATGAGTGACAGCCTGCTATTCGGGGCGGTAATGTAGCAAGTTATGTGAATAATTCTTCCTGTTAACATCTGTTGGTTAATAAAGAATCAGATAAGCCTAATACATAAAGTCCCCTTCCCGGGTTCAGGACTGGGTGTTAGGTTAAGTCTTAGGTTAAGATATTGCACATTGTGCGCGATTCCTAAATTATTTATAAAGTAAATCCATAGGCACAGGCTTGAATGGTTACAATTGCTTAGGGTTAATAACCCCGACTGGGGTTTCAAGGTGGATCTCTTTAAAGTTAAGGTTAAAAGGGAAAAGTATCTTTATATTGGAATACTTTATAGAGCATTCAGTGTATTATGTTTATTTCACTAATTTTATGGATACTGATCATTCTTGATCTTTCCACCATGAAGGACCTATAAAATCGTAGATAAAAGGTATGTTGGATGATTAAGGAATTCTAATATCATGCCTCTTGAGTTATAGCTCACTTATAGGGCTTGTAAGTCCATGAGAAGAAGGAGCAAAGAAAGAGGAGGATTTACTGCCAAAGGAAGTGCCATCCTTTATTGCAATGAGAGGCTCCAATTAAGTGGGCAGTAGGAACACTTTAATGACCCATATGCAACTAAAATTAGGCTCCTTAGTATAAGAAAGAAGGCCTTGAATATCCAAATTTTGGGACTCAATGGCGTTCATCAGCATTAGATAAGTATCTGACACAACCATGAGAACAGATCGGTGGAAGTGGAGATGGGTTGTATAAATGGAATGCTAATTTTAATCCGTGCATAGGTTTAATCTACCAAACTTTATGTGATTTAAACATGGCAACTAAAGTGAAAACTCTCACCACCTACTTTTACCTCACATTACGGTTAACAATAATCCCCCTTCCACCCCTTGCGATACCTCGCAATTTATTATCATGAACAGGATCATGCATGCGAAAAGGAGACCGAGCAAACCCGCCCACTCAAAACAGGATGCTTCAGAACATCTATCTTCTAAAAAGCAAAAATTATGGGCCCACAACATTCATCCTGTAGGGGTTGAGGGAATTCTACTCTCAGAAACCACTCAGTAACATCTCTCCTCCTCTTTATAACATTTTCCACCCCATTCTACTACTGGGAACATCACACTTCTCTCATTCCTTCTTCTGGCCTTCAATATCATCAGTTCCTCTAAACAAAAACCTCTCCAACTTCACTTGATGTGGAACAACAATAGTGTTCTGCAGCATACATTATTCACAGCTACCTCCGAATATTCCGTGTTCCATGTAAGGGTCAGTAGAGGTCAGCATTATGCTACGTGGTAACTCTGAATTTCTATGAGGATACTAAAAACTCAGTCGTTACTCACCGTGATAATAAGAGAAAATAAAAACCTAAAACATAAATGATATTGTCAGTAATAGGATGCTGCTCAAAGATAACAGAAATAGTTAAAAAATAACGATAATTAATAACTCAAACCGTAATGAGTGAAATGAAACACAGTAAAAGTATTATTATTTTCAGTATCCATAGGATGTGATAACTTTTATGAAACGTAAAAGCAAAATTAACCGCAATAAAACATCTAAATAGTATTTTATTTTAAAACGCGCAAGGAAGTAAATATCCACCTTATACCTCCAATTAATGATATGTAGATTTGCCTTTACTTACATTTATTTTTATCAGATAACATACTTGCAATTATAAATTTAAAATACATTCGTTCAGTATAGTTTGTGAAATATATTATTTGTAAAAGGTTTATCTATCTACATGCTTTTATCATAACTGCTTAATGCGAACAGTTTTCTAATTTATGGATATATAATCTGATCAAAATAGATAAATGTAAGTAAAGGCAAATCTACAAAGGCTTTAAAATTAATTGGGGTATAAGGTGGGTATTTAAAATATTATTATAATACTACTCTCAATGGAAAATGTAATTCAGTGATCTCTTAAAGGAGAACATCTGGTCAGCATCAGTAGCCTACATAGTTTGGGGTAAATCATATTATGTGTTTTGAACTATTCAAAATTTAATAACTATATGATATACACATTCAAAGTACTCTTTGCAAATTCACTTCCTGGTGTATACTACGGAACTTATCTTGAACTTATCTTCACCTCAGTGAACAACTGCCAATTAGCACTTTATCCTACAAATAGATTTAGTTGACTTAATAACTATTTCCCTTGTTAAGTATGCCTATTACCTCTAAACTTAGAATTTCATAAAATTTAAGACACTTAGGTTTCTATTTGTGAAATTATCTGCAGTTAAACGAGGTCTGAAGTATGTGAAGAGCCACATTTGAAGGAAATCTGATGATGACTGTTCGGCAAGGAACATTTTCAAGGTAGAAATAAGCATATCGGAGAAAAATATATTTTTCTATGCATTTCCAGAATTTAAATAGTGCTTCTGGATGTTTAAAATACAAGGAATTAAACATTTTCAATCGCAAAATTCCTCATCTTTTAAATAAAAAAATTTGAACTTTCTATGTTCTTTATGACAAAATGTCACAAGTGTTCCCTCATAAAATAATTCCACAATAACAATGCGCCAAATTACTTTAGTTTTCAGTATGTCATATCGTATTGTCACTAGCATTAAAATGATGTTAGAGAACATTTTCCTTTTTTTTTTTTTTACCGAGAACACTTTCAACGACGTATGGTTTCTCTCTTTCTCCTTCTTCTTGATCTTTGTGTCGTAATGCTCGCTGACCTATTACAGATTATCTTTGTGTGACCTATTCCTTTGTTATTCAATGTTACTGCGTCCTTTCAGACCTCTATTTTTCTTTAATAACTGTGGATATTGTAAAACTTACCCGTTTGGTCTTGCAGATAATATTAAAATCACAATTTATTTTAATAAACATTAGACTTAATAAATTTAAATAGTCATTACAATTCATTTTTTAAAAAAACGTGACATTAGTTGCTTGAAAGTCTTACTCAGTATTTCTATTTTACTTAATTTGAGTGTTTAGTAAAAAAGAATAATATCAAACTATTAGAAATTTTATAATGCAAGGTTTGTTATAATAGGTAGGAGCATAATAACTTTCACTTTCTACACTATCGGATATTTTCTTTACGGACAATGTATAGTGAATCGTTTGTTATCTTCATACCTATAGCACATATCATGTAGTGATTAATAGTAGGGGGACGGAAATATAACGAAAGTAAAGTGGTAAGTTTAATATAAGTATATAGGCTAAGTATAAATATTATGTCTAAAATATTTACAGAACACAAAATTAAAATATAATTGGTGGGATAATTTAGTGGAAACGATTAATACATTAGAATTAAATTGAATTTGGCATAGAATGAGTTCCTGAAACACAAATATAATTTGTAAGACAATAAGGAAAAGATGTAACGATATCACCAAACAGAAGCTGTTTTGTGAGTTAAGTAGATTTATATCACTGAAAGAATATTTGGATATGAAAGCAATATGGGGGATGGAGGCATATTTATGGGTATGTAATGGTAATGGGAGGGAAGGCTTCGCATGGTTAAGACTCGGTATACTGAGAGTAAGATATTTAATAGGTCATACATCTAATGGAATACGTCATTTTATTGCAAGAATGAGAATACGAGATAATATCTTGCTTTAGTTTAAAGAAACGGAAATAGTAAGAAAAATATTTATTGATAGGAAATATTTAGAGATGAATGTAAATGTACCGTATATAAATAATAAATCAAACGGCTTGTTTTCGGACCCAGGTTTGTTGGAACTTTTTTGCTTCTGTTATCGTATACTTTCAACCGTTTCAGTCTGCGCTATTAATTATGATACAGACTGTACATATGCACTTATCACACAGTGATTAATAAAAGTAAGATGAAACAGTTGTGTTTATAAATTTACTTACGTAGGAAATATAACGAAAGTATATATTTAAGGTTCCTTATATATAAATTTGTAATCTTTAAGTTTCCTGGAAATGAAAACTAGTTTTTTTTTAGACATTTAGAACATTAAATTAGTGCGCACGGTCTGCTTTTACAGGCTAATCCGCCCAAAGGATGTATTGGCTTAGGGCTTAGGCCAATGGTAAAATCTGGTTTGTTGCGCAGTGTTTCAACAAACTGGTGTTTCAACAAACTGGTGTATCGTGTCGAAAATGTTAACTCCAGAAATATCTGGTAACCACTAGGGGCACTAAAATACCACAGTGGTCACATTGTGCCCCTTCGAAGCCTAGTGTTACATCCTTCAACAGGGAATAATTGGGGGCTCTAAATCACAACTACAGTATGCTACAGTACAGAACGTATCACATGCATATCACATATATTATGCTCTTGAAACACGTGTAGAAGTGGTGCTATTAGAAGTGTCATGTGAATCTGGTGTTGTGTTGAGCAAGGAAAGCTGTGGTTAGAATTAACAGATTTCCCGGCACACTGACAAGTTGAATCTCTAATTTACAGTCATTAGCGCACTAAATGTAATATTGTATGTTGTACACACATATAAATCTAAATAGAGAAGTACTATCTCTAATTAACGAAAACAAGCTGACTAACCACTGCAATACAGTCTGTATTATAATTTCATCGAAGAGGACCGTATTTTATAATCTCCTGGAGAGACACTTAAGTTTCTTCCTTGGGAAAATAACTTCTATGACATAGTAAAAAAAGTAAAGTATTCCTTTACCCCCAGGATTGCTCCTGATACTCATTTCTGTTGGAGGCTGAGTCAACTCTAGGGCCATAATGCCACCAGAAGGATTAGGCCAATTCAAAAACTCCAACGACCTCATCGGGGATCGAACCCGCGAAATTCTGGTTTGTAGTGCAGCGCCTCAACCACTACGCTACTGACTTCTATGACATAATTACTTATGAATAAAGGGCAGAGACAGAATAATAATAATTTCCTTCGAGATACACTATGTAATAAATGCGTTGTGATAATGAGACCATAGAAAATTCAGGATTTAGAAAATAATATATTTAAGCATATATACAGAGAAAAGAACTTTGGACAAAAAAATATACTTGCTACAATTTTCCTCTTATAAGTAAGGATGATTAAGAAAATAATTTTAAACAAGATATTATGTTTCTGAAGAAAAATTATTACAAAATAAATGAAAATCTCCAAGGGAGGACGTATTGTATAGCCCCCTTTTTGCAATATTTTTTAAGCTTTTCCTAAACTAATAAAATTATATTTACTTACTCAATGGCAATAGACAATTCCTAAACCAGGAATATTATGTATTTTATGGAACCCGCAGGTTCATTGCCACGCTTACCTGAGCCCGCCATTCAACCCTATTCTGGGCTTACTCCATCCACCCAAATCATCGCAAATCCTACTTCCCTTAGATCTATCTTAATTTTGTCCACCAACCTACGTATAGGTCTTCCAAGTGGTCTCTTCCATTCAGGTTACCCAGTCAATACTTTTAGATGATTTTCCTCCCCCATGCGCACAACATGTCCAGCCCATTTCATCCACCGTGATTTAATTACCCTTCCTATATTCGGTTATGAGTACAGGTTATGAAGCTCATCATTATGGAGTTTTTTCCAGTCCTCATTTTCATCCCTCTTAAGTTCGAATATTTTCCTAAGGACCCTCTTTTCGAAACACGCTCAGATTATGTTCTTCCCGAAGAGTAAGCGAATATGCTTCACAGCCATATAATACAACCGAAAAATATTATTATTTCCTTAAAGTAAGACTATAAATAATCCCATGTGATGCAAATGATATTTCTGATGTTGAGGCCTATCAAAGAAAGATGTATTTAGTTTTTCATGTGTTAATAATATCGTAACTGATTCGGTTGGTACTTATAATCTGTACAGTATGTTAAATTTTTAAGCAATAATGTAATAAAATAATTTTAAAATCCAAATTGTCAATATTTTTCTGCTTCCTAATTGCATCTGAATACGCGAAAATAATACATCATTACCTATCTAACGGAGATAATATACATAATTTAAATGAAACATTTTGAAGTTAATTAATTTTCATTTAAAATAAATCAATCATTAAAATTACCTAGTCTGCTATTCTTCGGAATCAAAAATTCAATTCTGTAAGTTCACAAATCATACATATTTTATAACCCGTAGCATGCAAATATTTATGCACGACAGAAGTTTGACACCGGTCTGATTAACGATTTTCGTATTTATACAGGAATGTCACGTTAATTAGCATAACGTAATTTAACCGAGCAGTATGCTTAATAATTCACTGGCGAGTGTCTCTATGGAATTTTAATGTTATGATTGAATAAATTACAAAGGACGGAACAATATCATTTCTACATTTTATAACATTGTTCAATATGTTCAATACATACGGCAAGGGAAATAATTATTTAGTAATGAACAGAATCCCGGTCATGCGATAATAACGATAGGACTAAATTCGTAATCCCTTGAACTTCTCTCGGCCTAGAGAACAGCTTAAAATTTAAAAATAGGAACTGAGAATCTTCCTACACTTATAACGTATATGATAGTTTCGATTTATGTCGAGAAATCCAAGTTCTCGTCGCTGCTTCCGAAAATGCAAAGTCTCAAAAATTGAAGGCTAGACATATTACCGGTCACATACATACCATTAATATATTATAATATTTTTCTTATCTCAAATTGGGATTATTTTTCTTCGCACTGAATTATCATACGTAATCCCACGATAGACTACAAGTTTATCATTTCATTTTCGAGAGCGAAGTTCGAGCAAACTTATCTGATGAAACACATAATCTCGAGTAGGATTTAGAAAGACTATTCCATGAATAAAATGTAACGGATTTTATAAATGATAAATATTTTCTAACTTTGTTGTCAATATGTCAACTGTGAGATCACGGCATACTAAATGAATGGGCAGTCGATGAATCGATTCGGTTACCAATCAGGGCTCGAATCAAACATTTTGACAAGGGGTGGATTAAATGTGGGTCCAAGTACTAACATAATTGTATATAACCTCATATAAAAATAAATTTAGCAGTAATACCATCAGCTGAAAAGAAAATTTTCTGAATGGATCCGAATAGTTTCCTTATCATTTATAATCATGTGGTTGGGGGAGGGGGGCAGGCACGAAAGTTAGACGGGGTCAAGAGGTGAAGTATTGGAACATTCACCTATTTAGTAGAAGACACAGCTCTATTGCCTAAGTTTCAGACTCTGTTATTTTACGCTTTTTTATTAAACATTCATCCATGTTTTTAACAAACTTTAAGAACATCCACTCTCTGTAAAAAATATAATGCCCGACTACCACAGAACACTGAACACTAGTGCACTCATTGTCATAGCAATCATTCTCTGACCGTAGTGTTGCCGGCAAAAGGAAACCAACACAAAGCATTAAAAACATTATGTCCACTATCGATCTTCAATTACAATAAGTGTGTGTTTGCGGTAATTTCATTGGAATTTTAAAGCTGAAGTTTATGAAATTTAGAAAAATGTATCCCTGGCAAGGAAGCAATTATTATTTGAAGAGCCGGGGAAATCTTTTAACGAAAGGGGGAAATCCCCTATTCCCCCAGTTAATTCGAACCCTATTACCAACACTACCAATAGTGCCTACCACAAGATAGAGAGCGTCGGTGTAGATTGCTAACATCAGAATGCAATTATTATAATAACCAAAACTAACACTAAGTAAAAATACAAGCGAAAGCTAATAGTTTAAGGTCATTAAAGTCAAGCCTAATGAGAATATGTTTTCCATTCCTTGCATATTTGAGATTTCTCCTGTGGTTAGCTTAGTGATAACTCATAAGTATGCTGACAACTCTGGGAATGAAAGAAGAAAACAAGAACTTAAAGGAATAGGAGAAATGATGCCTTTGCTCTCATTTAGGGGCAAGCATTTCATTTCTCGAAGTTGACTGAGTATCTCCATAAGAAAGGCTTCCTCCTTCCTATAATTTACTTCACTATGAAATTTGAACTGAAAACGGGCTAAGAAAATGACTAGAAACTCTTCACGATTCAGGAAGCAAGTGGAGGGAGGAGGGAAAAGACAAAGGCCAGAGTAATGAAACTGCAGAATACAGTGCGAGAGAAGCTTTAGTTTTGCATAGAAAATGAGCTATGAAATATGTAGTAGTGGAAACGGTTAGCTAATTCTGTATGTGTGCAAGCCTGCCTAATAAAGTACGAAACGCTTCTCAGGAAAGAGATACCTAATTTTCTAACGAGGCGAAAGTATGCACTATTTGAATTTATGTCTTCCAATTAAACTATTCATTAATGTAATGACCTCTATAGAACGGAACTCCATACGTTATTTTCTGCATTTGGAGGAAAGTTATAAATCATAAGCTGATAAGTTCGTGTTGAGCGTAATTATTCAATCAATTTTTTTATTTTAAAACTAACTTCATGGCGCTACATCCCTTGAGGGTCTAGGCCTGCTCTAGACCGCTGCGTCATATACCGAAGGCAGATGGCAGGATTGGGGAGGATGTGGTGAGCATGCCGACACTCACGGCTTATATTGATGGCTTAGTGAACCGGAGCCGCTACATTTTTTAATCAAGTAGCTCTTCAGTTTGTGTCACGAGGCTGAGTGCACCCCGTTCTAGACCTCCCTAATATCCGAGGAGGAACCGGGATTGAACTCAGACCTGCGGATCCATAGACAGCAACGTAACCATTAGAGCACGCAGGAGACAAAACTTTACTCCTGTGCAGTAACTTGTGAATTCTTAATAGTTCGACCATTTCTATAATAAAAGTAAACTTATTTTTACTTCAAGAATACGAGTTGACTGGATAAAAATCCTGAAGGTTTACACAATTAGAATTATTAAAACACAACAAGAGAAGTCGAAAAAATGCCCTAGAAATATACCATACAAAGGAGAGAAAGAAGAAATACAGTAAGAAAGAAACAAAAAGAAAAAAGGATGGAGAAAGGAATAATAAAAGAAAATGTAGAATAAGAGAAAGGAGATTGGTATGTTTTTGAAATCTCCAATTATTCTCATAAATGTAGTAAAACTAACAACTAACCATTTTTTACTTATAAATAATAATTTAGTGATCTGACTTTAATAATGTTTTAATACACTCTAGTAGCAGAAATATAGTAATCCATATAAGATTAGCATAGTCCCGGTCGATAACCTACCAAACTAAGTCTTCAGTGGAAATGAACACGTGATGATCATCATTGTAGGAATATCTTCTTGAATATGTTTATTTTTAGAAATCTTTTCAGAAAGAAATTTTCACTTTACAATTACCTTCTAACTGACTAAATGAAAACAGTACCTTTGATATGCAGACCTATCCAATTATTTCTGCTAAAACCCCAATAAGCATTGCCTTTACTCAATATCTTTTAGAGTTTAGTAATCGGGCTCTTGCAAGCTGGGTAATTAAAAGAAGAAATAAGCTATCTACAAGAAGGGAGCATGACTGAAAATATGTGAATTTTTTAGGTATTTTAAATGGTATGTTCAAGAGATAGGAACAGAGAGCAACGTAAACTGATTAAAAATACATAAATTAAATAAATTTAGAACGAATAAAAGTAAATTAATGAAGAGAAAAGCCGAAATGTACTATCAAAAGTACGATCATAATAAAACAGGGACAAAGATACTAATGAATAATAAATAAAAAAAGTATTCACACAAACGTGCAATATTGAAACAGTACGCGTTATAATATTCTATCGTGGAATCTCTCAACCTCCAAAACTAGTTTTATTTCATGTTGGTTCAATTAAAAAAAAAAAAATCATTGCATTGTACATGTTCCCCGTTACAAATGTCAAGAAACATACTGCTAGCAAATGCAAAGGCATAGGTCCCCAATGCATTATGGAGTAAGGAAGGAAATTATGAAGGTTTATCTTTAGTGCACATTCCAACATCCGGGATAGATTTACTTAACCCAAGATTGTGGCAAACGCACAGTTTTGACTTCTTGGTTCATTGGATATAATTATAGAGTTAATCTTGTAAATTTTATGAACATGACTACTAAATTGCAAAAATAACGATGTCATATTGCAAACACAATATAAAATATGTGAATAAGAATACTTATACTTATATTATATTATCGTAAATGAATTCAAGAATAATCACAGATACATTTATTAAGTTCTGTAACAAAATTCCTGCTGTGACTGTCTCGAAGGTGAAATTAAAAGATAAATATACAGTTAAATTTCAATTTTGCATAACACGAATCCTTTATAATTATTAAAATCAACATATACAGTAGCTGTCTAGTAGAGATAAGGAAATAAGTTAAGTTGAAGTATGTTTAGCTGAGTTTGTCGCTGGAATGTGAAACATGGCAGTGATTAAACTTCTGTGAACGTCTTTGCGAACTAAATTGCAAAATTATAGTTTTGTATGCACAATTAGAATTGAGAAACTTTCTTCCTTTAAAGTCTTTTCGCTTAAAAATCACTTGTTAACTAGGATGCACATTCCAGTGCCTGGTAGAGTGTGTAATTATTCATGTAACAAGGGAAGCGAATCTAAGTTTAAATTAAAACATTTTAATTGTAAAGCGCTTAAACAATGTTGCCAAGTTATAAAGCTTCGTCAGCCAAATGCTTCCAGCATCAGACTCCTGCAAATTTCAAACTGCACAAAGTAAGTACTTTTGTTACAGATGACCTCTTCCGTACTTTATTGTTCACCTCAGCTAATATTACAACCAAATATTAAACAATCTACAGAAGCATTAAACAGTATAGGAAAAGGTCTATTTAAATAAAGGTTGAAACTCTTGAAGCAATGACGTTGACCAAAGAAATGGGCCACCCATCAAGAATATATCAAAAAGATTTAAATAGTTTGTAAAATAAGGTGGAAAAATAAATGTTTCAAATGTTATTTTGGTAACTGAAATATATACTAGTACAATATTAATTTTAAAAAGAATGTAAAAATTAACTTTACATAGGACTAAGTGTAGCATAGGCCTACTATAATATGCCATACAATAACATATTAATAAGTTACATATTTCAATATGAATTTTATGTACCGTATGGGAGTATATGTGAATCGTATAATGGCTTCATAAGTTTATTTGAGTAATGAAGTTTTGTCCGTTTTGGACGTTTATGGATGTGGGGACTCTTTGCTTGCTTTAACTTTTACAAGTAACAATGTATTTTCTCCACAAGTTGTGTTAAATTCATGTTAATTTCCTTCTAGACTATCTATGTTTTAATGAATTTTCAAACTAATTAAAATTGTGTTAAAACTACTACATAAAATTTTAAACGAGGAATCTAGCAATTATGAATTCGTTAGTTTAATTTATGAAACCCGTTTACTAGCTGTAACACTCCCACAACTCTTTTTCATCTCTATGGCAGAAATCCTTTTATTTTACGCATTAACCTCTCTCCTATATACTAACCGATCACATCGGCGAACAGCAAAACAAATTTTCCAGTGCTCCACTTCTCTTGAAGTTTAGTTTAGGTCGTATAGAATTTGTTGATGCTTTGTTGATGTATATTTATTGAAACCAATTGAGTAATAAACGAATATATTAAAAATGCTTTCAGTGCTGGAATGATATTATGTATTTTTAAAAATCGAGCTAATACTAACTGGTAAGTAAACATTTATATTATTGGACGATATGTAGAATTTCTCATTAGATGCGTTTTATGTACAAATATTTTAAAGTTTTTCCTATTTAATATCCGTACAGAGCATCCAAATTAACTTCTAGCACCTACTTAGTAGGTAACATCAACTTGTACATCACAGATCTTCCAATGTACTTTCTCAACGCCTATGCTAGACAAAAGCGAAGATTTAAACTAATGTTCTTCAATATGAATGTCAAAAGAGTTATATTAATGCCATAGTTATATAGAAATAGCCACTGCAAAAGCCTGACCTTTGCGCACCATGATGAGGTCGCAATTGATTGACCTACACAGAGAAGTGCAGTATTAAGGATGGTCGTGGAAATTTCCCCAAGGGCTTTAACAAGAGATGCAAGAGGTAAATATGCATGCATTCTGCAGGTATTATGTATCCTTCCAGCTATGGAACTGCAAAGTTACGAGCGGCTATGGTCAATAGAACTACTCTTTAGTCATGGTGCATGAAGCCACAAATAATGCAAGTTATCCACATCGGCATGCAAAACATCCAAACGGCTATGTTATCTCTAGTACGTAGAAAAGATCATTGTGTGAACGGTTCAATGAGAGGAATTCAGGTTGTGAAGTTAAATTTTAAAAGAACACTTTAATAAATAATTTGTTTTGCTTGACATTTAAAAACGTTTGTACGAACACAAATCGACGATGAGTTCAAGGGTACCTAAAGAAGAAAATCACATTGATATAACCAACTCAAACATTAAAATTAAAATTCTAGAGCGATAGGGAAAAAGAGAATAATTAAAAAAATCCAAAGTTTCAGGAATAAAAAAAATATTTCCACAGCATTTTAACAATATTTAGATCAGTCCACCCATATAATTTTACACAGTATCTTATACTATGTAAACATATCTGGATCTAAATATTGTAAAACTGCTGTGAAAATAAATCGCTATTTGTCTCTCCTAGAACTTTGGAATTTTGACTTATTCCCTTTTTCCCTATCACACTAGAATTGTTACTCTCCATCTTTTTTATGGATGCTAATGACTATAATATAGACGGATATGGAAGCTTGATTCATGATACCTTACATCACTATAGGTCTAAAAATATTATTCATCGCGCATAGAACAATCACTAGAAACGTTGGGGAGTAAAAATGGGATAATTTATTATAGCAAGATACAGAAATATGGTCTCAGAACACATATTCGAAGAATTCAATATCCTTACATTCCTTAAAGAAAGAAATCAATAAGAAATATAAATACGTTATGATATATTATACACATGCAACGTTGCATAGTGGCCAATTAAATCCTATATGGCCAATTAAATCCTAACAGTCAATGTTAGAGTTAAGCATGGATAGCCTATGAGCTCGTTCCCAATGGTTCATGAAGCAGGAATCCCACGCTGCCTGCCCGAGGACATTGTGGGCTTCCCAATTAGCGTTCGACCTCCAGGTTCGATGGCTAGAACCTAGATTATAAACATAGTCGTCCGTAACTTTGCAGTTCAATAGCTTGGAGGATATATAATGCTTGTCAGAATGCAGCGAACTTTGGTCCGTACAGAAACGGATACGCAGCTCTCGTTTGTCATTCTATCGGCTATTGATATATGTCTTTCTTTCATAAAGGGATTTACAATTACATTCGCGAGAAAAAAATATATTCAGAAATTTTGTCTACAAGAAATTTGTTTAACGTATAAATATTCCTTCAATAAAGTAGGCTAACAGAAAAAGTAATAAGTCTAACAGGATCATATCCATGAAATTTTGATATTGAAATAATTAGCCTCTGTTTTATTTCTTTCATAATAGATATGATGTAAAAATAATATGACTAAAAACCATTTTCTTTGACAACTGCAATGAAAAACTGATCACACTCAAAATTACAAAAAAAAAAACTCTATTTTAAGTATTCTAATAGTTATGTTGGTTATTTAGAAAACGAAACAGGTGGAAGACGTTAAGATCAAATAAATGAAAGGGGAAAAATTGTATGATTCCACTATTAATGAACTTAATATTAAACATTTCTTAATCTTAAGAATTTGGAACCAGTGTGTGTTTTAGTGTATTCATTTAACTAGCTGACTAGTTTATATTTATCTCAGTCATTATAAGGAATTATAAGAGTAATGGCAGAAGTGTTCGTATTGACCTGTAAACTGCAGACGGTAGTTATTAAATGTAATTACATCGCGATAATTGCTACATTCGCGAACTCTGTAATAAATATCACATGAAACGGTAATTGTACTCACTATCTCTCCAGACGTCATATTTTTTCTCGCTTTGAGAATGTGTTTTATTACTTTAGAGGAGACTTCGTTGGGATTTTATTCCCATGCCCGTATGCAAGCTTCTTTATCGTAAATCCCTTGTGTGGAAAAGGGAACGTAAACATCACAAATTAATGTAGCGTATTGCTGTAGTCGGACAAGCTTTAGAGCGTTGTTAGTTCACAGGTATGTTTTAAACCCATAAAAACTGTGAGTGCACCTTAACCAGGATTTTTCTACTTCTGTTTATTTTGTCTTTTATTTTGCCTGTGACGCAAAGATGTCCCAGTTTTTTGTGGTTAAAAATAAAAGGATAACCATGCAGTGTGCAGAAGGTACACAATCCTTATGTTTGACAGTGCCATACATTGTTATTCTATTAACAGGATTCTCTTTCTGATGGAAATTTAAGCACATCGTGTACAAATTTTAAAATCTTTCAAGCAACTTTAGCGAAAATCGTGAAAAATGTAATTTTTTCATATAAAGTGGTACCGGTAGTGAAAGTAACAGGAAATCGTCAACAATCTTCATGTCACATCCCTAGAAGATGTCTAACTCAAATATGAAATTGTGTTTTTATACGATTTTTTGTTTCGAACTGTCCACAGACAAAGAAACACAGACATGTTTCTGAAAATTTTGGATTTTGTGGACCTCAAAATGCAGAATAGTACTACAAGATCGACATGGAAAACAGTCAGTTCTCTACTTTAAAATGACTGCAGAAAAGCAATTTATTTATTTAATACCATCCGATCACTATTTTAATAAGATTAGACTAAAGCAAGTGATATAATCTTGCATCTTTCAGCAGACACAAACACACACCACAATTTTACTGTCAATTTTGAGAGAGAATGCATATCACAACAACATTTCTTAACCTGATTTATTTTTAATTTCACATTATTAAAATATTAATTATTATTGAAAATTATTATATTTACTACTATTATTATTAATTATTATCATCACGGTACAGCCTTTTGTATCCCCTATAATTTAAACACGTAAACAGGTTTTTCTGTTTATGTCTATATTGTTTTATTATTTCTTGGATCCCAGTGGTGCGGCAAGGCTGACACACTGCTACCGTGTTCTGCAGTTCAGGACAATTCTTTATTTTCGACCTCTGCTGTTCACAGGATAGAAATGTGCACACAAAGACATTTTTCTGAACACTGAGAATCTCAAAATACGTAATAAAGCTGAACACTTGACATCAAATTTCACGTATCCAACAGCACTTTTTCCAGCTGTAATTACAGGTTAGTTCAGATAGTATGGGTAGAAAAAAAATAATAAAAAAATAACATTTTAAATTCGTAATAGGCCTACTGCATGTGATATACCTACAATAATCATTATAATAGGAGTCAAAAGCTTCAGTTATTTGAGAATGCACGTACATACCACAAACGTTGCCATGCCAACAACATTTTGCTTCTCTCTTGTCTTTTTAACATGCTTCTTAACAATGAAATATGTTTTCACTTAGATAAACTCATAAATAATTGATTTTCGCTTATTTTCACACGCCACTATCCCGTACTTCTAATTGCTGAACGTCTTTGTACACCCGAAGTTATAATTCACTCTTCACAACCGCCATATTGAAAAACCACTACAGCTGATTACAGAGTTCATTTGATTTCCAAATCGATATAGATACTGTAATCGATCTTCGGCATTCGATCTTCTATGCAAGCGACCGTTGTAGTTCGCAAGTTGGCCGCTTGGCCCTGATTTCGTAGTGAAGTCAAATCTATTCTCATAAGAACACATATAAATTTAGCCAGTCATAAAAAATGAAAGAGATATTCAAACTGCAATCAGCAATTTTAAAACACATTCCTAATTTTAAAAGTATTTACTTAACTCTAAAACTACAGAAATATGAAACTATTTTTAAAGTAAATATAATTTCTGAGGCAATTAAATTTGTTGCGCTGACGTTTATTCGGATTCGGATTTTAAATATTTCGTTCTTTCATGAAGTTCTTGGTTGAAGAGGCAATGTAAACAGAGCATGAGGAAATCATAGGGAAGTTTTTAATGAAGGCGAGACAGCTCAGATTTGAAAAAAGCGTCAAATTGGAGAGTGGATGAAGAATAGAATTAGTTTGTTTATGTTATTTTGTATTTTACATTATTTGTTCTATTTCTTTTTGTTGTGTACGGTCCATGCGAACTCATGCGACTCTTTGCATCAGAATTTGTAAAAAAAAAAATAATTACTGTAATAAACACTTACACTACTATACTAGTATAGAGGAATTGCACACTATGGCAAATAATGCCAATTAGCGAATGCGCCTGACCGTGCACTGTGCAATTGAAATTTCGAGACGCACAAAAACCAAGCATTAAATAGCCACACCTCGAGAGAGAATAGGTATAAAATAACCAATAATATAAACTCATAGTAAGATTAAAAATGCCATCGATTCAATTTATATAACTTATAAACTTATATACCTATTAATTTTGTACATATAAATGGAAACAATTGAATGTAGTATTACTATCATTTTAATGGAGCATGCAGTAATAACGGTATTTTTAAAAATGCCTACATACATACAATCATAAATAAACCACCCTTCAAATTGCCTCACTATGTAATACCGAATATATTATGTCATACTTACTCGAATCAATTCTGAAACTTGAAATCATAAAAAGCTGATCGTTGATGAATTCAATGCGCAACAATGGTAGGATATTTTATTTTCTATTAACATAACATCTTTAAATCTAGTTACACATCAAGTCAGTGTTATCAAAATAGCAAACATTTATGAAAAGTGGCTTGTTCTCGATCAACTTCAATTCAAAGGGTATGAGAAAGAGAGGATGAGAAAGTGTTTCCACAACCGCAATAAAGACCACAATGCCACAAAAAGCCTATTTATTCGTGGCTAATACCCAGCGTAAATGTACACATGGAGATTATAACCCACTCCACACCTCAATTCCCCTTCCGCCTAACATTTGGACCAACAATTGCTTCACTGGATAAACTTATGTGCACTATTTATGTTCTCTCGTATAATATTGTGATCTACAGTCCAGCACCTTGCAGGATAGGACATTAACGCTACCTCTATAGACAAAGGAGTCTCAAAAGTTTGTGAAAAGCTCAAGAATTCGGATATCGATTAAAAAAATTTTTAATAGTGCATGGTGTCACTCCCAAACATACAGAAACGCTTGAATGGTTTGGCAAAAACGGCGTAATTCTATTTTAGCTAATAATTTAGAACACACTGAAAAGGGAATAACCTCAAATGAGACGAACTCTTTAAAACTTTTCGATCTGCTTTGTTTAGTATCATAACACATGTCCCAGTCTTCCGGATCCCAAATGCCATTCCTCTATGTCCATTCATTTATTCCGATCTAAATTCCTTGATCGTAAGGCCTCTTGAATCCCGTGTATCGAAGTCTTCTTTTGTTGTCTCTTCTTCTTTGTTCCCGTGGAACTTATTCCATGATTTTTTTTTAATTCACACATTATGCAAATCTTTGCAAGAAGCAGGTCTGATGTTTTTCCTATACAGGCCATGGACGTCTGATATGAAGTATGAAAGCCCCAGATAACCAAATCCGGTCTTAAAGTGTTGCAATTAATTAATAAGAGATAGCAGAGAAATTTGCCTTCTATATAAAACATTAATACACTCTCTAAACTAAAAGAGTTAAACATTTACAAAATAATTTAAAATAGGGAGATGAAAATTATAAAATACGGAATCCCATTTTAAAAATATGTGTGTGTTTTAATAAATATCTTAATATTAATGTTAAAAATATTTTAATATTTATCTGAAATTGATTGAAACTGTATTTTATCAAATCAGAGTTCTGAGTAATAAGAGCATTATAATGATTATTATAAAAAAAATATTTCGTGGACCACATATTCCATTAAAAAAGGCGTCACGTACTGGGTTTGTTTTTATATTAGTGACAATCAGATCATTGCCGCCGTTGGAAGGGTGATCTGCTGTGCTGTATTGTCAATTTTTTGGAGACTATTAACCAAACCAGACTATTAACCAAATTATCTCATTAACCATTGACTTAATCGCAAAATACCAAATAGGTTTTACATTATTTTAATATTATCTACTGTCCCCTTTAATCTGCACAGTTATATTACTTTCATTTTCCTTTGTATACATAGTTTGTAAAAGCGTACTTAAAAATCTGTGTTTATAAGTTTTTTTAAAACCGAAATCGCACCTTTTCCGCCTATTGTGCTTAACCTACCATAAACCTGTTCTTTATGCAGGTATTTTTGGAGACACTAAACGCCTCGCTTTGTAACTCACCCTATAAGTACTTATCTCATACGGGTAACCCATTATACTGCACAGAATTCAACAACCTACATTCCGAGTGAGATGTACCACGAATAGAGGGGGAGTTTGCATGTGTGAGCAAGATATACATGTTTTATTGCTTCCAAATCCGACCACTGATGTACCCTAGTTATGCAATTGCAAACAGAGGAGTACTGGGGTTGGGTTGAAACACCTCAATCCCCCTGTTTTCAAATGTATGGACCTGCACCCCAACGTATAGTTGATTGGTTTTCAACATGCAGGCGTTTCGCGCCCCTTTCCATATGATCCTACTAACCTCTTGTCTACTCTTGGGCCGCAGACCCCTCTCATCATTATTAAATTCACGCTTGCGCATTGAATTCAACGTACAGTTTAATTACACCACTTATGTAAGTAGACTGAAGTTGAATATGCGTAGACCTTAATAATGACTGTATTATTTGTTCCACACAGTTTTGTGTGAGAACTGTAGGCTTAATACATTAACAAAAATTAACACATTTTCCCTTTCTTTCATAATTATAACACTAAACGCCCTGATTTAATGTGCTTAATTGAACCTAAAAGTTTAATTGCTTCCTCCAATCATAGCAGCTTTTGGTTCAAGGTTATTCAAAAGGATTATTAAAACTTTTCCAGAATTACAGCAATTCAATATTTATAAATTAAAAAATACAATTTGAAATATTATCGAGAAAGGAATCATGTAACTATCATTGTATCAAATTAAAATTAATTTTATTTTCCAAACTTCCTTCCAATGGAGGATTCAGTATACACGCAATAAATGTTATACTTGATCCAAGATGTGTACGGAGCAAAAGTAAACAACAGACTTGCCTTGACTAACTGTGTCCTGTAGTTTCATTGCTTAATAGCACCAGTGCATATTTCACGATAGTGCGACAAGCTCAGTTAGATGTTTACTTCCATTCCGCACACATCGTAAGATTATTTATATATTATGTAATTGTGCAAACATAAGTTCAGTGAGTTACTTGCTTTCATATTTATATCATACATGTTTTACAACATATATCTTGCAAACAAAATTTCATTTATTTTATCGTTGCCTTGGCAAATTTGATTCTGATGAAAAACAACTGACATAAATTAAGTTACTAAAATAATATAATACGTATTTTACAACATAATTAATTCATTGTAGTATTCAGTTACATAATGTGTGATGAAGTGCACCACATATTTTAAGTAAACGTATAGACAATACCTCTAGAAATTTGTATTACAGAAGATATTGCGAGCCAGGGCCTTTCAAACTTACGTCACCAATAAAGAAACATGCCAGGAAAAGGCTTGTCCAGCGGCGAGAAGATACAGCTCGTAAGGATAATTATACAAAGCGTTGGGAATCGTACCCGGGAGCCTTGACGTTTAATCTAAAAAATAAAGCTCAATATTAACTTTACTGTATGTATTGGACTAAACAGTCTCAAAAACGAACTCTTGTGAACTGTGCTTTGTACTTTCACATTCGGTTGTTTACTTTTGCCCCGTACACATCTTGGATCAAGTATAGTACATGTGAAGTATTACAATGATTAAAATAAAACGAAGAAAACAGTACTAATTACGGTTAGTTGGTATTTATACTGTATGTATTATTCTTTCAACAACACAACTACCTTAATTACATTTCACTTTAATTGCTGTTGTTAACAACACTACTCAATGTATAATTGTATAAAACTGTATACTTTGATATTATTGTCATTATCATTGGGAAGTTTATTAGTTATTATACGTAATTTGCAAGTGTGATCAAGACTTAGATTGAGGAATCGGCCCTTGAACACGAGAATTTATCATTTAGGGGTGTTGCTGGAATTTATGTATGGTTGTATTACTCTGTACGTTATTATTTTGCTAGCAATAAACCATTATTATTATTATTATTATTATTATTATTATTATTATTATTATTATTTGCGGTATGTGCGTATAAGTGTGAGCGAACTGGAAGTCGACAAACAGAGAGGGGGGAAAAGAGAGAGAGAGAGAGAGAGAGAGAGAGAGAGGTTGAATTATTTTCAGCTTTGTAATTGGACAAATTAGTGGCGAAATTCAAACGAAATTTTCCTCTCGGGTTCTTGCCTTCCTACTTAAACCCTTTATTTCAGTTTTCAAACCAAACATACAAGTAAATTTATTCAAGTGTTACACTTGTTAAAACGATAAGCTCATAAGCTTTGAACGTATAATTTGAAAAGATTACATTAATACAGTGATCAGTAAAATTCTACCTTCCATTTCCCAGCGTCCAGGGCGTACGGATAACATCACACTGATAACATCTGTGTAATCCTGTCTCTATACCAGTGCAGGAACGAATTGCTTGGACCTTGGAGCAAATGTTTTCCATCAATCGTTAATACGAACGTATAAAACCTTTCCAGGCATTTAGATCTCGAGTTTATCATGTCTATAACGTTTCTCATCACTTAGAGGATACCACGGAAAACCGTTACAAAATTTATATTCTTCCCTAGTATAGCGTATTAGTTCATTGACTGTAGTAGCGTGTTCTAAGTGATATTTATTCTATGAATATGTGATACGTAGTACTTTCTCTGAGTGGTAATTCTAAAACAGGGAAAAGGAGTAACCAGCGTTTAAAACGTGGATATTAAGAACTGAAGACTCTAAATGAATCTACAATGAAGAATGAAATACGAATACAGATAATTGATAATGTCAGTTTTCTGGATATGATGCCTTGTTTATCTGTGATATCCTTAGCTAAGGCTTACGAGGGCACGTACCCTAATAATAGGCTACAAATAAGCAAATAAGCACCATACTCAAAGTTTAAATACTGAAAAAATACTTTCTAATGAAATAAGTTATATGCAGTAAATACATGAAGGAAATAATCATTCTAAAAAAATGTTTCATAATAGTATACACAGGTGTCCACAGATATTTCAAAATAAATTTAACTGACCTTCCATGATCAGAAACTTACATATCCCTGACCACAAGAATCAATGTTTTTAAATTCCATTGTGATAAAAACAAAAATAAGAAATGATTAGCTCAGGTACTGAAAAGGAAATTGCTTACACAACAGACATGAGCAAAACACACATCCTTTACATTTCATTCACCGGGGGCTATTTATTTTCCATAAATTTTCCGGATTTTGTTTTACATACTTTCATGACTTTTCCTTGCCATTACAAATTTCTCTCACTTTCCCTGACCAATTTCAATTTCCCTGACTTTCAGTGATTTTCCCTGGCTTTGCATATGTGGACACCCTGATACAACGTAAACAAAATTTATGAATTTATTAGAATATCCAGGGTGGAAAAAAATATACAGAATTATGTTTTTGTGCATACGTTAAAGCTGCGAAAGGTCAATTTGCTGCTGACTTGTGTAAAATTTTTCTGTTGCTGTTAACTTCGTCCGAATAAAGAAGTTATAATTCTTTCTGAGCACTATCTTGTATAATGCCTTCGAAAAATAAACATTACATTTCGGCTTCAGGGAAAGCATTTATATACCTCCATGTATAAGTTACATGCACCTGTAAAACTAAACTTATTAATATGTATGACAAGTTTCTATAATACTACATGTGGCTCTCAAGGTCTTTTTGAAATTGTAATCTGTTTCTTTTCTCAGAAAATAACACCACGGATATAGTGTCTTTGTTAAAGTGAATTATTATTTTTAAAAATATTTTCTTTAGTTTTTAAATGTGAGTAAACAATTTAGATTTTTCACCATTAACAATAAATGATCCAATAGACAAGCTTACCTAATTTCAGCATAGAAAACCGACGAGGGAAAGATAAACCCAGTTCTCAATGTGAGCTGAACCATAATCAAGAAGTAAAATTCTTACCTGTAAAAAAGAATATTTCATTAAGTAATACGTCAGTCAGGATAAATATCAAATAACATACTACAGTTTTTAGAAGAAATTACTACATTACGATTACCGATAACCAACTCCAATCTTCGAAACCAGCGTTTCTCAACCTTTTTGAACCCGAGGACCTCTAAAATGCCTAAAATATTTTACGGACCCCTAATTTTACATTCCATTTTTAAAAGAAGGCCTATATTCTTAATATTTGGGTATTAATTATAGGTCATTATAACGAAATATGTGAAAAAAATTTACTTATTTACTCTCCACCTGCTTTATATTTTTTAATTATGTCTGCGGACCATCTGCACCATCTTCGCGGACCACCAGTGGTCCGCGGACCATAGGTTGAGAAACGCTGTTCTAAACCATATTATTTCTGTGAACAACATTTCCTTAACCCAAAATGTCAACATTCAAGGCAAAGCGAACATATTCTGCTTAACAGATGGAACTTAAACTATATTTTGTACTTTTAATCTTTTGAATGCTTTGTATTGACATCAACAAATATAAGTCACATTTAAAATCTGGAGTCGGATTAACTTTATCCACATATTTTTTTCCTCAAATGCAGGTGAAATTAAAACCCACCTTCCAATGAAACATTATGAAGGATAAAGAGATTAATAATCTACAAATTGCATTACAAGTTACTTATTTTAAATGGCAAACTTACGAATGATAATTAGTAGGTTTATGTTAACTTTTACTGAAAATTGTGGGAAGTAAA
Organism: Ectobius pallidus; assembly: GCA_964059195.1. NCBI lineage: Eukaryota > Metazoa > Arthropoda > Insecta > Blattodea > Ectobiidae > Ectobius > Ectobius pallidus. The sequence continues at coordinate 57,955,848 of CAXKWD010000003.1, forward strand.
TACTTTAAAATATGTACCGGGAAGCTCTCTCGAATCCAATGCTCCCATGTTGAGGCGAAGGGCCTCCAAGTGGAGGTTTCTGTTTAGTGAATTTTGTTACGCTTATTTTCTTAGAGAGGGCAGAGGGACAGGTGGTAAGCCCATCGCCCCTTAACCTCTCTCCGGAAGGTATTACTTGGACGTCAAAGGGCCAAGAAATTTTATCCAGAGGCTCTAATTTAGTCTTGGAGTTCTTTTACGTGTCGTAAATCTACGACATGGGCCCCCCCACTTAAAATCCTAATTTTTATATTGTTATATTAGTATCCAGCATGAGGGGTCTATTAGGAAACCCAGCAATCTGCAATTTGGTAAAAGATAGAGATGTTAACTTCTAATCAAAGCTTAATGCATTTTCTGGTGCATATTTAGTGTATGTGTTATACAATGTAAGTTCCTCTCTTATGTGGTAAGTCGGATTTGAAACACTTACACTAAATATCTAGCAGGATATGCTTTAAACTTTCATTAGAAGTTAGTAGCCTATCCCTACCTTTTTCAAAAGTTAGATTGCCGGGTTTGCTAATAGACTCCTAAATTCTGAAGTTCGTAAAATATGTATTATGTTTCACTACCTTCTATACACATTACCAGTAATAACACTATAATACAGTGCATACTAATACTTCATAAAGTTCACTGTTAGCAAAGAAAGAATCATACATATTTGCTTAATGTGTTTTCGCAAATAGCAGTCATCCCACCAAGGAGGTGGTAATTTTTTTCTCTATTTCTAGAGAAAACTGTTTGCAGTGGTTGCAATTCAAGGATATATTTTGTCTATGGTTTGTGGTCATTGCCACAGCGGGTAGGGGCTACACGACTGTTTTTATTCCATTTCAGCGTTATCTTGCAAACACAGACAGACTAGAGAGCGAGAAGGAACTAGAAGAGAAAAATAAACAGCAGGCGAAAAAACACTTTTACCCAACCCACTAAGCGTTCTGAGTCAAATGTTCACTCAGGTCATGATGGCCCCTTTCCCAAATGTGATAAACTCATATCTCTAGTACGGTTGGAAAGATGAATGAGCATCGCAATATCTGAAGTACGTCGGTCCAATACAGATCGATAAGTTATTAATTAATAGGGAAATGTCACTGTGCTTGGCTGGGTATAATACATTAGACACAGTTCAATAACATCTGGCCAATGTTCTTCTGCCCTCAGCATGTGGTACTGAATTACTTCACAAGCACATTTACCAATGCCAAGTGAATTTAGATGCGTGAAAGTTGGCCAGAAAATAAAATCCGTATAAAGAGAATAATGTTATACATTATTACAATAAACAAAGTAATATTGCATTATCAAATATATTTATCGTTTGTCATCACAATGAATGATTATTTCGGAAGTAACTAATATATTTATAAAATTCGTAGATGAAAGGAATCATGGACTCCCTTCAACGATAAAACAAAATTTAAGAATGTTTAATATTAACATTGAAAAAAGTTAAATTAGGCATATTAATGGTTACTGATCACTAATACGTAACTTTTTGAACCCGATAAAACACGAAATCCGTTTTTACGAATATTTCACGAAACACAATGAACCTAATACAGTACATGCACAGATAAAATAGAATGTTATAATGAAAATTATTAGAATATTTACTTGTCATCTTTGAAAAAATTATGAAACATGAACCCGGCTGAACAGCTGTAAATAAAAATCTATTTTTAAAGGTGTATTATGATGATATAGTCACGTAAGATTTGATCTGTTTTGAGGTCTCTTTGTTGTCTGTTATAAAAACTGAAAAGAGAATCAGAATAATAATGATTAGAAATACTTTTAATTGTTCCATTTATGCTATTCTTTAGTGTCTGTACAACAATCGATACAATAAAGAATATTATAGATCTTCAGTTCTATCGTGAAATCATTCACAAAAAAACGACATAATACCAATCAGAGGATGAACTTGAAGGTGGAATAATGGAAAAGTCGGTGAATGTCTAAATCTTCGTGTTGAAAGCGTTCACAATTTTATTGAATCAAAATTGAAATTTTAAGTACAAGTCGTTATGTCGATATTTCATGATATGTTTTGGTTCTTAGAGAAAAAATGTACCCTTCTATTTTTGAAACTTGATTAACTAAACTGAAGAAATAACATTTCAATTTATTAATAATATAGTTTACAGATTGCAAACTCTAAGTATTAATTAATTAAAAATAATTTTGTATGAACAATCTGAAAAATACATTCAATAATATCTTTCGATTTGGATACGAAATTACCTTTGTCCATTGCTTTATTTTCAAAAGTCCCTCATCCAGTCTTTATTTCCATAACGTATATCGTTCAAAGTTATACCATAATCTTTTAGTTTTAATGAATACTAAAAAGCATTTAAGTGGACAAGAATTCTATACAACAAAATAAGCGTCATTTGCAAACATAGCAATCATGGCCTAAATTTACAGATTTTGTGCGTTTGTGGCCTACTTTTTATAGACAGACAAGACTTTCTCTGGAAACAAGCTCCTCAGTTTAGCAGGTTTTATTTGTGATATCTTGTTAAATTTTGGACTTAGTTTCCGATCTTCAATTTTGAGGTTAACTTTATTCAGTTCAGAGTTTTTTATTCTTTTTGCCAGCCACCTTTATACACATATACATTATTTTGAATATAAACATGGAATATCAGTATATATCAGAGCGATATAATCACTGAATACACTTTCCTATTGTAGAGAGAACGGAAAATTTATTCTGAAAATTTCATCGGCCATTATGCCTGAGTAGGGACGAGGCTATATGGTGGTGAAAATGTGTGCATCTGTGCGTAGAGGCAAAACAATTTATCTCGGCGAAGAGCGCTGCACCTGTCAGAGTGTGAACTAGTTGAGAGTGGTTGATGCGTATGTTTCATTCCCATACATCACTTTTATCATCCATCAGATGGGGTAGTTCTCATGCTCCCTCCATATTCACAGGTGTGCTGAGGCTGTTGTGGCTTTCTGGACCGGCGGCCGCCGCATCTCTGCGTGCAATAGCATTAGCATAACGCATTAACCACATTGATATTCGTGCACGCCACTGATATCGGTATAAAATCAAAATAAATGTAAAAAAAACCTTAACCCTACGTGAGGGGGTTTAAAATATTTTTATACTATAGGTCGACATATTTTGAAACAATACCACCCCAATTAATAACCATAATGACTTGGGAAAGTAATCGATTACGCCAGACCCATTAATTTGGTTTTATCTGGCTTTACTTGTTTGATACTTTTTACATTGAATTGTCAATACCGGCTACTCTTCTGTGATTAGGATAGATGGAAAGTAGCACCACTCGGTATTCATACTGAAGATGTTGACACGAAAATTCTAGTATATGCAGACGTATCGTAATTAAAAAGGTTGAGGATATACTGAAATTTATATGAAATTTACGTATTCCAGCAAACTGTGAAAGAATATACTTACAAAATGTATGTTTTTGAAACCAAAATTATGGCACGCCAAGGTAAGTATCCAGTAAAAGCAAAAATATTACTGAATAACAGCTGTCTAGAACAAGTCCCAAATTTTAACTATTTTGGTTGTGACGTCACAATTATTTAGATTTTAATCTAACAAAAAACTATTTAATATCATGCTCTCTGTATCCATTAAAAGAATACTTAAATAAATCTGAACGAACACAAAAATTAAATTCTATCAGCTAATAGTGGCAGGGCAGCGAATCTTGGACGAATGGGAAAAAGAGATTATAGCCGCATTGAGGCGACAAAAATTATGCATTTTAGATCACTAAGGTATACAAAATTAAATTATAAATAAGGTTATAAGAAAAAGTTAAACATATTTCAGTAAATGAAACAATAGATGAAATATATAAGAAATAAGTTAAACATATCTGCAGCAAATGAAACAATAGCTGAAAACAGATATAACTGGGAGAAACATCTAAAGAGAAGGGATTGTAAAGTAATACAAAAAGCAATGCTGAAATACAAACGAAGAGAACGAATGGATCCTGAAAAACCGAGTCAGAGTTGGGATGAGGCCTAAATTGTGAAAGGAAAAAGAAGAAAGGTAGAAAGGGCTAGTTCAGTATCCTAAATTGCATTAGAAATTAGTGCATTTTTATTAGTTCTACATTTATTTGAACTGGAAATGACTTAAGTATTTTTCTATACACTTTAATTACCATACTTCTATCGCTCCGCATTTGAGTACTGATATATTTACTGTATAACGTTTATGGCGTATTATATATATGTTACCGGCAATGTGTGAAATCCGGCATTCTATAGAATGCCTAGGTAATGCATAGAATGCCTAAAATCGAACGTCAAAGTATGAAATGATTGATGTTTTAAACATTGCCTAGGCATTGTATACTTTGCCGAATTGTCTGCCGGCAAAGTATATAATACGCCTAATCCCGCCACTTTTCCTGCCACCACTGTTTAATAATAAAGACAACGATGATAAGTGATAATTGATTGATAATTGATTGAACTCAGATCGGAAGGACAAAATACACCAAACGCATAAAGAGGAACTAATATATGTCGATGGAGTAGAATTGAAGATAAATTTGTATAACAGTTTAAAAAATGCAAACAACCAAATATCCTGAACTGAAATTATGAACAATTTGTACGAAATAATTTCTACTTTATGTCACAAATATTTAGTATAAAATAACTCATATCTTTAAAATTTAGACTTTTTGAAATAGTATTAAATAGTCTGCTAAATTTTCTGTGCGAGATTGGTTATCATTATATTCTGATAAAATACATTTTCGTAAAAAAGAAACACATTTTCTGAAATCATCATTCTATATTGAAATATAGTGTAATGAAAAATTGCAACTGTGATTATGTAGTAGGACTTCTTTGTATGAATAAGACAGGCTGCTGAAAAAATTAGGTTGCAATATCATTGGTAGGGCAGTACTTACTATAACAAGTACTTCAATCTCAGTTCTGCTTTCACTGTTTTCCGGTAGGAATATCCTGTGTATTTATTTCGTAAGTTAGTTTTGTTCTTTCAGTTTCAAATGCGTATTAATTAATAAAGGATTTTCATCTTGTTCCCTTTTAACACTTTGCCTAAACGGTACTGGTCATTCTGTATAATGCCTAGGAATTGTATAGAATACTTAGGAAAAGTATGTAACATTTTCACAAAAAAAACTTATATTTCATAGTTTGCCTAAAACCATCAGGCATTCTATACATTACCCAGGCATTCTATAGAATACCGGGATTTCACACATTGCCGGTAACATATATACTGGAATGGTATCGAAATAATATTCTAGAATTAGGACTGAAACATGAACCAACAAAACCAGAATTTAATCCAATGAGGTGACCTGTGACATGCAATCCATATGACCTACGGCATAATATGTTCCTTCATTGGTCTGAAGAACATGAAATATAAAATTTAAAATAACTGAAAAGACTGCTATACAACAATATCCCATAGACGTATCAGCTTCTTTATGTGAAATTAATTTCAAACCACAAAGTGTATGAATTACTATTATTTGTATTGTCCACATTCGTTGTAAAGTCCATGGGGTCTGAAAAGATTAGGAATGAATAGAATTCATAACTAACAACCGATAGCATAACTGTGTTTTATCGTTATTTAACGACGGTTGTGTACTGCTATTTAGGTCGTCGATGGTGTTCTCGAATACGTACGACTGGTTTTTTAATGTTAAAATAACTTAAATCCTAGTGATTTCATCTCACTTCTATTAACCCCAAAGTACTGATATTTTTCAATTACATTTCCATATTGTCAATGGTTAAATATGTCTTTTCCAAAAATTAAGTTTATATCTTAAAATTACAATAAGTTTCTTTAAATTTCTTCTCTGTGAACTGTGAAGAAGAAACTTTAAAATGAGCCCTTCATTTAAAAGTCTCGGTGGAAACCTATGTGCTGTATCGGAGATTATTATGCGGCCCTAAGTATGTTACGTGAACTTATTAAAACTTAAATATCTGATTGGTTGTCACATCATGGAAAGCCAAAACGTAATACTATTATCTTTGGTGTCATAATGTAAAGTGGATTGTATCGGGCGTTTAACTCTATTAAATTGTAATGACAGAAGTGGGAATTGAACTGATGACTCTGTGAATATCGAGAACGGAAATACAATTACCAGAAAGTTGTCCCATTACATTAGTACAGTAGAAACAATTTATATTTCTATCAGAATTGTAATATGTGAGCTATTTACTAGGTCCTGAGATAAACTTATTAAGTAATTTATTGTTCTGATTGGGCAAGTGGAAATTATCATTTTCATCATGTATAGTAAGCGTGTTGCTTTGCGAATGAATGGATACTTTAAATATAACTAGATATTGTAGTTTGAAACTTTAGAAAAGTTTAACTAAGACGCTGAATTTATTGTAGAATTAAATGAAATCTTAAGTTTTATAAATTACATTAGTAATAAATTTACATAAAACGAGGAATTTTACGGAATAAGTGTGATAGGTTTGTTAGTAAATCCTACGTTATATTCTGTAGATTTACTAATATACAAGCGATAGAACATAAGTCATGGTGACTATTTTCCCTCCAAGTTGTGGGTCACGAAGACTGTGGCATCTCTAGTATATGGACACATAGTGACAGCATTGTGATGTACGGCTATACAAATAGAGGCGTTGGTAATTTAGTTGTGAGTCAGTTGTAGAATGGATATGACAAGATGTGAACAGTAGTCTTATGTAAAAATAGTTAATATCCGAGGGAGAAATGCCGAAGAACACCACAATTAGCTGATGGAATCTTTGGGGAATAATGCCCATCCGTGCCGTAATTTAAGGGATCAAGGAGTGGGTATGTATGCTTCCAACTACCGCAATACATTAGAGTGGCACGATGCAGTCACTATGGAAGTCTATGGGTGTCTGTTTCCTTCACTATCCTACATCTAATATCCACAATATGCATTATATGTACATTCACCTTTCTCTTTCATTTTTATATTTAAAAATTTTTAAATCGTCCCACATGTTCAAGAAAAAATTAGTTGCGATGATCTTATGAGTAGGGACCGGATTTTTAGGTTTTTAAAAACACTGTTTTAGGTTTTTCATTAGGTGAAATAGTTTTTTTTAGGTTTTTCCCCCAAAATATCGTTTTCGGGTAGAATAAATTGGTTAAATGAATTTGAATAAATATGTAATAAATAGGGACCGGATTTTTAGGTTTTTAAAAACACTGTTTTAGGTTTTTCATTAGGTGAAATAGTTTTTTGGGGGTTTTTTCCCCCAAAATATCGTTTTCGGGTAGTTGGTTTAATGAATTTGAATGTGCTACCGACCGTAATAACCTCGATTTCATTTGTTTCGGCATAATTAACACGTCTTTTTAAAATTCACAATGTGATCACTAAGTATGAATAACAGGGAAGTAATAAAGGTAAACAAGGGCTTTAAAACACAGAAATCTATATCCTTGTCCATACACGGCAACAATGGTTGTTCGTACGAATATTTTAAAAGGAATACGCCGGTACTCTTACACTTCCTCTCTAGATACTGTCCATCCTAGACGACAATGGGTTGAACGAAACGCTGGTGGTATTAATTTCAACCCGACAAAAATTTTTGTCTCTCCGCAAAATATCGATTTCTTAAATGACAAACAAAAAAGACAAAAAATGGAGCCTAAATTAGATATTTTAGGTATCACATCCCGTTTAGGTATATTTAGGTTTTTATAACCGATTTAGGTATTTTTAGGTACTACAGAATTAATGTGGGTGAATCCTATGTACGTGATTCGAAAAAGTGTATGAGCGCTTTTTGTTTTGGAAGTAAGGAAAAAAATAGGTAAAAACCTAAGAATCCGGTCCCTACTTATGAGTAATAAAATAAGCAATCTGTCAGCCGGAAAACGAGACGATCAGTAGGAGACAATGAGATAAAAGAAAGATGATAAAATAATATCCATGAAATGCAGATGGGTAAGAAGCAATTAGGTAAAAAATGTATGTGTGCAGATAAACAATCTAGCAGATTGTGGATGGACAGATGGATGGAGTGATGTAGGTATGGGCCAATTAACTAACAATTAACACAATCAGGGTAAACGTTCTTTAAATGTACTGTCCATATTCTGAGAAATGGATGGCTGCGAGCTGAAGGCCGAGCTAGCGTTCCCCCACTACCTTATCATGCGCTTGCATTTACTGTCTATGTCTTTCCCCCACTATGCCACCAGCTCGGCCTTCAGCTCACAGACAGTACTTTCGTATTACTCCATTATTGCACCTGTTTTGCCTCACAGATTATATCAGACGAAATACAAAAAAATGCTGGAAATGATATCGAATGGAAAGATCCACTACTCCGTCACGTCATCTACTAATATAAATACAGTATGTTCGAAAAGTCACTGTGCAGTTACAGGTACAGCGTTAAATTTCCATGGAACCCACCGAGTAACTGGAAGACTTTGTCTCGTCCGAATAACCGCCATGGAATAAACCATGGTAAGTGGACGGCTATATCACGTCCGTCTAACTACCATGGATTATAACCACAGTGTTGTCAGCTATGTGTGCCATTATGGTCAGAACTTCGAGAAGTATTCCGTAGTCTATGTGCACAGCGACTTTCCGAACGTACTGTATAATTACTTCCATATATTAAGGTAAAATCCTATAATATCTTCTTTCATCACATCTTCCCTCATTTAAAATCGTTGCTATTATTTTAGTACGTTCTTATCAAGAAAGATTATCCTGCAGGAGATACTGTTTTAGATTTTAATCTGCAAAACATGTCGTGTAGAACAAGAGAACCCGTTGAGTCGTACTAGTAGGATGAAGTGGTGCTGCTGAAGTAATTAAGAGCTTAAGAGCATTTACCCACTCATCCAAACATTTGCTATTTCGAGCGAATGGCGAGGACACGTGACGGACACGTGCGAGTGTGAAGTGTAATGAGGTGCAACACTTGCGGAAATCAAGTATATGGAAACGAGTCTGTTAGGACTTAATTGGACTCAGAGAGAACTCTCTCTTTACTGTAGTTTTTTACCTCTCCCTTTTAGGGACGCAGAGAGAACTGAGTAGATTAATTAATATTATTTTTAAGGAATATCCGAATAAACCATTAATTATACGAAATTCATTTCGATATTCTATCACTACAGAATATATACTTACTATATGTAATAAATATTATGAGAGGGACAAAGAATATTAAATTAAATAATTCTACGCAGACATACATACATAAATATACAGTGAGTCCCACGCAAGAGTTGGCCAATGCCGCGGGTTTCTGCGTCGCGGCTGGCACAGCTCCAACTCCCGAGCGATCGGGTGAAATATCTACGCAAATAATGCCGCGGTCGTTGTGATGATTCAGGTTATCACATTTAAAGTTAAAATTACAATGAAAATAACCACGTACTTCATCACAAGAGATGATGGAAATGTTCTCCTCTTGCATCCAGACAATACTGGCACCTTTTTAGGAAATTTTATTTCACGCGCGTAAATTTAGCTTCCGAGACAGAGTTACTTTCTCTTGTGATAGGCCTATGTGATATTGTCATCAAGTTCTTCTAACAGTATGTAAATATTATTTATGGGGAATCTTTAAAAATAAAGTGTATAGGTCAATTTCCCCTACACAAGAAGAACTTAAAGACAATATCACAAGAGAAATTAACTCTAACTCGGAAGCTGAACTTACGCGCGTGAAAGAAAATTCCCTAAAAAAGATGTCAGTGTTGTGCTTAACCAAGAGGAGAACATTTCCAACATCTCTTGTGATGAGGTACGTGGTTATTTTCGTTGTAATTTTAATTGTAAATGTGAGAACCTGAATCATTACACCAACCGCGGCATTATTTGCGTAGATATTTCACCCGATCGCTCGGGAGTTGGAGCTGTGCCAGCCGCGACGCAGAAACCCGCGTCATTGGCCAACTCTTGCGTGGGACTCACTGTATATTATTTTTATTTTCATTTCTTCCTGTAACACTTACAGGCTGCCTTATGACAAAGAGTACCAAACACTGAAATATAGAAGGAAATAAACAAATATGAACTTAATACCAATGAACCCGACTATGTAACATAATAATGTTGCACTTGAACAAACGTCATACAAGCAAACACAAGCAGAATAAATTAAATATATGGTCTATATGCACGGTTTCGAAATATGGCTAAAGATACATTCAATGCTGCCAAAGCAATATCTTCCTGAATTTGTTTTGGAAGGCTAAACTTTTGGCAGATATTGGCCATTATATGAGGGATGGTTCCTCGGGCCCCTATCATTAAACCCACCACACTGATAGACGTAAGGTTGTATTTTTGTTTGTAAACATTTATCCCCAATGAGCAAAGCCTGAGCTCGCGGCAGCACATGTAATAATAATACGACTCAAAACTTCATAGAGATCAAATTATAATATGAAAAATAGAACAAAATTAAAAAATAGAAGCACTTTTATGTGAAGCCTAAATTACAAATTGGTCCTATTCCAAAATTAAAAGGCAGTAGAATATTTAATTGAAACTATTAACTTATACAAGACCTTATGTATTATTTATGTATTTTTTTTAGTTTTGACATGAATTTAAAGTTTTGAAATACAATATGACTGACTTATTTTTTAATATATATCATAAGTTGCAAAATTTAATGTATTTTGTTAAAATTTCATTATTTTTAACAAAAGAATTTATAATTTTCAGCCAAAATTTTAGCAGTTGTATAGCATTTTGTATAGCATATAGTTGTATAGCATGAAGAGTATTTAAATTGTTTCTTTACGTGATATAGTCATGTATAAAGGGGAACTATCTAGCATGACATAGTGCTCTGTAAGACCAACAGCGCACTTATACGAACGCACACTTTTTTAAAGGTGTGATTTTTGCCTGCAGTTTAATATCACTGAAGCAATTAGCATACCTGCTCGCCGGCTTCTATTTTGTTACAAACAAATTCTACAAACGAAACCGGCAGCTGGCATATACTGAGATAATTTACCGGTAACACATTAATAGATTAGAAAGTCAGGGAATTCAAACAGGATATTATTTAAGTTTATTTCATTCCCAAAATAAATGAAGCATTTACTTTTATAAGGGTCTAAGTGCCAAAATCACGATTTTTCAGCTGATAACTTTAATCTGTGTATTTAGACCAATGCATTTCAGAAGGGTCCAAAGTCCAGGGAAAGTCACATTAGTAGCAATAAATTCCAAGATATATCGCCATGTCTATCTCCGGCACATCTTTCTGTGGCTTTATGTCTCGTTTTCTATTCAATCATGGTTGTGGCACTTAGTCCCTTATAAAAGTAAATGCTTAATTTATTTTGGGAATGAAATAAATTTAAATAATATCCTGTTTGAATTAGCGTAGTGGTTGAGGCGGTGCGCTACACACCAGAAGGTCGCGGGTTCGATCCCCGATGAGGTCGTTGGGGTTTTTCAATTGGCTAATCCTTCTGGTGAACCTATGGCCCTGGGGTCGACCCAGCCTCTAACAGAAATGAGTACCAGGAGCTATCTTGAGGGTTAAGGCGACCAGTGCGTAAAGCTGACAACCTTACCACCTTCACGTGCCGAATGTAAAAAATCTGACAGCCTCAACTTCCTAGAACCCTCTGGGTCTCCATGGCTTGCATAGGAACCTTTATTTTACTATTAAGTAAAGAATGATTTTGCAAGTATGTAAGCAAACTCGCTCTCTTTATGTTCCACCAGCAATCCTCTGCATAACGTCACCCTCTCGCACTTAACTGTACGTGCAAAATTATTATTTGAGGTCATGTGGGTAACTATGCTCTTCTTTATTAAAATTCTCAATGGATTTAATTTTTTTTTGTTGATGTGTACAAATAAGTTGAACAATTAAAGGGTTCTTGTTTGTGTTTAAATAAAGCCTACAGTTGATACTTTTGATTTGCGCATCTGAATCACGGTGCTGAAAAAATGAAAACTCAGGTTACTCTGAAACTGTGTACCAACGTTCCATACAGAATATATCAGTCACATAGATATGCTATTATGGAACCCACAAATTAATGAGCGATAACTTGGTAGTGGGATGTATATGACTGAAAGAAGACACCCTGCAAACTAACTACAACAGGGCAATTAAAATGGGAATTCGGCTCATTCCCTACCTATGGACTAATTACTATAATTAATTAAATAATTACAAACACATCTCTGTTTTCATCTAATATAATTAAAAAGGAAAAATAACTTTGGTATGGCATTTGTATGGGGGATTTTGCTAAAAATTAACTGAACTTTAATTTTGTATTACAATTTTCCACTTGCCCAAAGCTAGATTGGAGTATAAATGATTAATAAGAATCTAAGATTTTCATTATATATTCAAAACCATTTGTGGTTGATTGCATTATATTGAATAATGTGTCAGGATAATTGATTTTAAAACACCGAAAGGAACCAGAACATTTGAAATGTTTGAAAACTCACAATTTAAAATTATCTTAGTAGGCCTATTCAAAATGTGCATTAAGGTTTTCTTGGTGCACGTTTATTATATATATATAAATGTGTATGTTGTATACATTTCTATATAATTTAATTTAGATTTTTTACTGATTAGAAGTTAAAGTAACTCGTCCAACATAGTTCATCAGATTGAGTACCTCGAACTCTTGTAGTCCAAGTACATTTAAAACGTTGTAAAGAACCAATATTTGAAATGGAGATCTTTATAGATATTAGGCCTAATTCCATTATACCTCGTATTTACTAATAATTCATGGACTATTGCGATGGGCTTAACGTTTGTCCCTCTTTCCTCTCTCTCAAAATAAGCATAACAAAATTAATTTAGGTACTGAAACCTCCATTTTGAAATCCTAAGTCCCACCATAGGGATTACAGGAAAATAATCTCTCTCTCATGGACCATTATTAAGTATACCATAGATTAAATAATAATTATCTTGAAACACTATTGTTAATCAAGAATTGGGAATTAGGCGTTACAGATTTTCAGTTCAGTAACACGACAAATTCGAAATAGTGATGTGCAACATATAATAAGTTATTCCGTTCAAAGAACTTTAACCACGTAACCCTATCTCACTCATGAAATCAAAGGAAATTAATTAAATTGCACCTTTTGCTGTTGCCAAGAAGAGAATTTGCTTTGTATTTTCTCGTCCTATAACACGATTTAGATTAAACCAAGCATTATAACTTAGTTTTTCTTGCATTCTACAGTCTGTCTCACACAAAGAAGCGTGTCTTCACATTAAGTTATCCTGTATTAATTCAAATGCCTAGTACTTCTTTCATATACCTATAACTGTGTATTTTTGGGCTATAGAAAACCATAAGTAATGTCAATATTATCTGACGTTAACGTAGCTTACCTAAATTATTTAGCGTACAATTATAATTATTTACTGTTAATCGTAAAGGATCAGTAACTTAGAATTATTATTGATTTTTGATGTAGTCTAATAAGCGTTTAAGAAGAAATTTAACTAAAATGTAATCCCTATAATTTAAAGCCACATGCCTGACTGACTGACTGACTCACTCACTCACTCACTGACATTAATGTTTGCTCACTTCCAGATGAGCTAGAAACTTGAAATTTGGTATACATATAGCTCTTAGGGTGTAAAGCAGAGGAAAATTCCAAAAGTTTTATTTTTTATTTTTAGCCCTAAAAACCCCCGAAAAAAGGCGCACTCACTGACAATGTGTTCCCACTTCCAGATGAGCTACACATCTGGTACACATTTAAGCTGTAAACCACAGGAAAATTCCAAAAAGTAATTTTTTTTAACTTTTAGCCCTAAAACCCCCGAAAAAGGCTCACTCACTGCATTAATGTTTTCCCACTTCCAGATGAGCTAGAAACTTGAAATTTGGTACACATATAGCTTTTAGGCTGTAAACGACAGGAAAATTCCAAAAACCTTTCCCGAGAACCCAATGAGCCCCCAATGAGCGAAGCGAGTTTTAATATATGTGTAATATAAACTGAATATAAAGTAAAGAAATTAATGTTTATACACAATTCCAACCAAATAGCTTAACTTAATTTATCATCGTTTTATGAATAGGTGATTAAGAGCACAGTTTTAAACGCTCAGGCTTCTTTTATACGAGAGGCGAAAAAACCTTCTTTCAATACTCCTAGTAAAAGGGCATGAATGTTTTGTAGTTATAAAACACAGAACAGTATGCAAATCAGTGAAACGTAAGCCAAGGTCTTAAAGTTTTAGCATACCCAAAGGCAAAGCGAAGCATTACAGAGTTCATGTACATACACCGCAGTTTCTTTACACATGTTCGAACGAGGGAAAACACATTAAAGCACTACAGATACGTAAATTTCTCATTCGGATACTATCGATTTCCAATTGTGGTCGTTCATCCCATTCCATCCTCTACCACGGTTCCTTTGCTATTCAGCTTTTTTGGTTAAACGTTTAATATATTACAAGAAAGACAAAGTAGAGTATCACTGCATTCACGGAAGCAATAAATTCGGTGCTTCTGACTCCACTGAGAGAAGAGCTAAAAAACGATTCCTGCATCATCTCTTCCATGATATATTTTAAATATGAACAAGAAAAAAGGAAAAAGCATTCAAATTCATTCTTAGTAGTTCGGAAGCCATCCTAATGAAGTACTGATCGCGGATCCAAATATCGGAAAATTTAAAAACGCGAGAAGCCCATCCACAGAACCTAATGCTCAAGGAAAGCATTCGTTAAACTCATAAGGTTTCCTGAATAGAAATATCAATTTAAATATCCATTTACTATAAAACGTCATTAGGTCTGATTGTACATGAAATTGGTTTTGTCTTTTTAAACTTACAAATTACAACGTACCTATTATTATATATTTTGCCAAGGCCTCATTTCAAATTGCATTTACTGAAATTAGTTTTAATTGTCCTCTTTCACTTACTACATTATTTAATGAAAAAATTAGAAACCCCAATGAATCTTTAAATATACATGTTTCTAGTTTTACTTCCTACCAAGAGATGGCAGGTTTCATCAAATTGAATTTAAATGTTGCATATTGATGCTCTCAAGAAAGACAGGTAGCGAAAGGGTTAATAACTATAATATAAGATATTCATGCAAATGTCTTTCTATGTCAATAAATATGTATTAGAAAACATAATATTATGCTCAAAATCATGAATGCAACGCTGCAGCGACAAAATGTTTAAACGATATTTAGTTCAAAAACACGCCTCGTATTTATGTAGTCCTGTCAGAATAATAACATCTGAACAAATTGATTGTTATTTTAGATGTGGTACATAATAAATTTTCCTTAATTTCTAATTCAGAACAGCAATGGTATTCGAACATATACTTATGGAAACGTAATTTCCTTCCCACAAAATGCGACCTTCGTTAACACCATTCCAAGAAGACTAGTTGCATAAGTTCGGTTTAATATTAATGAAGTGAAACATTATTACTTCAGTGGAAACTGTTGGGAAAGACCAGGCGCCGCCCTTTCACGAATGCTTTTCCTTGCGAAGGTTATTATTTACATTCTATTTCCAGGAAATATTTACACCAGAGCATCGATAACACGAAACAATTGGAGATGGGGTGATCGGATAACTGATTTTTCGGATAACCTATATGAAGCAATATGAAACAAAGAAACGCTGATATTAAACACAAAACAATAAATAGTTTGTGTCACATGTCTAACAAACGCAGAGACTGACTAGCTTCATTTTACAAGTTCAAAATTACCATTAAAGGAGGCCAAAATTTAGAAGATTTTTTATTTTCAGTCTGGGGGGAAACCGCTGAACAGTCCGGCCCAGCACTACAGAGCTTTCGGAACGCTGAAAATTTAATTTGCCGGCTGGAATACTTCCGGTTGATCGGTATTCGGATAACCGATGCTCTACACACGATATTAGTATCAACAGAAGAACGAATGTCATGGTGTCGAATTTATAGTAAACTCTTTAGACAGATGTTGTTTCAGCTCTTTTGTTAGTGATTTTAAGACCTTTTCCACGTTTACAATCCTCCAGCATTTATTTACAACTGTCAAACGAGCATCCATACCTTAACCAATGCAACCAACATCTTTGGTTTCCTAGAACCCCTATGTTGGAATGATGGACCTCCAACTGGAGGTTTCTGTTACCTATGTAAATTTTGTTACGCTTAAT
This sequence comes from Ectobius pallidus, assembly GCA_964059195.1. Classification (NCBI taxonomy): domain Eukaryota; kingdom Metazoa; phylum Arthropoda; class Insecta; order Blattodea; family Ectobiidae; genus Ectobius; species Ectobius pallidus. The sequence continues at coordinate 57,972,104 of CAXKWD010000003.1, forward strand.
CACCGAGAGAAGGGAGAGGGACGGGTGGTAAGCCCATCGCCCATTATTTGGACGTGAAAGGGCCAAGAAATTGTATCCACAGGCTCTAATTTAGGCGTGGAGTTCTTTTGCGTGCCGTAAATCTACGACACGGGCCCCCCAGATTAAAGTCCCAATGCAACCAAAAAAACTGCACTTTATTTCACTTGTAAAGTGAATGTTCCCTATTACAGGCCATGGAGGTTCAGACTGTTCCAGGAAGTTGAGGCTCACAGATTTTAGACACTCGGCACGTGAAGGTGGTAAAGTTGTCAGCCTTATGCACCGGCCGCTTTTACCCCAGGATTGCTCCTGGTACTAATTTATGTTAGAGGCTATGTCGATCCCAGGTCCATAGTGCCACCAGAAGAATTAGGTTAATTGAAAAACTCCAACGACATCGGAGATTGAACCCGGGATCTTCCGGTTTGTAGCGCAGCGCCTGAACCATTACGCTACGACGTACGACCTTTATTTCACTTGTAGCTATGAATTTCCTTTCGATGTAAAAAGACAGAAAGATGCAATTGAAGAATTAAAAAATATTATTACTTTATTTCCTGTACCTTAGGGCCAGAGTAGACGTGTGAATAATTCATACATATACTACCATGCTGAAACAGTAACTATAAGAAATGGATTTAGTACGAAGCATAATATCCCCCAGCACGACCTGGCGGGATTCTTGTATAAATCATGCGCAATATTATCATTACGCTTGCTCAAGGGAACACAATTATTCATTAGCTAAGAGGTTGAAGGCGACCGGTACAACCATTAAAGCTATTGCTCCTTCTTCTATCTGCAAATACCACCTGTACTACCCCAGCGGAGCTTAAAGAAGGCTGGGAATTATAATGAGAAATAGTTACGCCACCTGCGTTGAGCTTGGGTTTGTGTTAAAAGCATAGTGTACTCCGTTTCTATTACAGCAATATTACTTATTGCATAGATTTCGAAGAAAGATTACCTAGAGGTATTACAATCCTTACCATGTTGCACTTCCAGAATTTTTTTACCTAGTTTTACGCTCCACTGTCCCTAGACCTCGAAACCATTGTCAACCGAAAATTAACTCAACACGAAAACTGCTGTAATTTTGCACAAATTGGTTCCAGACTAATACATTATATGTGACCGTGCCAGAGAAACCCAACCATAAGTTGGTAAACTCGTTTCCGCGTAACAGTAGATAACAGATGTCAGGATATAAAATGTAGTTTTTTAGATACTGATACCATCTATTAGTTTTATTCTTGTAGTACATTCTCTTATCACATCAAACATAAAAAAGCATTGCTAGCAACAGTATTTTCAGTCATAAAAATAGGTCTGCACTTTTAGAAACCCATCCACAAGTCGCAATAGAAATTTAACACGGCCCCTAATCTTTTCTTTGTTACTTTTCGTGAAAAAAATACAGGCAACAGAAACACTTGTTATGCTGAAATAATTTTGTTGGACATTCTGTCACTATGTTACATACTGCGAGAATGGTATTTTAATATTGTGAAACTGATGATTAAAATACAGAAATGTTCTTTATGTTGAAGATCAATAGGCATAAATTAAACATTCTGAACAATAAAGTTTCAAAGGCCATATGACATCAGTTTTTGAGATATAGGTACAATTTCTTTTTTAGAACGATCAGGATTTTGTGCCAAAATTGAATCTATTCAAATCAGAAAATTTACTTTTCGGACTTTCGGTCAGGTTTCCCTGACAGGGTCACATAATTATATAAAAACAAAACTAAACTCCATGGCATTACATCTCTTGTGAGACTTATATATATATACTAAAAATTCTTTTCATAACTAATTAAGTATTCTTTTTCACCCGAAGAATGGGAAGTTAACGGAAACCAGACAAGAGTAAGAGATTAGACCTAATTATCCTTGAAGAATTTTACTGGTAGTAAGATTTTACTATCTTTTCCTAAAGTTTATAGTTTATTTGAAGCTCACATTTCTCACATTATAGCTTTAATATATGTATGTATTTTTTATGTTTACCAAACAAAGGAAAGTAAAGTTTTACCGTCAAACCTGTTCATATATTACCGCATCCGGATAAAGTTCCATCGCATCTGATTTTAGAATTTTATTTATTTACCATCACTTTAAATATTATATACTTTAGTAAATTAATAACTGTTCTAAAATATTACTGGGCATGTTTCTAATAGCAGGCCTATTATTCGCTTTATAAAAGAGTGCCATATGATACCCGGTCACAGAGACCATCATCAACGGCCGTGGGTGTCGACATACTGACCACATGCTCCTCAATCCTGCCATCTGCCTATGGTAGATGACGCAGTAGGACTGGTCGATTCAGGGATGCACAGCCATGGGATTTAGTTTTAGTTTAGTTTCAGTGTTATGGAAAGTAATAAGTTTCAAAGATTTGATCTATATGGTAGGAACAAAGAAAAAAACTGCGTAAAGAGTGGTCATATCTTAGCATCTCTGCCACTCACGGGCTTACTGCATCGACCCCACGAATCAATCGGCTGTATGCTTATTGAAATTCAAAGTAACTCTAAGCCTGCGTTCTAATACTGAAGTGCTGGGATGTCGTTACAAAATAATTAATTTAGCATTAAACTCCACTGAATTAGAACGTATTTTCTTGATGAGTTGTCGTCTTTTATCAACCAAGAATTCTAGAGAAATCCAGATAAAGCAAAATAATAATGTCCTTATTTGTCTCAAGTAGCCCATAACATTCATAATTATACATACTTCTATAACTGCTAGATAGAAGTGGTTAACATATCATAAACACAATCTCATTAAACCGTCTGGTGAATGAAATGATTGCAGATAATATGTATGATTGATTAGCTAAATATTGATGGATACAAGTGTCAGAATATTTGAAGCTGTAAATGAAATAACTTCATCACTAATTGAAGTTCAATTGAAATATTAATTAGCTCAGGTGAGTGATATAAAGTGCAACAAAAATATAGCCCTTCATTTTTACAATCAAAACATCCATGTCAATCTACAAAGCTTCGCTAGATTTATATTAAGGATGTCAAGTAGTCTGTTTAATGATACTTGTATCAACACTATTTATAAACGGATAAGAGCCTAGATTTAACAAGGTTTTATGAGTGCACAGCTCTTCATTTTCTACCGATTCACATAACACATGGCGCTTCTAAATTCTCTGTCAGTATTGACTTCCCTATAAATGTGACATATATATATGCTCCAATTTGTATGGCAGAGTAAACAAATATAAGGTACAGTGAATCATGTATGCCTACTCATGGATTTTGCTGTTAATCAGGTTGTATTAATGGTATTATGGTATTTAGAACGTCATCTGAGCGTAAATTGGTCTAGTCTTCCGTAACGTGATTTACGTGCAACCGACTCTGAATAGAATACAATACTGACAAATATTACTAATAATTAATCTCTGTTACATCAATGTGCAATATGGTGCAGGGAAAATCGAATCTCATTACAGAAAATCTCTACGCAATATCATAAAATCCCTAACATAGCCACTTGTAGAAGTGCATAATGATGTTACTATGATTAGTAATTAGCCATGGAGGACCAGAGGGTTCCAGAAGGTTGAGGCTCCCAGATTTTAAACATTCAGTACACGAAGGTGGTAAGGGTGTCAGCCTTACGCACCAGCTGCCTTTACCCCAGGATTACTCCTGGTACTCATTTCTGTTGGAGGCTGAGTCGCCCCCAGGGCTATGGTGCCACCAGAAGGATTAGGCCAGTTGAAAAACTCCAACGACCTCATCGGGAATCGAAATATTACTATGATTAGGCTTACAAAAACTAGTGAACCAATCTCGCATGCATCACATTTAATAAAATAATCGTTAACTTATTGAATTAACTACTCTATTATTTTCTTTCTAAGAAAAATATATAATTCAAGAAGTTCTTTTTATGCCTTACATGCAAACACTTTTTGCTCAACTGGTATGAATAATTCAAGATAGTTTGAAATGATATTGAGAACATTATAATATTACTAGGTGAATGCCTATTACAACACAATGACATACGATATCAAAATCGGTACTCGATTTTTTAGGGTTTTCGTGATGTCATTTTATAGAAGCGTGCGTGAATTATATACACATCCACATTGAAGAGTTTGTAAAATAAATACCAGAAATTAATGTTTTCTATGTAAACAACATTTAGAATTTTGTATTTAATAATAATTACAATTTATACTTTTTTTAAATTCGGCTTTATTTATACTCTTTTGAACAGCAAAGTCATATCAGGTGATAATTTTCTGTTGTGTAAGCCACGAAACTATTGATGTACAACTGTTTACTATTGTTGATGTGTTATGGATTAGTTTCAACTGATATTCAATTTTAAAGGACATGACACAGGATGAAAAAGCTGCGATTGAGTCATAGTAAATAAATTTGCCTTTACAACTGGGGAAACCATGGAAAAATCCAAGTCTAAATGGTCAACCATAGGGTTTAAACCAGAAACCTCTCGAATGCGATTCCAAGACGCTGCCATCTTGGCCACCCTGCTCGATAGTAATTATTGCCTTGTATAGCTGTGACAACGTGAGAAAAAGAATGACAATGTCATTAAATTATTGTACTAAAATCAGGAAGCCCACGAAAGCAATAAATAATTAAGAATATACTTTATTTTAAGAAAACTATTGCAGATCAATAATTATTATAACAATGTTGAAACGCGTAGCTATTAGTTAAAGCAAGTCCTCAGAATTGTATGTAATCCCTTGAATAAATAACGTAAAAGGTAAATCCTTGAAAAATTTTCAAAGTATTCAAATTTTAAAATAGGAAATACTTTATTCATCTCTTTGCCCTACAAAGTTGCAGAAAGAAATACTGTGATACTAAATTAAACTTGACATAGGCCTACATGCTACATGGAACATAAGAAATTCCACATACATGAACTACACCACCACTTTATACAATTTAGGCTAGATTTATTGATTTATTTTTTTAAACCTATCCTTCAAAACTGTAATTTCCATTCAGACCGTGATTTGAACATAGGCCACCACAGTATACCGAACCTGAGAAATTGTAAATACCTACATGAACTAAGTTATTTCGCCTTATACTTTTAGGAAATATTTATTGATGTCTTTTTCACATATTCTCACAAGCGTAACTACATTCAGACCGTGGTTGAATTTTGAATGTGAGAAGTCTCAGCGGACATGGCATAATCGTTAACATTCCATCATATTTGAAATATCTAACCACGGCTGTAAGAGCGTCTCAGCCGCACTTCTCGGCCGGCTTAAAGCCACACCATTAAAGGAAACTGAATTGCCGAAGGCAAGAAATGTGTGGACATGGAAATGAGATCTTTTGAAATCAGAAAGTTAGCCTGCATCAGTTACAATACCTATAAGAATAGTCTAATAGTAATAAGAAGAACCCGATATTACTACAATGAATAGCATAATAATTGTAAAAATAATGATTTTAAAGGTGAGAATTTAGTTTTCTTCCCATATTTTTTTTTAAAGTTTGTCAACCTGGAGGGTCGCATCAAGAGATTGCTAGAAATTCCCTAGCGGAAAAGCAAATTATTTAATTTTTAACTGGAAGGTCCTTTTCCGTTGACAAATTTGTTACAATGTATATTGGAAAGAGGTTCTGCAATGCGAGTCTATATATTTCCGTCAAAAAGGATCTAAATTATTAATAATTACTAAATAGGCATAAGTGTTTTTCATACCCTTTCGATTTTTGCAGATATCTTTAATTGAGATGAAGACCATAAATGTCCTGGAAAAACTTATAAAGAAATATACTAAATCAATTCTTATTACCTTCCGTACTTATTTACCGGTACGGAATAGAACAGCTATGTGGATAGATATTTTCAATAAAATGTACTAAACGTTTCCATAAATAAATTTTGTCAGCGATATCCATGAATTCTTCATAAACATTTAGAGCTTAATCAATCCCCCCGAAATATATTCATGTACTTCACTTCTGTCCTGAATTTATTATTGCTTGTAGAGCTACTAGATATAAATTCTATGAGAAGGAATATTATATAAGAAAAAATGCAAAGAGTTACATACACCAGTGCAGTTTCTGTTTTAGGCCGAATAATATTCAATGTATTATTTTTATTGATAGTGAACCTGTACTGGTCTTTTATTTCCCCCTCAAAATCAGTACCAGTAAGGTTAAAGGAAAAATCTGAATTTCTGTTACCATGCAAACACAAAGATCCTTGTTCCTCTCAGCTGAGATGAACTTATAATCGAGTTTGCTGTATACACGTCATGCATTTGACAGTGGTGAACTCGCCTCTGTTGATGAAATTTCAAATGAACAGTAGCTGGACATGCCGGATAAATCACTACAAGGCTCTTCAGTACACGCTTCGGTATTCCTCGGTTCGTATTCACGGCACATTCAGTGCGGAAAGACTAAAACACAAGCATGTAAACCACGTTATGGAAGCGAGTTTTACTTTGGTTCAGAGTAGTACAAGGTATGTTAGTATAAAGTCGATGACGTCAGTTGTACCTCTACCTCAAATTGCATTTACCATGCCTTTACTTAGATATGCTGACATCAGATTGTAAAGTAATTGAGACTGAAATATGAAAAATTAGTAGGTACAAACATTTCCAGGATTGCGTAAATACCTGTTTCATTAGAGTTGAATTAACGTAACAGTGCGAATTTTACAGACAATTTTTATACTTCCCTGTGTATAATCTGTGTACATATATGTACCTATATACCAATATGAATATAGGTCTATTGAGTAATCGTATGATAATTTATTTTATTCCCTGGTAAATACATTCTTATCCAACAAACTTCATACTCAAATTACAAAATTCTTTGCTATTGAGAAATAAAATTATCGAAGGAATAGCAAACTTCATTAGAATAGACCAGTTATAGACTATAATAGAATAGAATTCCCAACTCAGTAACTGGTAAACCAGTAAATCATTTCAGTCCAAGAAGACAGTATAATCCTGACAACCTATGAAGAGAGTGACGAATGTATCCTAAGAACGCTACAGAACGATATGACTGTTACTTAACGATGATGGCAATGATAAGGAGGAAGAGTAAGGACGGAAAATAAAATTATGTAAAGTGTGATATTTTAACTCTGAATTTTAAGTTAACTTATTTTTCTTTTATAGGTGAGGTAGATATTGTATAATATGGTCAGGAACGTCTACGATATTGAAAAGAATAACTGAACACCATATTAGTTATTATGATTAAATTGTATTCTATATACTACACTTAATAATAATAAATATTCCTATCGATTTTTATAATATATATCTTAATAATCATAATTATTTGTAATATGTTATCATCTTAATGATCGGAATAAAGTTACACTGCTTTAAAAATCAATTGACGACCGAGAAAAGATATAGCTTTTGAATGTGGAAACGATCCTAAAAATTCAGTTCGACTACCCCTGGTTGTTACGATTCTTCTAATCCGTTTATTTATTTACTATCTTTTTATGCATTCGGGTGTCGGTAAGTACATCAGGTTATGACGTAATAAATACTTATAAACGATCAGATCTTCTCTAGAGTGAAGTACCGCGGTGGAAATGAGCAGTTCCTAAACATGCTCGGAAAGTCTATGAAGTGAAAATAGGACTGTCATAAAAGTGTCAATGAATGTGACGGATAACGCATTCTACCAAATGGATCGGATCTGGGTCGCAGACTTTCAGTATTGGAATCATGGTGAATGTAAAGTAGGTCAATATTCTCAGAAATAGGGGGGAAGATTTTCCATTCTTTTAATGCTATTATATGAATGAATCTAGCCTATCTGATCTATTTGGTCCATTTGTTTCTTCCGAGTATATTCAGTGAAATCATATCCTGAGGAGTAGGTCTGTGAATACCGCTTTAACTTCACAACGTAGTTTGTTCCCACCTTTTTCATGTCCTTCCTTGTCATTACTATATCTCTGAAACAATTTCAGAAGTATATATCGTATCGTAGGTAGTGTCTTGAAATGACATATTACTTCTTCATATATTTAACTGTATGAACGAGAAATCTTCACTGCAATACTATACTTACTTACTTACTCAAAGGCAATTCCTCAGCAAGCTAACGGAATATTATTTATTTTATGGAACTCGAAGGTTCATTGCCGCGCTTACCTGAGCCCGCCATTCAACCCTATTCTGTGCTAACTCTCTCCAGTCATCTCTCGCAAATCCTACTTCCCTTAAAACTATCCTAATATTGCCCTCCCACCTACGTCTAGGTCTCCCAGTCAATCTGCAATACTATAGAGAAATTAAAATTGTTTTTATGGTTTAAATTGGAACTTTGGAAACTCAAGGATTGACAAGGTGGAACAGAAAAGGATGCATGTCCACCTTGTGGATAAAATGAAGATCTTAAACATATACTTTTAACATGTAAAACAAATTGCAGCGACAGGAGTTGTATGAGAAAAGAATGGTTATATTTCAGCAATGAAATTGTGTTAGCTAAAATAAAAAATTACAGGTATTGAAAACTATAGGTTTATATATGGAAAGTAAAATAAAAGACGTTCAGAGAAGCAAATATTTGCTTAGAGAAATAACATACATTTTTATATAAAGCCTACCAACAATAATGTCTATTTCTCCAAGCAGGAGAAGAAACGTGTGTATTTTGCTTGTAAACAATTGAATTATGGCTAAATGACCAGCGGTCATTGCCACAATTCAATAATGTATTGTACCGTAGCTAACTAATAACTAAATAAATAAAGTATTACCTGTTCCTATAATACTTTGTGAATTGAAGATAATAGAATTTCCTATAAAACTAGTGCTGAAGTATTTCTGAGCAGGTATGATGTAGTTGCTGTACTAGAGCTTAAGTACATCGCTGGAGAATTGACAAAGTTTGAAAAGAGAAGCCGAAGACAAGCCTTATTAAATTTCCAAGACTTTTCAATGCACTGAAGGTATGTATAGCATATATTTTTATATTACAACTATTTATCTCTTAATAAAAGTGTCAAGTGAAAATAATTAATCCCTTAAGGCAAATATTACTTCAAAACAGGCAGTGCGCGGGCGCACTATACCAAGCCCAAGATTGCATGGCATTTAGAAGGTACTGAATGAAAGTTATCTCTTTTATAAACTTATCCTAAATCAATATAAAATGTAAAAACTAAGTAGGCTAAATATATCAAGATTGAAATTGTAATTTTCAACTAGCTTCGAATGTTCATACAGACATGGTTAGGTTCACTTAGCATGTCCTATAGGAAGAGGTGGGGGAATGTATCACGCGATAACAACAAGCGATGATAATATGAGTGCGCTCAGGTTTCATCACATAGAAATATAAAGTAAACACGTTTCATATTGCTTTTATAACGAAGGCTTCATCAACAAATTATCTCCGATTTACATTCTACACATAAATGTTGATCAGTGATGCTCATGAATGTAAATAAATTTTCCTTTTATCATCTTCATGTAGAATGCCAGTAGATGCACTCGTGGCGCGCACTGCTTACGCTGTGAAATGACTGTCCAGATACTATAGTGTCATTATACTGGGTACATGGTCCCGTACAAACGTTCGAAGACTAATCGTAAGTCAATATTAAGAAATAAAGAAGTAAAGACTTCAAGATAGAAATTGTGTGTCTAATCATCAACTAGCAAATACCATTACGTTCCATGCTTCCAATATTAAATATAACAACATTTACAGATCAGTTCTAACTACTCGACCGTGTGTCGAGGGGAAGAGGGAGGCACGGGAAACAGGATCAGCCCAAATAGTATTCACCGATTAAGAGTTGTCCCCTCCTCCCGCTAAACTTAGGCTTCATCAGAACGGCTACATTTATCATAAAAGAGTTGTAGTGGGTTTGATATAATGATGCACCTGTGCGGTAAGTAGTTCGCCAAGGAGTGCGGCAGGATAGGTTGCTGGTACTGGGTGCTGGATGATGTTTTTTGTCATATTATGCAAGGATGAGAAATTCAGTCCATGCTTTTTCAGTACTTCGCCACTCTTAGATAAATAGTTCCTCTTGCCCAAAAGTCAACGGATATTGAAATGCTTATAGTCATTCTTACTCCTTCATTCTTACTCCTACATTCTTTCTCCTTAAGAGAGGAATACAGCTCTCGCCTATTCTTCTTTCCATGGGCTACAATGTTCGCTTCGTCTTCGGCATTAGTTTCAAATCGTATCATAGGGTCAGAAGTGGACTTCAAGTGGATTTTCTTTAAAGCCACAATGTCGGCAAAATTATTGGTTCCAGTACCATCGAAACCTTGAATATCACCGAAATATTTATACTCGTTTAATTAGCAAGATGAACAGTACGAGCATCAACTTGTGGTGCCTACGGTATTTATTCGGGAAATGAAGAGACAAGAACCTAGAACATGGCCTGGCGATTTGGTCTCCTTTGTTCTTTTATGACAAAGGGATGTCTTTGCTATTGCCCCTCTCAAGTTAGCATAATTGATGTATAATTTCAAGATGACCGTACATTCCGGAGCAATAAGCTGAAACTTCTCTGCCATAAAGTTCTTGCTGGTTGTGTATTCCTTAAAATGTGGTACGACGACATCCTGCTATGGCAATGATGCGTATCTCCTTTCATCTCATGATTTCAGCCGCAAAACTATAAGTTGTCTGGAGCTCATTAGTTCGCATTAGTGTATTATTTGCGTCCAGTGATGAAGTTAGTAGTGCCAAGCTCTCCTGAATATAACCAGAATAATTAAATACCAGGACAGAGCGAGGACTGTCAAAGTTCCTTCACTCTGTATGGGATATAATGTTTCAAATAGAAGAAATGAACGTAAGTCTTGCGTTTTATTATAGGCCTATCCATATTGCTACTTTTAATGTTAAGTTTTACTTCCTCTATCTGCACCATAGGTTCAACCTGAAATTTGATGTCGAGTTTGAACATAAATATATGGCTTGAGGTTTCCAAATCCAAAAATACTATTTTCAGAAACGTGTCTGTGAGAGAGGGAGAGAGGGAGAGAGAGAGAGGGAGAGAGAGAGAGAGTATCTGTGTGTTTGTGAAGAGCCTAGCTAAAGAATGGAAAATCGTATAAAAACAAAATTTTATAATTGGATTAGGTGAGGATGTGATACGATGATTGGCGACGAGTTTTCTTACTTTTAGTGCTGCTTTACATGAAGAAAACTTTCATTTTAGCGATTTTCATCGAACGGCTCGAATGATTTTGTTTAAATTTTGTACCCGAGCCCGAATTTTCAATTGAAACTTTTTTTCCGGGAAAATTCTCCGAAGAGTACTTATGAGCCAGATTCCGTTCACAGAAACTCACATTTGCCTGATGAACAAAGATTTTCGCTCGCATTATGAGATCCCGGATTAATATCCATAGTCGACCAATTTGTTTTTCTTCGTTTTTTTATGGTTTCTATGTTGTAAAGGCAAACAAATGCGGAATTTGATATTTACTCATCATGGCTCATGCCCGCTGTTTCAACTTACATCATATTTATTAAAATTAATATCAGTTAGAATTAACAGACACCATAAACACAACAATAATACAAAACAGTTGCTCATCAATACTGGTATACACACAGAAGTTGAACTCCTGAAATGGCCTCAGTGCTTAAATTAAAAAATAAAAATTGAATTCAAAGTAAAGATCTTTGCATCAGGTTGAAACAACTACATATACGTACTCCTTGCATGCTTACGGTAAAGAAACTAATCCTAATGTGTGTGCATTACACCAGGTTTTATTCGGATTTATTCTTCCAGGATATGACACGAAGTGTCCTTTTACAACGACTTTACATCAATAGAATTCCATTTTTTTTCTATTTGATCTAAAGTGGCTTTAATATTTTAACATATTTTACAGGCATTGAGTAGGGTATATTACAATATAGGTAAATAAGTATTACAATAATGCAATCGGAAGAAATGCAGGAAATATTTTCGATGCCTGTAATAATATTGGATTGGAAATAATACAGAAAGAAAAGACTAAGTACGCTTATATGGTGATGAATCGTCAAAATAATATGCTGCAAAATATTAGAATAGCTTAAAGCGTTCGAAGAAGTGGAGAAATTCAGATATCTGAGAGCAATAATTACAGATACAAATAATGTTACGGCAGAAGTTAAGAGGCGACTGAAATCAGGAAATGCTTGTTTTTATGCAATTCAGAAACTTTTATCTTCTCGTCTTCTGTCTATAAACTAAAAAAAAAATTATAAGACAAATATCCTCTCGGTTATGTTATATGGATCTGAGACGTGGTCCCTTACTCTTTGGAAAGAAAATAATCAGAGTTTTCTAAAACAAGGTGCTTAGGAAAATATTCCGACCTAAAAGAGATTAAAACGGGGACTGGAGAAAACGGCATAATGACATGCTTATAGTATGTGCAATTAAATCACGGAGGATTCAATGGGCCGGACATGTTAGGCGAATGGGAGAGGAAAAATATATTATCTAAAAAATATTGGCTGGGAGGCTTGAAAGGAAATGATCACTTGGACGACCTAGACGTGGGAAGACAGTATTAGAATAGATTTAAGGGAAGTAGGATTAGTTAGTATTATTCTAAAAAATGAAACTTTTATTTGAATTTTCCCCCCATAAATTAATTGAAGGATTCTTTAGGTTTTCATTCTTACCTCGCGAATAATGTGGCTGTAAATGAGATTGAGACAACTGAATGCATACTACCGCAATGCAGCCCTGTATTCTACTCTGGAACTTATTAAGGATAAAGGAAGGTATGTGCTTCACATCAAACGTTTGTAACTGAGTCCTAATCAAAATAAAATGAAAGTGCGGTATTTCTTTCGTTTAAACATAGCTCAAGTGAAACATAGAAAACAATGTACTATTAAAGTACCGTATAAGAACAATGTCACTTCTGACAAATCGGCAGTGTTCTTTCTTCAGCCACTTCTTTGGATCTCAAGAAGTTTCTTTTCATAAGATATGGAAATATTCATTTCCGTGTATTTGTGTGTAGTAGAATTTCTTCTCCATTCGCTAATGTTCTCATCTTGTGATTCTTGAATGGGACAAAAACAGGGCAATGTGTATAGAGAAGAAGAACATCAAACAGTGCGCTATGAGAATACTGCATAAGAAGGACAGAATACAGTATTGTTCTTATGTGGAAGAGCAGTACATTACAATGGTTTCCGAATGGGCTGATGGACTTCTGCCGAGACACTATCTAAAATTAAATGGATCTCTGAAGAGAAACAGAAAGAGAAAGAGATATACGGTCTAGGTAATAATAAACTGGTTCCGCATATTCAGGAATGAGTAGAGTATTGTGTGTGCTGCTATGTAAAAAAGACATCGAAGCTCCGATTTGTCCATTCCAACAATAGCAACAACAATCATAACATTGGTGACTAATTAACGTCGATGATAATGATTATGGAGATGGAAATAAGGGTGTAAACCTAACATAGCCTAATTATTGGTGAAGGGGGAAAAAAACATTACTATACATAATACAAATGATCAGATGAATGGAAAGATGATTATGGTGACAATTTACCTCACGATTCAGTGACCAATCTAGTGTAAGAATATTATGGAATTTCAACCAATAGCAACAGCTATCCAGTTATTTTTCGGTTGTAGTGATAATGGCGTAGACCCAGATAAGATGTGGCGGAATCCGCCGATTACGTTAATCAAAATGTAATCATTTATAGTAAAAATAAAAAATCTTTAGTGAGGAGTGCAAATCTAAAACCAGAACCTCTAGCTCAAAATTAAACTTTTTGTTCTTCGAGTGAATACTAAGGTATTTTAATTACTGTCAAACGTGCTGGCGGAACGGAAATAATTAAGAATACTGTATAAAACGAAAATAATTTACCGAACTTCCTGATTAAAACAAAATTACTTATCATATTCATTAATGACAGCATTCCAAGTATTCGGCATACACTACACCGCTGTCTCCAGAATTTTGCAACAATTACGGTTCTCGCAATGGATATGCCTAACTCACAACATCCGTAGCACTATATCCTATGAAAAGCGATGGTCTACCATCAAATAACTGCAACACGTATTTCTTTCTATCTTTCTATTTCATTGGTACAAGAAAGTTTGCTTTATGATTATTATTATTATTATTATTATTATTATTATAGAGATGTAATGCAACTTAGGTCTGTGGCCATAGCCGGATTACCGGAGGAGTTCTTTTACATCCCTATAAACCTATAGACATGGTCGACCTGGGCCGGGATTGAATCCAAACCTTGAGCACAGAAATCCAGGTAGAGGGAAGGATAAGGGTTTCAGACCAACCTCCTGAAATAATTTTGGCGCTACATCCCATGGTGAATCAGGGCCTAAAATCGACCACTGTATCATCTACGAGCACCTCAGTCTTTCGACTCCATTGATTGGTGCAGGTTTTGGAGCTCCACACAACATTAACAAACTAAACTCTATAGCGCTACATTCATGGAGAGATGGGACCTATAATCCGACCGTTAAGAGTCACCTACTTCTATCTATCAACTTCATTTCCCCTCCATCATCTTCACAATAATAATATCTCCTCCATCATCTTCATAGTAATAATATTTTGCCATTATTACCCACACTACCGCTTGAACTATCAATAGTAGGCCTATCATATTGTCTTGGTTTCACTTTAAGAGAATATAAATTGCATGGTGGCTTTTTATGTGTCACCGTTATGTCAGTATTTAGTTCTTAGCAGGAGGGAAAGGAAGACAATGGTCTGCGGCTGGTGTCTAGGGTTACGGTTCTTGAGAGACTGAGGACTCTTGTATGCCTCACTCCATGCGACTATTCTGTAATGGAGCTCTGTATTTACGGGGCTGTAACTGATGACTTCATCTTACAGTAACTGGATATACCGAATGCACTGTTCACATTTCCTTCATTCACCAGTGGATTTCCAGTATAGCGATATTTTTATTGTGCTTTAGAGAAACATCAACATTAATTCTTAGTATAATAAAAAGAAAACAAAATTGTAGGTTAAAGCAGAACATATTCTCATAAACCACTACGATATTCTAGGCAATGGAATAAAATATTTCCATTGTATGGCACAATCATTGCATAGTCTACATATTTTGAGTAAAGGGCATTCTAGAGTTGTGATGTGTCGTTATACTAGCAGTTATTTTAATGCTTTATTTTCCTTTATAAACATTTTACGAAATATTTAGCGTTTTTAAGATGACCATTCAATAAAGGTAACATATTTATACATTCAAATACTATTTTGGAGTTATATCATGTTATTAATGATTGCCATTAATTATCATGTGAGAATAACTTTTTCAGTAATTATCGTTCTCCTCCCATTAATATTATCTCTATTTTGAATCCATTAAGAACCAAAATCGTGTGATCTGTTCCAGCGGCATAATATAATATAATTCTTTCTTATTTAACAAAACAAAACAAACCAAAGGGTTGTGATCATAAAAGGGGCTAATCTATGTCAATAGCCCTACTTGAAAGAATTCAGTGGCAGATTATCGTCGCTGATTTGTTAAAAGACTACTTAAGTTTATGCTTGAATTTAATAAAGATGTTTATGGTTTGTAAAGAATAAGTTACATTTTATACCATCGTGAAGTCGCAAGAAGAATGTGGTCCTATCTTTTACTCCTTCTCGGCCCAGTACCGGAATTTACCCATTTTGAATAACTGTGGCATTTGATCAATAATAAATAATAATGCCGGTTCAAGATGTATAAATGTTGTAGTTCTGTGAGTTTTATTCCTATTAATTCAAAATGTAGATTAAAAAAATGCCTAAGCTACATAAACACAATGTTGGGGATCCTACAAACAAATATGTAGGCTACTATGACATGACGTCATCAATGAAGTTATCAAGTTGGATGGTTACACGTTATTAACCGAAATATTAACTTAATTAATAATGTTTAACATATATTTTAAAATGAAAAGGGGAAAGCTTTAAAAATAGACATTTCAACAAGAATTTTTATTTTTAGGCTTAATGGAAGCAAAGACTAATATATATAAACCTAATTAAGAGAAGTTTGATAGATACTGCCCATAGCATAATGATTCCTTAGCAACGTCTGAAATAAACATGTAAGCAAAGAAATAAAATTAATATCATATATTTACATTTAAAAATTCATTAAAGGCATTTAGAGAGTTAGCCGTTAATGCTGCCCTAATCCTGATGGAAACATACCTTAAAACTAAACACGACAAAACAGATTTAATGTACAGCAAAAGACAGCAGTAACAAATACTAGCGACGTAAAAACACTGGAGTGAGTGGGATTTTTCCTACAAAAACGATCAAACATTATATTGTCAGATGCACTGTACCTTTTCTAGTTTTCATAAAGCACTTTAAAAATTTATATTATTAACTAGGGATGTTTTCTTTGTTTTCAGGTAAGATAAGGAATGCCTGAACTAAGCTACCTTTATATAGAGAGGAAACAACGGCTTCCTCCGACGATTGCGTGAGTAGTGTATCATTTTCTCTTGGCCTGCGTGGGAGGATGCCATTCATGAATACTTTGTGAACCCTAGGGAAATATTTGATGGATGTAACACGCTGTTCTATACCGATAGAATCTTCAACTAAAGGTAACCTATAATTTTCATCCCGAACTGCGCAATGTGCACAAAGTCAATGCCCAATAATAAAAGTAGGATTTAGAAAAATAATCTTCTTACAGGCATTCTTCATTGTCATTAGTTAAAAATTTCATAGATGTGAGGCTCTACGCTAAGTTTTACACTATGGAAAGTTATCTGTCTTACTGGGACTGAATTATCGCAGAAAATATATTTTCTATCTCCTTTGGAATCACTATACCAAAAACAATGTATATATATCGGTACAAAATACTATACCTATTGTCCTAATATTATTTTGAAATGAAGATTTTGGCGGATAGAATAAAGTGTATTTTATATACTGGTGTTTAACATAGGACTATTAATAGGTTGCATCCAGCTATAGTGGTCAACAATTCTTTTGTCAAATATTTCTGGAGTAAATAATCCTCTTTGACACTGTGAAAAAGTTGTGTTGATATCTTCAATAATTTCTGAGTAATGGCCAGAATGTAATATAAATTGCTGGCGTCACCACGCCCTTTCCTCTACGTAGGGTATATGGTATTAGCAAGTGCCCACGGCTTCGCCCGCGATTATTTATTTCATTTGTAGATGTTTTATTAAAAAATTATTTAAAATAATAATAAAATAAACCCAGCTAAACTGGTATAACCAAGTGCCAGAATGCTTTTGTTTAATTAGTGTTAATTGCAATTATATATGCAGAAAAAAGTTTTTTTAATTGATTGCCTAATTAAGCTCCAGATCGATTCATTAAGCAGTGCTTACGGAAGGACAAAGGTCTAGTTTGATAAGGAATATGTGGGTAGTGTTATTTGTCTTAGCTAACTGTATTGCAGCTATTTGTCTTAGCTAACTCGATTGCAACTTCCAAAACCGTATATGAAACTGTAAAACAATGAAGTCATGAGAACTGATTTGCATTTGATAAATTCTTTCTAACATATTACCATAAAATAGGATCTAAAATGGGGCATTACTCTGGTACCGGTCAACCAATTTAACCCAAAATCATAAGGCTTCGTCCCATGGACATTATAAATACGTATACCAAGTTTCATGTAAATCTGAAAAAGCATATTTGAGTTATCGCTTGTACACACGGACAGACACATGACAGACGGACGGCATTTACTGTCCACCACACAATCTCAGAAAGTACCATTCTGACACTTAATAAATGCAGGGGTTTCTAGATTTACAAACATGTAAAACAACTCTACAAGACAAAATTCCAGCACACCGGCGACGGTTACAAGCCTAACCTGGTCGATAAATGACCTTCTCCCCCAGTACTGATTATTTTCGTTGTAGCGTCCGTCCAACTCAACAAATCACTAACAACTGATTGGCATTCACTTAGTTTTTGGTGGGCATCCAACTTTAGCTTAGCATAGCTGCAGTTGGCTTAGCTTAGTAGGGCGTAGTCTACCTCTTGGTCGACAACCCACATTTACTTAGATCATTGTAACGCCAACCCCGTCGATTCACAATCCAATGCACAGAGCGCCTGCTGCAAGCGACTAGACTACCCGCACAACAATTTTGTAGAATTTGTTGTGCAAGTAGTCTAGTCGCATTCAGCAGGCGCTCTGTGCATAAACCAATCCACAATATCAAAACATTGCAATTGAAAGTTTCAAACAATGAATTTTCAATGGTGCAAAAAACAATTTACGTCATTAGGTTGAAACTTCCATATTTTTATATCCATTTCTTTCTTATCAAAAATACTACTTTGCCTAATTTTTTAAAGCTTGTTCCTTTTTTTATTATTTTTTTATTTTTCACGTTGCTAAGAATTTCTTATCTATAAACATTTCTCCCGCATTTTCATTTGAACTGCAAAGTTGACACGTTCCTTTCTCATATTCTTTCTTGTATTTCTTCACGTCCGGATACCTAACCCTACCATGCTAATCCTATCCTCTCTACTTTATTATTATTATTATTATTATTATTATTATTATTATTATTATTATTGTAAAAATAAGTTCCTAACTTTCCATTTGTTTTTATTTGTCTATAAAATAATCCCTGTAATAGTATATATAATTACACTGGCAGGTACCCGCGGCTTCGCCCGCGATTACTTACTCAACTGCTAGATATTGTGCTTCAATCATTTATTTAACAGAAAAATAATTAAAACATATTTATTAACACTGACATCGTTTTTACATAAATTGGAGGAATTACGTAATTTTACTCCTAATTATATTGTTTAACGTTAAAAATATAAATAAACGAACAAAACGGATCTTATGCTACCATATGAGCATACAAATTCCAAATGAAACTATTAAAATGAACCATAGATTCATGAAACTTACCCAAATCATGCATAAACAGTTTTATAATAAGATTGATAATTTTTTTTTAAACTAAAAACCTGATTTCGAGGTGCATTTCACGATCAAAGTGCGCCACCCGGGACAAAAAAGACCTCAGGTTAGAGTTCCTTAGCCTATAAAACCCCCGCATAGTGTTTTTCGTCCAAATCATTCCATGTTTCCCCATTAAGGCTTTGCCCGCGAAACTTGTAAGCTGTAAAGAACATATTGATTAATTCGAACATTTCCATTAAAAGGTTGAATTTACTGATTTTTCATATAATCTACACAATTTTGAGATAAATAATTTACTCAAATATAAATTTTAATACCTTCTCTAATTTTCAAAGTCTTGTTTCATTTATTTCCAAAGCCTTATGTAAAGATTTCCAACTACACACTGTTGTCATGTGAGCTGTGATTTGGATTTGATAATTCTGTGTAAAAAGGGATTAAGTATTCTCAAAAACATTTGATTTTTGGAATTTTTAATCAAAATTTTTCAAAATCCTTTCTTAGTGAATACCTACCTACATTATGAAACGAAGGTACTGTCAAAATTCCAAGTCTCTACCTATTATACTTTAGGCTTTACGTTGATTCTCTGTCAGTCAGTCAGTCAGTCAGGACAAAGCCTCTTATATATAGAGATTATTGCTGCTGTAACTGCATTGCTTCATTTTTCATACCTCCTAGGTAATAGGTAGTAACATCTACTTCCATTGATCCTGTTTCGTTTTCGTATTTACATGTTGTCAATAACAGTATTTTTTGCTATATTTTAATGACACATAGTAAGTCCTGATCGGGAGGCCAAAATTATAGAGCGTGCAAAATTTTAGTCTCATAGACACATTTTTGTAAGAAAGGATACAATAATTTACTTGGAATGTTTATTTAGGTGGAATTATTGCAAATTGAAGGGTTCTTCTAATATTACAGTAAGCTTATATAAAGTCCGAAATTTGGATTCAACGGCCCCGTAACTGCAGTGAAAGGTAAAGTGATCCCTGCATGGGCCATGGAGACCCGTGGGGTTTCCAGGAGGTTAAGGCACCCAGAATATGACATACGGCACATGAAGGTAGCAAGGTTGTCAACCCTACGCACCGGCCGTTACTTTACCCCCAGGAATATTTCTGGTACTCATTTCTGTTAGGGGCTGAGTCGGCCCCAGGGCCATAATGCCACCAGAATGATTAGACCAATTGAAAAATCTCAACGACCTCATCAGGATCGAACCCGCGACCTTCCAATTTGTATCGCAGTGCCTTAACCACTACAAATAGGCCCTACGAAATAAAACTCATTATTTTGATTAGTAAAACGATGTCCCAAAATTATTAAAGCAAAGATACTTCATAGTTCACATTAAGTGCCCAGTTCTGAGTTTTGAGTAAGTTTCATAGTGAAAAAAATGAATTTGTTAGAATAAAAAGATAAACTCACATACTTTCAAGGCAATTGTCGGTGAAACTAATCTCATCACTCCCTCTCTAACATCTCTACATCCTCCTCATTAACTCTTCTATCCAACTTCTTCGGTTAGTTTTGTGGACGGAGTTAAAACTTTTCTTCAGAATAAAAGGAAATCCGCATTTCAATTCCAAAGTTAGCGTACAATTTAAGAACTCTATGTTTGCAGAAGTACAGTACATACATTCAACATGAAACTCAACTTCATCTGATTAATTTAACTTGGGTTTAGAAAAAAGATATACTGTATCATTATCCTCTTCAGTATTAAAGTAAATGTATTCAATTCTAGATATTTCCTTGACAACATTATAAGACAATAATAAATACGATAAAATACTTTATTTTATTTTAAAATTTAAATATTTACACTTATCAAGTTTTCTTTATTAATAGAATAAAATATTTTACTCCATTTTAAAATTTAAGTATTTAGACTGTACTGATGTGGTGTAGGGGATGCGTTCACTCCTCTCTCGCTCCGGGTTCGAATCCTGGTCGGGACAAATTAACTAGGTGGGGTTTTCCGGGGTTTTCGGTCGCGTGTAAGACAAATTTCGGGTAAATTTAGACCCTTGTTGTCCCCGGATATCATCTGGCCGTCATTATAATCTTCATCTCATCCTCGCCTTGTTCAGTATGAAAGTGTGTGTGAATTGTGTGTCTCGTTCTATATGTTCTTGATGTCTCGAGGTGGCCCTGGCATTGGGCTGAGCACTCATCCAGGGAGACCCTCCATGTCCTTGTCTGGTCAAAAAGGTATATATGTGATTCATAGATAATCCCTCTTCCGACAGGTCGCGGCATTGTAAGGCCCGGGAGGCATGGGTCGCTTAAATGTTCCTAAAAGGGAGAGGTAAAACGACGGAAAAGAAAGAAAAAAATACACTTATGAGTGATTTTGAATTACACGATATAAATTTCAATGCAAATTAAATTTAAATGACAGGCATATCATCATTTTAAATTAAAATACAATACGATAACAAAATCTTTCACAATGGGTAAAAATTATGTAATAATAAATTTACGAATAATTTTTTAATTATAATATTATAATTTGTTTTAGATAATGGGTGTGAAGTAGATTGTCATCCAATTAATTCTATCCTTCGAGAGACTATTGACACTTGTAATTATACAACAGTTAGAAGGCTTTTCAATTTACTTCAAACTCATTTATACATAGGCCTACATGAATTGCACAGTTTAGAATCTGGTAACGTTATATAAATCAGTCTTTGAGTTTTCATATCCTTATTTGTTTTTATATTTCACATTAATGCTACAGGGTTATAAATTAATTTAATTTAATTTATATCATATTCTACATACGTATACGTAAAAAATTCAAGAGTTTCTTCATATAGCAAATGCTTATATATAACCAGACTTAATAATTATAAACGCTTGATGTATTACGTCATCTCGATTTTATCTAGTTAGCAGTTTGAGGACATAATTATAGGGTCTTGCTTTAATCTCTTGAGATATCTGATCTTAGTTGTATTTATTACGATATACAGTAGTTCCGGATTATGCAAATAATTTTCTTCGCACTTAATTTACTGTTGTACGCTGCAGATATTTTAGCGTTAAATAAATTACAAGTTTGCAGAGGAACTTCATAAAAATAAAGTGCTATACTTGCCGATAAGAATGGAGAAAGAAAAATGGAATAAAGCATTATAATGTGCACTTAAGTAACCTAGCTAAGGCAATTTGAATTTACATTACGTGCTGCAATAATGTCTCATCAAGTTTTCAAACCCGCGTGCGGTCTCATTTCGTGAAATCAAATTAAGTTATGTCGCAGAATAATAAAACCGCAATAGCAATATGATGCCATACCAGACTTGTATAACCTGAAAATTACGTTGCATGTAATCCAGCTACTGCAGCTTGTATAAAAGAAAACACTGAAACCTTATCTTTTGTCCTCTGTTTTTATAGTAGATATGGCTCCCCCTCGATATTTTTTAATAACTAATGTAAACAGGAGGAATTCCTTGTACCTTGCCTCATGTTTATATTATGTGCTTGATACAAATAGTTGACTCTACACGATGAAGGTTTTTAGACTGAAAAAGCTGGTCATTTAAATTGCAAATTGATGTTAACGGTGACATCGCTTCCCATTCTTTTTATAAGTGAACCTCTCTGCATATTGTTACCAGCCCAGAAGCAGGACCAATCAAATTTTGACAGACTTTTATCTCTCAGCGAGTGACGAGATTATATCGTATGATGAATTTCTTCCTTGCTCTTTGCACTCACAAACAAACTGACAAAGGAAATGTACGCATATACATCAGTAGCTTTAAGGATAGGCTTCCTTCTGCGGAATTCATCTTAGAGTGCTACGAATTTATAAACTCCATAAAATTACTTATGATTAGTGATATCTTATTAAAATTAAAGGGCAATGACCTGTCTTTACATGACAAAAAATTAACATATAATCGATGTATATATTATTTAATATAAATTACTTAATTCCATCTATGATTAATTATTACAACTTTGCTTCATAATTTGTAATAGTCTAAATTTCACTTATTAAAACAACATAACATTATAATTTCGTAATGGTCCTATGTTGCTGGTCTACTATAATAATAATAATAATAATAATAATAATAATAATAATAATAATAATAAATAACACGTGGCGTCAAGAATGTATAACATTAAGTTACGTTAAGTTACATGTAACAAGCGCATTATAGTACTATGGTCGAACAAAAAATCAGTGAAGTAACATATTATACATTGCATAGAATTTAATATATACTTTTAGATAAAAATATAGAGAGAATGAAATAAACTGTAGTGTGAGCAAAATGCTCACGCGCGACTGCTCGCGCGACATTTTATTTAGCGAATTCTCCTGGATTTAGTTTCCTCTTTCATTTTATTTAAAAAAAGGCGATAACTTGTGAAATACCCTATATCTAGCAGGGTATCACAGCCCATGCTATCCAATTCAACAAGGCTACTGTACGGAACATTAAATCATGTTGAGGAGCAGAGGTGCGGCCATAAACATGCAACACCCCCACCCAGCACCACTACGTGCAAAGAAATTACACCACTAGGTCAGGGAGGGGGAAGTGCTCGTGTGGTAGCACCAACCTTGTCACCATGCTTTTACGTTTTGGGAAATGTATTAATGATTTACTGCTCTTCTTTTATTTCACACTTTTATTTTTAAGGCGAAATTGGGGTTTGTTGCGGAGAACATGGTAAAGCACACGGGTTGCATACAATCACGAGACCAGGTTATGGTTGTGGTTTTTTTTCAATTGGGTAATGCAAGGCATGTTCTTGACAAGTCAGTTCTTGTTTTATCCACTAGCTCCGTTTAAATAATTTCTCGTTAACAAAAACAGGTAATTCAAATATGAAAACGCATTATAATTCCACTGAAGTGTACAATCCTGGTTGTTTTATTACTCAAAATCTTTTTGCTCTTCCTTGGGTATCAATATTGATAAGCAATAAAGTATTTTGAAATTTACTATTTAAATTAACTATTTAATGGGACTATTCCACTCATATGTCCGGCCGTTTATCTTACAATATTCTTGTAGGATTCGCGAGGATGACATTTTATCGGGTAAATGGTCTGCTCGTTACTGGACACGAAAGCATCAATGTGCAGTGAATAGTACGTCACATGTTGCCATTAAACAACACGACAACAGATTATTCTATACAACATAACTTGTTTCGAAATTGAAATAATAGAAACGGACATTGATTAAAAACAATTTCGTTTCGGTTAAGGCCAGTTCGTGTACTTTTATTCTGTTCTGCTGTTAGCTTACCTGAATGAAGTTAACTAGGCCTATATCTTATATGCAAAATTTGTAGCCCTGGTTAGAATATGGTAATTCGAATCGATTCATGGATGGTTGATTCATAGTAGGCCGTGATCTCGTAGCTGTTAGTTTTGTTTTTATACAACAAAGCACGAAAGTAATTGTTATTATTAGTAGAATCCGTTACGTTTTTATTCATGGAATAGTCTTAATAAATCCAACTCAGATAAATCTATCGATAAACTCGCCAACTCTCGTTGTATTACCTATGATAAACACATAGCATACTGTCTGAATCGCTGCTAATGGTATTCATATATATTATTTTACGTTCTTTCTTGCCTATAATTGGTTTACGTTCTGTATATTTAGCTTTAATACAATCTGTAATATTGTTACAATATACACCGTGTCCGGGAAAGACCTGACGAAAAAGAAATAATTATATATCAGAAACTATTACAGCTACTACCTCAGTATTTTCACAGTTAGAAAGACAAATTCAAAAAGTTTTGTTTTGTAGCATCCCGTAATGCGCATGAGCATGCACATTGTTGTTGCACGAGGAGAAACGAAAAAAAAAAAAATTCTGCGCAGTGTGTGTAGTCAGTCTTATTCTGAGAACTGGGAATGCAAGTTGTGCGTAGGCTACAACGTCGTTTCCAAACAGACAAAGACCGAAATCCTCCCGCCCGAAACAATACACTTCATTGGCACAAGCAATTTCTGGAGATAGGCAATGTTGAGTCACAGCGGGGAAAGGCAAAGAAATCGCGCATAAACGACAATGACATTGAAAGTGCACGGGCTGCTTTTGTAAGAAGCCCGAGGAAATTCATTCGTGAGGCGGCAAGACAACTGCAAATGCCAAAATCCACAGTCCATGGGAGACAAGGACCTACAACATGGCCACCAAGGTCACCTGACATGACCCCACTGGATTTCTTTCTCTGGGATTTTGTGAAAGACAAAGTGTATCGCACGCCTGTGACCGATAATGCAGATTTGCGTGGCCGAATCTACGATGCAATAGCACTAGTCACACCGGAGATGCTTTCGCGTGTGTGGCACGAAATTGAGTATCGGGCCACAAACGATGCTCACATAGAGGCTTATTAAAACTCATCGTGTTTATCTTTGTAACCGTGAAAACATTACGTCAATAAATGCAATAGTTTCAGATATATAATTATTTCTTTTTCGTCAGGTCTTTCCCGGACACTCTGTATAATAACTGCTTGGGGAGGCACTTTGAAATCCATTGTTACTACCGAAATGTGTAATAAAGGTTTGTTTATCGAAACCTTTGGATTACCCAACGAAATTTATCTTCTCTGAATTTAATATAGCCTATTAAATATTATGAATCTATATAAAGGATATTTACTTTTTTTTCTCCATAAATATAAATCGAATTTTAAAACGCATTCTGGCCTAAAAACACAAGAGGAATTGCCTCCTCGCCCTTTGAAATTGAATGTAAAACCTCAGCTGCGCTGGAACATGGCTTTAGGTTTGGAGGAAGACTACACAATACTGTATCACAAAACTCTCGAAATATACGATATGAAATGAATGCACATAAATTTAAGATATATGCTGGTATAAGAGAATTATTCATTTTCTTGATATGGTTTTAATATTCTTGTATGTAATTTCATACGTTTAGACCAACCTGACAAAAATATAGCTATCTGTAATTAGTAATTTATTACTAATATAGTGAATGTGTGTTTGTGTGTATGGATGTTTCGTGTGTAGGCTATTCGTATTAAATACGAGGAAATACTGCTCTTTAGGGTTCGCAGTTATAATCATAATTTAATTATTTTGTACTTGCACTTAAATTGCATTGTTTGGAAGTAATACATATTTTACATTGTGTGTTTCTGTTTCTTTATAATAAATAAGTGAATACAAACAAATTAAAAATGTTAACGCATCACTCTGCTTAATGGTGGTAAAAGTTTTTCCAAAACTAATAGGAAAAAGCCTGAATTTCCCGGGTAGATCTAGATTTATCCGGTTTCCTAGCCTTACCCATGACATATAATTATATTTTTGTGGTTAAACTTATGATATTATAGGCCTACTAATCTTATTTTTCTTATATCTCATAACCGGATTAAATTGGAATTTATAGAATAGTGCCGGTATGTAGTAGTTTTCAGTAAATAATTTTTTTTTCTGACAAAAAATTCTTCCATGTAAAGCTGAAGTTTAGTTTATTAAAACGGCAGAAATATGTCATAAGTTTTGAGGCCAATTAATAAATTCTTTTTCACACCCATCGGTTTTCATTTCATAATATTCTTTCGAAGTTCCACCACAAGGAAGAATGTTAATTATACAGAGTGAAATTTAATTACGACATGTTGAATGTGGTTAGATCAATTTTAATTTACGCCTTGATATTAGTCTGTATGAACGTTATTAATTCTAATGTTCGCCTGTATACCTTGTGCTGGAATAGAAGGCAATTTTGTTAATGAATTGTAAATGGAATATGGTTTCTGAAAACACTCTACTGACATGGCGACAAAAACCAGTAACTCAGGGACAGCGTAGCAGATAAGGGAATTCAATTAGAAATAAAGTTGTGTCCTGCTCACAGCGTGTTCAACACTCATGAAAAGTTACGAAGCGTTTTAAGGGTTTACTAAAAGCTGCATACAGATAAACACTGCCTGGACTAAAAGTCATTATGTGTGATTAAACAGAGAAAAACCAGAAACTCATCTCATTCTGCTCCAATCTAACTCAGGTTCAGAGAGAAAAACAGTGTAAATAATGAATCGGATAAGAGTAACAGTTGGTTCCAGTTTAGCTTATCAAAGTCCATCCAGCTCAAATATTTTCCAGGTTACTTGTAAAATATCAACTCTTGTGAAGATTTGTCATAACATGAGTTAAATGTTAAGAATTGCATGTTATATTACATACTAACAAACGAGGTTATATAAAAATGAAATAAAAAATTCCCTCTTCCATGAATGATAGTTGACAGAAAAATAATTTAGTATTTGCGAATACCGATATAGGAGAACGAAACATATTTATAGATCACAGATGTTTAAAAATGACATTGAGGCTCTTTCAAGCCTGTGATCATCACTATGAAGGCCCTCCACTTATGATTATAAAAACATACATGGCCAAACAGAGAGGAAACGTTCAGGATAGATGTTAAATCAATTTCAATCTCTTATTCCCATTTGACAGTGAGGAAAACTCCGAAAGAACTCCCAGTCTCTCGATCTCTCGAACGTATGCTCTTAATGATACCATAGAGGACACATAATTTGGTGTGAAATAGATTACTCTGCAATATCCCGTAATAGACAATAGTCATTTACGATTTAAGACCGTTGTAAATAACTAAACAGGCTAAACGAGGGGTAGCGAGTTTTGTTATTCGTGTGAGAAGTTAAGTTCTTATAACGGTCGAACATTTTACGACGGTTTATGTTATTTTGAATCGTAAATTTTAAAAGAAAATAATTTCAGTTCCCTTGTGCTTAAAATACTAATTGAAAAACATTTTGATAATTTCGTATGTAGCAGAATTCAGGTTTTTTTTTGTTTGCAACAATTTGTTTGGTAACAAATTACATATGAAAACAAATGAACATAGCTTCTACATTTGTTGAAAATAAGTTACTAAATCGTGATCAATCGTATAGAAACATATTTATATCTCTATTCAAATTATAGAATAGGCAAATAAAAAACTAATCTGGAAAAGTCCTTCACTATGATACGGATCCAGGCTTTGAATTAATAGGGGAGAAAATATGTAAGTCATACGTCATGTTTTGAGCGATACTATTATCATTATATTGTGTTCGGTAAGATTGTGGATTATTAAAAGCCATCATGTTTATGTACCAAATTTTCATTGCCGAAATGGTTTTTATGTTATTTAGAATTTTAAACGATCATAGTAGTAGTGGATAAATATATGAAATGGATAAATATGAATTTGTACGGAATGGAAGAGAACGATAGTAACATATGGTGATAACCTCTATATTCTCTACGACGGGCTAGAGCCTAAATGTTTACAAAAATGGGTTCGGCCCGATAATGAAATTTTACGAAAACGGAGAGAGTTCTGTTATAGAATGTTTACGAATCTTCTTCTTCTTTTTTAACTTAGTTTTACCTCTCCCTTTGAGGATTTAAGCGACCCAAGCCGCCCGGGCATGTTTACGATTCAACATAACATAAAATTTCTTACGCGGTTTCCTCTATTCAGAAATGGGAACATACCGTACCATCTTCGGTTGCATAGAAACAAGGGAAATTAGATGATTTATTTGAATAGAGAAAGTTAAAAATATTCTCTTTAAACTACAATTAGATATGCTTTTCTCTATTATGAATTGCTTGTTTTAGGATCTATGTGTATGAACAACTCCAGCATGGTAGGCCTATCTCTCGTAGTAACAGTTTTTAGTCGTACATACAGCTTGTAAATATTCAGCAAGGAGGAATTATTTGGTCAATATCACGGCACAAGATTACGTATTTTAAACATATTGCTTCAAACAAGTCTAGTACCAGAGGAAAGATCATAAAGGTTTCTATTTTGCAATACACAAAATTAGAGATGGGTCCTCGATACTTTCGATACCTCGATACTCTCGATACTTGCATGGTATCGGCATCGAACGATACTTCAGAAAACTCGCTCGATACTTTTTCGATACTTTTGTAATTCTGCAATTCTGCAATTAAGTGAGAATGCTAGTATTTTTTAACGAAAACTTGTAAGTGGACTGTTTAAAAACTAATTTTAGTTTTAATGTAGAGTTTAAAAATAATTATAGGCTACTGATGATATTAAATTCTGTCTCATTAAATATGCAGGCTTAATTAATTTAGTTGGTATTACACAGTTCTCTCAAATATTAATTTTTAATGTACCTATTTATTGAAACTGGAAATGTTGAATGTATCGAGTATCGAGGAAAAAATCATGTATCGGTATCGAGTATCGAGAAAACCTGGTATCGACCCATCCCTACACAAAATAGATAAATAAACTAATTTTCATCCAGCTATAAATTTCCTAAAACACATTTCTGTTATTTGAATTTCCTTCGAAAATTTAAATGTATTGCACTCAAAGGCAAAATGTGATTATGTATACCTTATAACATCCCATATAACTTATACTTCATTCGTATTATTAGTTTTGTTTTGCGAACATTCTGTTATATCATTGGAGTATTTTTATTGCGCCATTGCAGTTTATAGTTTCGACTACGGCTATGCTTCGAGGTTCGCTCGCCAGGTGTTGTTGACTATTGTAGCTACTAAAAGGCGGAGTCGGGCTGCAAATGGCCTGCAATATATTTTACTGAGGCTGGTTTCCTGTACTGTGGAAAACAGCAACCTGGCCTATCGGAATCGACCTTTGGTCTCTAGGGTCAAATTGTGTGGTGTAAACATGATTCTGTTAACACCGCTATCTCACTATCCAGTCATTATATACAACACAATTTATTACTATTCCCTTCACGTGGAACAAAGTATGAACGAATGCAGTCTAATATATTATGTCTTCTACTCTGTATCTACGCTACATCAATTTAGTGCAATCAGTATGATAACGTCAAATGACACACTGCGTCCTTTTTTATAGTTATAGACTAATAGAAATGAATAGACATTCATTATCCCTGAAAGTTATCATTTTTATAGGTTACTTTAGCAGAAACAGTTGTAAGGTAGAATGTTTTTTTTCAGTCCTCGTCGAGGCTATATTATCAAGCAATGGCGTTTCAAAATTCTTCCTCAAAATATTAAATATAAGTATTCGGAGTTTATAGATGTTGGTCCGTCAATTTATTTTCTAGCACTTCACCCACTCAATTAATTTAATTCGTTCATTTGATGTCCAAATTATTATTCATGTTTAATCGAGTTTAAATATGATCACATTACGAATCTAGATGAGACTTCAGGTTAATTAACTTCAATGTGTGAATAGAACACTATAACCACAATGAAGAATAAAAAAGGATGTACTCTATGATGTAGGCCTACATAAGTATTCATACTTTTACATATTAATTTATTGACCTACATGAGAATATTTAGAAGAATCCATGGAGAAATGTGCCATCTAGCCGGATGAAATATAAATTACTCATTTTCCTGAACAAATCTTAATGCAGAAAAAGAACTTCAGACATTGTATATGCAGGACCATAAACATATCCCCACATAAAATGGTGTAATTATCGGGCCTAACATTATATTGACTTTGTTTAATATGAACTGCATTAAATGTGTTATTTTCTTCACTATGTAAATCTAAAAGGATATTTCTAATATTTCTTCATTTAACATGCCTCATGGTGTAAGGAAAATGTTATTTCAATAATTATGTATTATCACTAAATCAATTCAACATTTCTAGGTTGCACATTAATTTTTGAATGGTACATACCGGTTTCTTTCGTCAACCTAGAAACCTCAGTAAGACAAATCATAAAACATATATGTTGTGAGAAAGCTTGTCTAACATATTTTGCGCCATTCTTTTTAAATCACGAGGCGATGTTTTTTTACGCTAGACTAGGAGAGCTTTCTGGCCGAACGCTTAACCCTATCTTGTAAAGTGATGTTTAAGGACTCTGCCAGTGGGCGATTACGATGTTAAAAAGATTTTCAAATTATTATTTTATTAATGTTACTGGCCTAACTCATGTTGATATAGCCTAACTGTCCCGTAATGCACTCTACATTCCAATTTGCCTTAACTTCCTAAAGCAGTCCTAGATCTAGGTAAGAGAATAATACACGTCTTACATGTTAAAATCTGGAAATATGTATTTATATGAGAGAAGCGTAATAATTGCACAGCCAAGCTCATAAGCTAATGTTCCTATATTTGTTATTCGATCAGTTCCTGTAAGACAAATATTTTTGTAGGCCTACAGTTGTTCAATCGAATGATCTTTATTTGAATAATTATACTTAAGACTTGAATACTCAGGAATTGAATACACCAGGGCTGGATGAAAATGATTTATGCCTATGCTTTTAAAAATCTGTATAACGAAGTGATAAATTAATTAATTATCACAGTTATTGAATACTGAAGTAGCAGTTGTAAAGGAAATTTACTTCCCCTTCCCCATATGCAAGATGCCATCCTTCTGTCGTTTCAAGCGAGGTCTCATTAAGAAAATCAATGACTTAAATGCTGAATTTAGAGATGCCTGAATGAAGTAATCCCAGGAGAGGAAAAGAAGACTGACTACTTTTAATTCAACAATGTTTCATTTTATGATTGATTTATTCGAATTCTTTGCGAATAACTCAATTTCTCCCGGTCTTGACTGAAGTCAGCATATCTAGTTTGCCTGCAGGAAACTGTAATATGAAAACTTCATTGACTACGTCTCCAAACCTCTTCCTGGTCCGGAAGCCATTAAATTGAAAACCAGCAAAATCAGCATTATTCCAGAATTAAATTCATATTTCAAAATCGAAATACCACCCTCCATCCTCAATAGGACATAAATAGATTTCCCTACGTTTCTATGCCATAAAATATATTATGCTTCAATAAATTTTAGTGAAATAATAAAAAAGAGGTATCGGACTGTTATACAGAAGGGGAAGAGAAATATATAGATAGGTTTAAGTTCGCTAAAATAACGCCAGTAGTAGGTTGTCAATATCAGGATGGGCCAATTTCCTCTCAGGAATTTACGGTAATGTACAGGAAGCTAACTAACTGTTGGGAAGATTGGTCAGTTACGTAGGGATGGGGGAGGAAGAGACGGTTTCAAGTGTGTTCTGGACCAGACCCAGCCTCCCCTGTCCTTATCGTAAAGATTGCTGAGTAGACAATCTTGTACAACATTACGTATAGAGGACGTAGAAGGAAAGTTGACCATTTTTATCTTTCTATTCGAATGTGCTATGACAATATATTTAATAATATCCTGAATTAGAAGCATTAAAATATAATAGCATTAATTGTTATATAAGATATATACCTAGGTATATATATATAAGATTTGTCACACAAAATAAGATCATACATAGTTACCCATTGCAAAAAAAAAAAAAAAAGCCATTACTGTTATATGGGAAGGTATCACTTAAGACAGTGACCGGCATGATCCGTGCTCCGTGACGTCATACTACAGAGCAGCAACGCTCTTTGCTCGGCAATATCTCCGTACTGAGCAAAGCGCAGCGTGGAGAAATGGTTCTCCTGGCCAGTGGCGGTACGACGTCTATGCACTGACAGAGTGCGCTCCGGTTTCGTTGATAGTATGGTAATAGCACAATTACAATACATTTGTACGAAAACAAAAGAGTACAACTGTGATAAATCAATGTAACAGAACAGTTTTGTTTGTAATGAAATTTAATATAGGCCCTACTTACAATAATCTGAAATGCATAATACACCCAGGTGCGGAAGCCTCCGCATACTTAAATGAGGCTCCGAAACTGCTATAAACTACAAATACATAAAACATGAGAATACTTTAAGCAGTACTGCAAAACTTTGTCTACTCGGAAACTGAAAAATGTTAAAGTATACAAAATATACAGAATACACCAAATATACAAACTACACAAAATATACAAATTAAACTATACACCTTTGTGAGAAAAGTAGCCTATATGCCTATTCAGACTTGTGATACACACCCTTACTTTGTGTCACTATCGTGCCCAAGCTGAAGGCATTGTCGAGATTTTTTCCCCTCTTTTCTCGTCCACTGATTTTGCAATATTTGGCGTCATAGTCTGGCTAACACACAAACGAAGAACATTTTTTAAGTTCTGATCAGATAGGTGATTCCTATGTTGTGGTTTGTAGACCTTCATACACGAAAAGAACTGTTCACATACATAGGCCTACGTCGATCCAAATATACTCAACATTCTATTATTGATCCCATTCTAGTTTGATCCTAGTCAAAACAAAGGGGAGGTGAACTCACAGAGAGTTCGCGGAAAATTCGCATCATGTGACAAAACGTGATTGGTTAATGTCATTAGCATGCGCCATTACCAGAGCGTGGCTAACGAGTGTTCGTAAGTTCATGCAATAATAATATCAATATTTACACGTGAAATAACAAACTCTCACTGGCATCGTCATCATTATAGTATATCAATTAGCAAACAAAACATAAAGGATTCATTGTTCACGACGACCCTGCGGATGAGTTGTACTGAGAATAAACAAACTAGCATTAAACATGGTGAACACGTGCGTTCTCACGTGCGGGCTATGACAGCCACGCCTCTTTGTTTTGAACAGGATCGTTCTTAAATGGAATCTTGCCTGGGGAAATCTTCTATAAAATATAGATAAATCCTTTTTGTTTTGAAATCGGTCTTGCATTTTAATATCACTTTGCAAATCAATGACTTCTAGTTGCAATGACGTTGAAACACTGTCAATATCCTCAGAAAATGGTGTCGCAAATATGCAAATATCGGATTGGAGGTTTGCAAAATCTTGAAATCGGCAATCAAATTCCTGATCCAGTTCTTCTAATATTTGCACATAATTATTTAGGTCTGTAATTCGATGACATACTGTAGACAACTTTGGAAAATGTGACGTGTCTCCGAGAGTGAGGTGACGTTTTCACAAGTCTAGTTTTACTTTGAATGCACTAAATTTACCATACAATTCTACTGCTGCAGTGAACGCCACTGCGCTGATGCGTATTGACAGCAATACAACTCAACTGCTCTCTCTCCGAAGCTCTTGCGAGATGACTGGCTCTTACGTCACAACTGCAGCATCTGCCGGACACTGACTTAAGATAATCTTAACATGTTTCCTAAAACCCTTCACATCATTTATCTGTTTAGTCCTATTAATCCTGTTATATCTATATTGCATAAGAAAACAGAAAAAAATTAATAAAAGGTTACATACTTTATTATAATGATATTGCTCTGCAATAAAATGTAATAAAATGTACTACTATAACTGATTTAGATTAATAAAACCATTCCAAACCACACGAATATTACAGAATAAAGGAATATCCTTTTTATTTACTGTAAGTCCCAAGATAGGTGAACATATTTATTAATCACTATTTATAATTTTAACATAATGTAAAAATAATGTTACCGCTCGATGTTTTACATGAAGGTTTACATGTTCATTTTCATCAAATTATTTTAAAATTAAAATTAAAAGGGAAAAAATAAAAGAGTTTACACAATACGAGGTTCAAATCAGCTACAAGGACGATCTAATGTAAAACCAAACCCAAGCAACCACTACAGGGATTGGTTAAGTCTATTAAAATCTCTATTAGAGAAACATAACGTTTTATCGAAATTAACATTATTAACATTATTAACAAATAGTATAAAATCTCAGAGTGTTCGTAGTCCACCGTAATAAATTTACAAAGTTGACTTCATACCACAACTATACTATAGGTTCATCAACTAAAAGGATACTTAGAAAATGTAAATGTCTCTTGTCAATAATAGCATCCTTCAAGAAAAGTGAAATGTTTCTTAGTTTTGATATCCTCTGGTTTACATTATATTTAAACCATTTTAAAAACTAAAAATCTAAAAAAAATCCTTTATGAACTATACAACACATGTAACGTAATATTGCAGAAAGTGTCATACCTTAAAGCATTAATATAGGTATTAATTTCTTAACGTAAATCTAGTTCAAAATTGACCAAAATTCATGTATATAGGCCTAAATATGTCCTTTGCTGAAACCTATCGCCAATGTGGATAGTACATAAGTTTTGGCCCTAGCGTTTTTTTCCAAGACTCAGTAAAATGGCATTTATGTTGTAAATTCGACAATCCAACGTTAGTATATTTACAGGCATGCAAAAGAATTCCTGCAGGATAGAATTCCGACAAACCAGCGACTGTTACAGGTCAAAGTAACGTAAAATAGTTATGACTACAAACCAGCAAGACCTTTCGTTCGGTCCTGTCAGTATATTAATTTATCCATTATTAATTTTATTAAAATTATAATTAAAGATTATATTATTAAGTAATATGGAATACAAGTTACTTATATAACAAACAGATCAATTAACAATAAAGGATTCATGTAATTTTAACAAGAGGTTTTAATGATTTTTTAAATTTTAATATAATATATATATATATTAAATGGTAGTCTTCCAAATGACAGGGCTACACAATTGTGCAATGAACACAATTTAATATACTGTAAGGACAGAAATGTGTGAGCAACGAGAATGAAGATTACCAAGATCGACGAATGTCTAAAAGGGATTTAAAGAAATAAAGAATGATTAGGTTTTAGCTTATTTCAATAAGTATAAATCGAAAAAATTACACTATATATATATAAATATCTTTTTCGAATTCCCATGGAGTACACCACCTTCCTTATTCTGAAAATAGTGCGTAGTTTACAGCGATGTAAAATAAATACCATATGCAACAAACGTGTTATGTTATAACCTCAAGTAAAAAGTATTGTAAAGTCAGATAATATAAAATAACTTATTTCCTAAAATTGTACAATATATTAATTATTGAATTGAAATATTAAAAATTATAAGTCTCTAGGTTATATCACTGTAATAAAATTAAAAAAATCTCGATGCCAGTGATATAATGTAAATATTTGTGGTAATTTTAATTAACTCAATGAGGAGTATATTTTACTATATTGGAAATAAGTTATTTTATTATTATCCGGCTTTACACACTTTATACTTGAGGTTATAACATAATATGTAATAATTAGATTATAAGCCTACTACTTAAAGGTTACCTTATAAAATATAAGTTGTGGGTATAAGGCGGATCCAAATATTGTGCAAAATTATGTAGTCTAATTTAATTACTGGTACGGTATGTGAAAATGCTAGGGAAAATACCCTCCTTAGATTTAAGGAATATTCTTGTTAACAATTTGTTCTTGTCACAATGTAATTCACTGAACTAATTGGAGCCTATAATACCTAAATTGAATATACTTTCCAATCGTCGATTAAATAGGAGGATAAATTCTCAACTTCCGGATTTCGTTCTTGCACACATGAGGATTAGCCTCACGAACTTTCAGGGAACGGGTTATAGACCTACTGACAAATCAGACACTGCTCTTCGGATACGTGTGGCTAGGAACAGTATAATAAGAAGGGAGAAGAATGTTTTAAGCATGGCGAAAAGAGATTAGTACTATATATCTCCATAGGCCATTAAAGTAGAAGTCGGGACATAGTATTTCCTTCCTTGAATGTAGACCTCGAGTCAGCACTGCAAAGTGGCTATGTTTTAAATGTTCACTCACTGGGACATCACGTCCTAATTCCTTCTACTGTTCTCACAACCATATATTAAGATGTTAGAAAGATTTGTGAACTATATAATATTCAAAATATAATTCTTTCGTAATGTTTTCAAAAAGTTTTACAACGTAGCATAGGCGTGCTAGTTTCCTATGTTAATAAAAATAAAATGACTCACCTCTTCCTTCATTCTGAATGCTTTGATCACAATAGATCTTGTCTCGATAAGTGTACTCAGTATATCAGATTTATTATCATTGTTACCATTACCATTATTTTATTAGGCCTATATTAAGCCTACTATGATTTTCTTTTATTATGGTATTATTATGACTATTACTACTACTCTCTCTCTACTATTCTCTCATTTTTATCACTGACCTTAGTTCTTCCCTCGATTTAATAAATTCGCACACGTTATCGTTTACTGTAAATTAATCTTGCAAACCTCGCGTTTCACTCCACGCGGAGTTGACGAGTAGCTGTCAAAGCAGTTGCAGGACATTCTTAGAATTTGATTGGCTGGTTGGTGCGGTAAAAATAAAGAATATGGGTTCAGCTGTAGGCAATTTTTTTTCTCCTAACAAAAGGAAGCCGTCTGGCCATGCAATAAATAACTGGACTATACCTCGTAGAGGCAATGACCATTGGGGATTTTTAACATTATTAGAATTCTCGCAATACATGTAAGTCAAACATGACCTCTAAGTCACATGAATTATATTCTGAAGTTATCTGACACATGGTCATGAACATCAATAAATAATTATATCTTGTGGCAGTCGTGTATACTGTATACTCCACACTGAGTTCACTGTGCAACTGACTGTTCCTGAAAAACCAAGGAGAGTAGAATGAAGAAGATTTCTACTTACATCGAGTAATCTGTTTCCCATGGAAGAATGTTCTTCGGGACACAACAGGATCCGTATATCGACCTGCCATGTCACTTCCTGTTGAGTACGCAGAGGACATGAAAATCCCTTTTCCGATACAAGGTTTTCAGCTCAAAAGATTCACTACTCAGCTCTAGTTGCCACGGTTTACTCCATTCATAATCATCTAAAATAATTTCGTTGCTGGTGGACACAGCAGTACAATGATCACGAAATAGTAGTGTAACAATAATGTTCTTCTGCAAATATAAATAAAACTATTTTTAACGGTAAGAATAGTGACGATAACAAACGAGCCCACATTTCGCTTAAGACCACACCACTAGTTGGTGAAAAATGAGAGAATATTATCAGTTGCAATAAGAGACGATTCGCTTCCTATCGACACTTTAAAAGAATGAAATCAAACAGATTAGCAAATAAAATATCACATACCAGCAGGAAAGAAAGACAGAAATCCAATCGGTAAAGGATGCCCATAAATATTTAAGAAAATCAGTATGAAGATATAGAAAATGGAGAAGTATTCAGGAAGAAAATTGTTGAGGTAAAGGATGTATCGAGTAGAAACAAGGACAATATATGTTACGAAGAAAAATATGTTAAAACGAGCCACAGAATGAAGAAATACGGGAACAGGCGAAAAGAAATTGAAATACTGTAGGAAGATTATCGTAGTGATAATAATAATAATAATAATAATAATAATAATAATAATAATAATAATAATAATAATAATAATAATAATAACAATAATAAT
The DNA here is from genome assembly GCA_964059195.1 of Ectobius pallidus. Classification (NCBI taxonomy): domain Eukaryota; kingdom Metazoa; phylum Arthropoda; class Insecta; order Blattodea; family Ectobiidae; genus Ectobius; species Ectobius pallidus. Next base: position 58,010,404 of record CAXKWD010000003.1, read on the forward strand.
AATAATGGTAAAGTTTTATTTTACCCCGCAGAGTTAAGTTCATAAGGACTTGGCTGAACCGGGTGTTAAAAAGTTATGGCAAAGAGTTTGGCAGTGTCTGAGTGAGAGTACATAGTTCTATCGCTACATGGAGCATTGCGTACTTCGATTTTTAGTAAACAAACATCAGCTCAGGGCGCGAACGTGATACTCGTGCGGAAGTATTTTACTCGAGTTAAAAAGTCTTGCAGAGGCATAAATAGTGCAAGGTACAAGATCTATCCATGGGCCAGAATGAAGAAACATTTTGAGTGTATAAAACAACAAATTTAAGAAAGTTGCAAACAGGTGGAAAATTAATTACAAATATGAAAGATTATTTTAAATTTGTATTTTTCGAACATTATTCAAGTGCTTCACATAATAAAATATAACATTTTCATTTGGATTTAGTACGTATGGGAATGTGACTCGAAGCAAGATGACAACATTCTGTTATTTCTGCTGCAACTTTACATGACAAAACTGTACTCTTCTATACTGTCAAAAATGACTCCAAAGATTTTGTTTAAATAACTGAATGCACAAATATCTAAAACGTTTTCTCAGGATGGCTTCACGGGTTATCAGCCGTGTCAACATTATCAGATTCGAGTTTTCGGCCATCTTCCCTCTGTGGCCGAAAGCTCGAACCTGATAATGTTGACACGGCTGATAACCCGTGAAGCCATCCTGAGTAATCAGCGCCGTGATAGCTCCAAATCTTATATATAAAGCTTTTATTTGATTTTTGCCTCTTCCACAATCTCAGACAATACCTTCCTATAGATTAGGGAAATTATGTCAGTGTACCACATCGGATTTTTATTATAGCAATAATTACCTCACACTATAAATATTTATGGAATATAATATAATTTATACCCATTCATTATTACTGGAATACGGCGGTAAATTATACCTGACCTGAAGGATGCAAGTAAAATATATTCTAACACGCAACAGAATTTTTTTCTATGTCAGAGTCTGATGTTTTGAAACCAGACATGAATGTTGACTGTGTCCGAGTCCAAACTCCTTGAAGCACATCCTCCAGTTCGATCAGAGTAGTTTACTGCAGCTGATCAGCTCGACTTTCGTCTTTGCAACTTAGAAAGTGGATGTAAAGAATAATGTAGGGAAAACTTTCTCGAGTATCTGAATGATAACTCCAACTTTGTTACACCAGTCTGAATAGGATTAAAAATATCTCAAGGTGATAAAAAAGGAAAATTGATCCGTTTATAGACCGTGGAGACCCTTAGAGTTCCATGATGTTGAGGCTCCCAGATTAAGACATTAAGCACGTGAAGGTGGTAAGGTTGTCAGCACTATGCAACGGCCGCTGTTTACTCCCAGGAATACTACTGGCACTTATTTCTGTTAGAGGTACCAAGGTAATGGTTAAGGAAAGTAACTCATAGGAATTAATAAATAATTTTCAAAGTAACAAGTTAAAATATTGTCAGATATTATTAGTCTTCTTTCCGATAGACCTACTGTCTGTCTGTGAGCTGAAGGCCGAGCTGGTGGCATAGTGGGGGAAAGACATAGACAGTAAATGCAAGCGCATGGTAAGGTAGTGGGGGGACGCTAGCTCGGCCTTCAGCTCGCAGCCAGACAGTACATTTGTTTCCAAAATAAATACTTTCTTAGGAATGTTACTACATGTGTTAGTTTGTTTGTTTAATGTATTTGTTTTGCGATATTTTATTATATTGAATTTTTCGTTTTATTTACTGATTTGCTTTATGATTACATCATTTAATTCTGTATTCCGCATTCATCTGACTTGTTATCTGTCCACGCATATGCAAATATCAATGCAATATTTGACATTGTAATGTAGGCCTATATTAGAATGAAATGTATTAAATCAGTTACACAAAAACAAATATAGGCCAGATTGGGAAGACATAGGCCTATACAATTTTAAGTAACATCTATTAGAAAAATCTTAGGCAACTCTTATCCTTTCAAAAAGAAGAAGAAGAAGAAGAAGAAGTAAGCTAAAGACATGAAGCGCAGTTTATAAAAAAATATATAATTTTATATTATTAAGCCATTAAAGTTCAGGGAAACAGTCACAAGTAACCTTCACTTTTGAAACTCATATATTCAAAAGTGAAATGTGAAATGACTGGAAATAAGGAATGATCTTAGTAAATGAAAAAATGGATTGGATTAGGCTATACATTTTCTTTAGTTATTTCAGGTGCAGAGCTTATGCTTGCAAATTAATCTAATACACTGTGATTTATTGTTTTAATTATTAAAATGGAAGACAAAGTAATTCTCTGTTTCATCTGACTTTCCACCAAATAATATCTAGACTCCAAAATACTACAGATGACCATGTCGTACTACCGCTGTAGTCCCTATCACAACAGACATTTAGCGATATATCTGTCCATTTGTTATATATTTTGTTTCATTTCTCAACTACTCCAGTCCATGTATTTCGACCTATAAACCCAAAAAAACTAGATGGTTCAATAATCCAACGAACGAAAGTCTATATCTCAAATTGAAACTTTATTTAGAATTTACAAAGTCTCTTATGGGATTTCTAGAAACATCAGAGTTCTATCGTTGCTAAAAATAGAACGAACTGTTTAGTTGTCAAAGTAGAGAAACTGTTGAAAAGTAAATTCTAGAGAATCAAGAAGAGCACGTATTACGTCCGGGGTTCCGAAGTCAAGAGCGCAAAGGAAAGGAACAAAATAAAACGAAACAAAAGGAAAGTTTCAATCAATGAGAGATGTCAGTAGCTGAACACGATGATACAAGTTGCTGTCCCCGAAGTCCACTGCTACGTGAATTATTTACAAGCCAGGGATCCCGAAAATCTAGACGTAAAAAAGACGTCGTTTACAGAGGATTTAGATTACACAAAATATCGTGTGCCATTTCAAGAAATTAAGTAGACAGCTGCTACGAAAACAATGTTACACTTATTTAAATTTTCATTATATGACAATACCTTTCGTTAAGTAGTTATATCAAGTTTAGTAGAATGGTGATCATAGGAGTTATATTTTATTAACCTTTTCACTACTACTGACGTATAAAATCGTTAAAACAAACTTGAATGAGATCAGAATTATTAAATTAATAGAGTAAGGACTTGTTCTAGGATGTGGGGATTTTTATTCTCGTGTTAGGTTTGCCATATATGGAAACCAGCTGATTCACTGAAATTTTTTGTATTGGTTTCAAATTTATATCTTACTGATGATTTTCCTTGAATGCTTATATTAGTTCGTATATTCAGCTCTGAAAGGACAATAATTAATACACTCACTTTTCCTCTTTTCAATACTGTACTGTTAAATTATATTAAAATTTAAAATTAAGTTTTCGTAATACATTATAATTAATCAATAGTATTCACGAATGGTAACCTTTCATAGGAAAAACTGCATTCTCTGAACTCCATCTTTTGTAGGTGAAGTTTTTCTTCTACTTTATAGGGTAGGGACAGTCTATTTACAAATAATTTTAATAATTAAGGAATCGCGCACAATGTGCATTATCAACCTAAGACTTAACCTACCCAGTCCTGAACCCGGGGAGGGGATCTTTCACTACTGAAAAATCCCCTACCCGGCCGGGAATCGAACCCGGGCCGCCGGAGTGGAAGGCAGGCGTGCTCCCGACTCACCCACGGCGTTACATGGTAGACTCTTGAGTCATTTTATGCACGATCTTTGGGTCTTGACCATTTCCTAAAGAGCTCGATTTCCCTTCTATTGCTTTCTTCTCAAGCCATAACTTTGTTGCATTAATCCAGAAGTATGAACAATTACTTTGCATGTTTTATTTTGCATTAATTAAATAAATAGCGAAATTATTTTGTACACACGACCACTATAAAATTAAAGAATGTATACAAATAATGTTACCTGCTTACTTAATACAGGAACTTGATCTCGAAATTTTAATAAGGCAATCATCAGGGCCCGGATTTTGATGACATGTCATCATTTAACTCGTACTTCATAGACGTTGCCCACTTGTGCAGGTATTCCGATCATGACTCCTAGACTATAAAAATGACAATTTTAGTAATATTTTTTGTCATTTTTAAAAGGTTTTATTTTTAGGTAATTTTTAGAATTGAATGTCAGTGTTTGGTCATTTTTGGCCATTTTACGGTCTTTTATACCCATATTTCATAATTTTAGGCGATTTTTTAATTTTAAAGTCTTTTTTCATTTTGCGTTTCTTTGCATTTGTTCAGTTATGTTTGATACTTGAGATTTGATAGAGTTTTTTATTTTCTTGGCTATCTATAATAATCCTTTAATATTTATTCTTGTCTTCTTCCGGCTTTGGTGATATTTTATTCAATGCCTATTTCCTCACGGCCTCCTAGTAATTATTATTTTTATTGTCAAAAAACAATTGATCACTAGTTCTTTTCTCTATTAAACTCAAATCAACGTTTATTTTCGGTTTATATTTTTATTATTTTAAGTACAGAATAATTATAAAACATATTTTATTTCATTCTCTTACTATTCTTTTTGATTGCTTCACAATCCACGTTTTCCTTTAAATTTTTAATTGCTCAATCGTTTTATAATCTTCGCCCAATGGGATTGATTTTCTAATATTGTTATAAGTCATTGTTTTAATTCAAACCATTCATTCCTTCGTCTACGTCCATTGTACAATCCTCTTTAAGGATTATAATTCATTCTGGACTTATCCAGCAGTGATTTTTATTATCATAGAGCTTTATATTTCGCTTCCTGCGAGTTAAAGTTTATTCATACTTGGTATTAATTGCACAGAAGCAATTTTCCACGTTTTATTCTCTGAAGATTGGCTGAATTTGCTTAGTGTCTCTACCAGACATTTCTTCGAGGATTGATTATCTTAATTATTGCCTGATTTTGGACTTCAGGGTTACTTCTTGTGTGATATTAGATACAAAAGGAATCTTTATTACCAAGTGAGTGTTTTTAAGACCTAAAATTATTTCATACAGCTTCTAATATTGCATAGACTTCAACGCAACATAGCTGTATTTACATTGATACGCAATATATTTCAGTAACATTATTATTGCGTTTATAATTTGTGAATTCAAGCATCACATTGACTGTAAATGTTATAAATTGCAGCATATAATTACTGCATATATGTATTTATTATTATTCACATCATTTCTTGAATATTAAATCAAGTGGTCCTCCGGTATTGTCATTAAATCTGTCTTTTAAACCAGCAAGTTTTCATTTATTTGGCGGTATCAATCATCTCTGCTTTAAGAAGACCTTCAAGACATCAATGAAGAATCTAGCGAGTGATTGTGGTTCAAGAAGAATTCAGTGTCAGTGTTACATTGCCTATGGTCTTTGTTTCTTGTAAAATTATTATCTTGCTTTCTAAACGGAATGTATCGCGTGCATTTAATTCTTATCAGCCTCAATTAATTATCATATGGTCCGCTGAGATGTGCGCGGTACATTTTTTGGATCCTTATCCGGGCCGGATGGAACCTCTATTGTAACACACTTATTGTAACTGACACTACTTTTTCATTCCGCCCGGACTTATTGAATATAAGTTCATTCTATCAAGCTGTTGGTGCTCCAGGTATTGCTGTTTGAGCACTATTTATAACTATATAATTGACTATTGAAGCACATTGTTCTTCTCCTGGCTATTAAGGTCAGTTTGAGCGTAGTAAATAATACTACATCTTTCACATTCAAGCTAATTTTAGTGCTTCGCCTCCGTGTTTTTTACACGTGTGAGGCCATTTTCAACAGCTGATTTCAGTGTAATTTTTCAAGGGTATCTGTATTTAACACGATTGTACTAACCTTTGTAAAACCAGTTACACTTTTTACATGTATTTTGTCTGATACGCGGGCAACCAATAATCTTTGTATTTGTCCCGAATGCGGGCAACAATTAACGATAGACTTTAACTCAGATTCCTAACCTCAATAAGTGAAGTAGTGTAATTTTCTTGGACAATTGATTGCAAATATCACAACATGGATAATCCTGAGGTCATATTAAAGTCCCTTAAAGCTAAGCGTACTCCCATTAAGGCGAAGATTACGCGTAAAGCTAATGATATCCTTAATTCAGTTATTGATGATGAAGGATCTTACCAAGAACTCTTGATTTTTAAAACTAAATTAGATCAATTTGAAGATGATTATGATAATATCCAGTCTCAAATAGACGAGCTGGATTACTCTGAGCATGAACAAGCTTATAGGTTAGAAGTCGAGGAAGTTATAAAGCGAGCTACTCGCTATTATATTAAACAAGTTAGTTCTTTCAAAAAGGCTATTGTTGACCGCGAAAAAGCCGAGGCTAAAGCTATTGCCGAGCAAGAGAGGGCTATTGCCGAGCGCAAAGAGACCGAGGCTAAAGCTATAGCTGAGCGCAAAGAGGCCGAGGCTAAAGCTATTGCTGAACGCGATAGAGCCGAAGCTAGAGCTATCGCGGAGCGCAAAGAAGCTATCGCCGAGCAAGAAAGGGCCGAGGCTAAAGCTATCGCTGAGCGCAAGGAAGCCGAGGCCAAAGCTAAAGCTCTTGCTAGTTTTGAACGGTTGAGGATTCAACTTTTCAATATATTTCAAACCATACATGAATTTGAAATTCAAGATAAGCTCTCCTACCGTAAGGCTTTGTTTCATCGTTCCGAACTTCAAACGCTCATGGATAGATATAGGGATGAAAGTCCTCAATTCTTTGATGTTTCGGATCAGGAGGCTGAGCATCTAGAAGAGCATATTCAAACTGAATATGCTTCTGCCTTTTTATTTATTGAGTCACTCATTCTCGACAACAAGCTATTGTATGAGCCTGAACAGTCTCAATCGATTAGTCAGCGTTCATCGCTTGACTCTCATCTCCCTAATTTGCCCAAGCTCCCGGAATTGAAATTACCTCAATTTTCCGGCGATCCTAGGAATTGGATTGAATTCAGGGATACTTTTACATCCCTCATCATAAATCACGGCCACATTTCAGATATGGATAAATTCCAATATCTGAGGTCATGTTTATCACCTGAAGTGATGACTGTCATACAAAATATTCCCGTTTCATCTGCTACTTTCGAAGTAGCTTGGAAAACCTTAGCAGAAAGGTTTGATAATGATCGTTTGATTGCAAATACGCACTTAGATTATCTATTCTCTGCACCCTCCATAGTAGGATCTTCCGCAGAGTCACTTCAACGCTACTTAGACCATTTTGTAAGCACCGTGCATGCTCTGCACGCTTTGAATACTGAGGTTCCCTTGTCTGACCTCATCATTTCACGTATAATTGTGGATAAGCTCCCTGTGGGTCTAATCAAGGATTGGGAGTCCTCAATTAAACTTGGTAGGCTCCCTAAACTCGAAGAATTGTTTAGCTTTTTGGAGTCGAGAGTCAGAGTATTGCAGATGACGGAGGCAGCCCTGCGTAGTCAGTCTGCTAAATCTGCGCCTACTTCTGCTGTCACTACCAAGGCTAAAGTCAAACATCAGCCCACAAGAAACAATTGTATTTGTTGTCATAATGCGCAACATCCTCTCTTTCACTGTGACAAGTTCAAGACAATGAAATTTGCGCATCGTGATCAATTTGTGAAGGATCACAATTGTTGTCGTGTTTGCCTTGGCGCAAACGGCCACGAATCCAATTGTAGTAATTATCGTTGCAGTGTTTGCAACGCAAAACACAGTACTTATTTGCACAATTATGTTTCTAATAATTCGCAGGCAGAAAATACAGTCAATGTAATGTCCTCTGGAAAATCACAGCAGAAATGTCTGCTTCCCACGGCCACTGTGGTAATTCTCGACATAAATGGTCGTGCTGTAGAGGCTACAGCGCTTCTAGATAGCGGTTCTGACTGTAACCTAATCAGTAATAGGTTATTTAAACAGTTAGGCTTGTCTCCTTTACCTCATCGCACTACGCTGGCTGGTGTACTATCCACTAATGTAAGCACACAAAGGCTTGCATCGATATCACTTAAATCTCGTGCCACTCCTTGGTACTATGATACTGAGGCTATTGTTATCCCAAAAATCTCTAAATCCAAGTTTCCGAAAAACTTAATTGACATTCAGGGATGGAATATTCCCCCCAATCTGCAATTAGCTGATCTGCAGTTTAATAAACCTAAATATGTTGACCTGCTCTTGGGAGTTGAAATCTTTTCCCAAATCATAGTTCCTGGTCAGATATCTGCCCCCAACTATCCCACCATTCAGAATTCCAAGCTAGGCTGGTATTTATCAGGCAATTTGCCTCCTTCTCCTTCTCCCCAACGTCCTCATACTCATTTGACTCATTGCGAGAAGCGATTCAATCAGAATAAGTCTCCCATATTCGAACCTGCTAATTCCGGGGAAACTTATGCCAATTATTCAGCCTTCCTAACTTATAATGAAGATGTTAGTAATCAACTCACTAAATTTTGGGAGTCAGAGAAGGTTTCTAATTGCGCTCCTTTCCCTGACGAGTCCTTCTGTGAGAAGCATTTCTTAGACAGTACCCAGAGAGATTCTGATGAGAGGTATATTGTGAAGCTTCCCTTTCGGGTTGCCCCAGAGACTTTGGGCAGTACTAAAGCCCAAGGTTTAAAAAGGTTTCATTCTTTGGAGAAGCGATTATCTTCTAACCCCTCTCTCCATTTAGAGTATTGCAAGTTTATGTCTGAATATGAAGAGCTGGGTCATATGGAACCTGCTATTGAGGATTGTACTGCTAAGTACGAATATGTAATTCCTCATCACCCTGTATTTAAGCCATCCAGCACTACCACTAAGTTGAGGGTAGTGTTCGATGCTTCAGCGAATAGAGTTGCTGACATCCAAGAAACTACTTCTATTGATTCTTGGCCGCATGTTATTTCTAAAGACAATCCTGCTGATATCATTTCGAGAGGATCTACTCCCTCAGATCTCCTCAATAATCCATTATGGTGGTCTGGGCCTGCTTGGTTATCTGAGGATATTTCCAAATGGCCAGCTAAGTATTCTCCTTCTCATTCTACTCCGCCTCCAGAACTGAAGGTTGTAGCTCTTATTGAGTCTGATGTTTCTGACCTTAGCACTTGGTTAGCTAAGTTCAGCTATTTAAAGACTGTTCGCATTATGGCTTTCATTTTGAGATTTGCCAATAATTGCCGTAAGGCTCAGACTCGGTCTGAAGGTCCATTGTTGCCTATTGAAATCGAGAATTCAATCAATTGCTGTGTTAAAATAATTCAGCGTCAAGTTTATTCCAAAGAGATTCAATCTCTTTCCACTGGTCTTGAAGTATCGATTACAAGCAAGCTACATCAGTTTAGCCCTTTCATGCTTCAAGATGGTATCCTTCGAGTTGGTGGACGTCTCAAACATTCCAACTTAACGTTTGAACACAAGCATCAGATGTTATTGCCAGCTAAGCATGGATTTACTAGGCATCTTATTTATTATACTCATATTAAACTGTTGCATGCTGGACCTCAACTAATCATGTCACATTTAAGAGAGAAATTTTGGATATTTTCTCTTCGTAAGACTATCCGCAGTGTTTTGAGAAGCTGTGTTAAGTGCTTACGTTTTAATCCTCAGCCATTTCAGCAAAAGATGGCTGACTTACCCTCTGAAAGAGTTAATTTCACATCCGCATTCAATGATGTTAGCGTTGATTACGCTGGGCCGTACTTCATCAAATATGGAGGTCCTCGCTCAAAGGTTCAAATCAAGGCTTACATAGCTATTTTTGTATGCATGTCTACGAAGGCAGTTCATATTGAGCTAGTCACCGCTCTCACTGCTCGTGCCTTTCTTTCTGCCTTCGCCAGATTTACTTGTCGTCGAGGCATACCTGCTTCCATTACGTCTGACAATGGTAGTAATTTCATAGGCGCTAAGGTTGACTTACAGAATCTCGTCAAGCTACTTCAATCTAATGATTATCAATCTATTATTCAGGATGCCACTTCTCACCTACGTATTAAATGGAATTTCCTACCTCCTCATTCGCCACATATGGGAGGTCTTCATGAGGCTGCCGTTCGTTCTATGAAGATTCACCTCAATAGGATGGCACCTTCCTTTAATTTTGACTACGAAGAGATGTCTACTCTTCTCATTCAGATAGAGTCTCTATTGAATTCACGCCCTCTTACCACCCTGTACGAGGACGTCAATGACTCTAATTTTATTACCCCTGGCCATTTCCTTATTGGAAAGGCTATTATATCTTTACCTAGTCCAGATCTTTCTGGCGGGTATACTCTCCGTTCCCGTTGGAACAATCTTAATCATTTAGTGACCTGCATTTGGAAGAGGTGGTCATCTGATTATCTCCATTCACTTCAAAGGAAGTATAAATGGACTAGAACTATGCCTAATGTGTCAATAGGCACTCCAGTCTTAGTAATGGAAGACAACGTTCCTCCTTTGAGATGGATTATGGGTGTTATTGAGAAAGTTCATCCTGGTCCTGATTGTCTTGTCAGGGTGGTTACTGTTCGTACCCCCTCAGGTTCATTCAAGAGGCCAATTGTTAAATTGGCACCCCTACCTATTCATGACTCGGAAGACTAGATAGTTAGTCTTTGTCTTCTAGGTACTTAATGTACTCTTGTAGTTATTGTTATTTCATCAATATTTGTTTTGTGTTTTCGTCGTTCTTGTCTTCTTGTCTCAAGGTCAAACATAACTTCGCATTCTATTTAGATTATTCCACAAGTGGAATAATCGCGGGCAATATGTTCAGTTATGTTTGATACTTGAGATTTGATAGAGTTTTTTATTTTCTTGGCTATCTATAATAATCCTTTAATATTTATTCTTGTCTTCTTCCGGCTTTGGTGATATTTTATTCAATGCCTATTTCCTCACGGCCTCCTAGTAATTATTATTTTTATTGTCAAAAAACAATTGATCACTAGTTCTTTTCTCTATTAAACTCAAATCAACGTTTATTTTCGGTTTATATTTTTATTATTTTAAGTACAGAATAATTATAAAACATATTTTATTTCATTCTCTTACTATTCTTTTTGATTGCTTCACAATCCACGTTTTCCTTTAAATTTTTAATTGCTCAATCGTTTTATAATCTTCGCCCAATGGGATTGATTTTCTAATATTGTTATAAGTCATTGTTTTAATTCAAACCATTCATTCCTTCGTCTACGTCCATTGTACAATCCTCTTTAAGGATTATAATTCATTCTGGACTTATCCAGCAGTGATTTTTATTATCATAGAGCTTTATATTTCGCTTCCTGCGAGTTAAAGTTTATTCATACTTGGTATTAATTGCACAGAAGCAATTTTCCACGTTTTATTCTCAGAAGATTGGCTGAATTTGCTTAGTGTCTCTACCAGACATTTCTTCGAGGATTGATTATCTTAATTATTGCCTGATTTTGGACTTCAGGTTTACTTCTTGTGTGATATTAGATACAAAAGGAATCTTTATTACCAAGTGAGTGTTTTTAAGACCTAAAATTATTTCATACAGCTTCTAATATTGCATAGACTTCAACGCAACATAGCTGTATTTACATTGATACGCAATATATTTCAGTAACATTATTATTGCGTTTATAATTTGTGAATTCAAGCATCACATTGACTGTAAATGTTATAAATTGCAGCATATAATTACTGCATATATGTATTTATTATTATTCACACCATTTCTTGAATATTAAATCAAGTGGTCCTCCGGTATTGTCATTAAATCTGTCTTTTAAACCAGCAAGTTTTCATTTATTTGGCGGTATCAATCATCTCTGCTTTAAGAAGACCTTCAAGACATCAATGAAGAATCTAGCGAGTGATTGTGGTTCAAGAAGAATTCAGTGTCAGTGTTACATTGCCTATGGTCTTTGTTTCTTGTAAAATTATTATCTTGCTTTCTAAACGGAATGTATCGCGTGCATTTAATTCTTATCAGCCTCAATTAATTATCATATGGTCCGCTGAGATGTGCGCGGTACAGCATTTTATTGAGTTTTTATGGGTTTACTTATATTTAATATTACGAGAACTCTAAATAAGCATAATTAAATAGATGTTATAATTTTAATTTGGATGCTGAAAAACTCTATTCTGATTAAATTTAACCGTATGTGCTGATTAACTAATTGCAAGCCTATATAAATGGGTCAAAAACATTAATGTAGAATAGACACAAATCTGTCGCATAAACCAGAATTTTCATACAAATTTTTGGGTAATTATTATTAGTTTTTGGGTCATTTTTCTGTATTTTTCAGCCATTTTATAGTTCATTTTCAAGTATTTTTAGTCCATCAAACTCCGGGCCCTGATGATGATAGTAAAATATCCTTTTCTAATACAAAGTCCAAACATACATTGTGGTATTTCTTTATGTTTGTTTTATTCAACTGATGTAGCGTTAAGAATTTCCAACGGTTTAATTCTATTCTATGTTTGGAATTCATCCATAAAGCTAATATTTTGCTCTTTCGAGAGTGTGATTAACTTTAAGACCGAGATTTTAACTCTACCGTTCGGCAGTTTATCTGTAAATCTGATGGTTACACAGCCACAACAAACGCGTCGTGTGATTTTCTTCCAATTATGCAATAATGTTCGTTGAAGTTATTAAAAACTATGTGTATAAGTAAAAGGCTTATTTTATTCCGTTTCTAGATGGTGTATATTTTAATTATCCCTTTTCACGTAGTGTTCAGATTTTTAAAAGGATTCTAGCCAACGGTTCCACAGGAAAAAAAAAATTATCTTCACAATGGATGACAACATTGGCTGAACCTTTAAAGACTGAGGTGAAGATCTTAGATTTTTTGACGGCTGTTGTTAATAGAACTGATCTATTATACGTAGAATATTTTATTATTATTTAATGAATTTTAATACGAGGGTTGAGATGGCCCCGGCATTCGGCTGATCACTCATCCGGGAGGCCCTCCATGTCCTTGTCTGGTCAAAAAAGTATGTGATCCATAATTCATTCCTCTCCCGACAGGTCGCGGGCCGCATAAAGGTCCCTATAAGGGAGAGGTAAAACTACGAAAGAGAAAAACAATACGAGGGTTACTCATGTAGTAACTTACATTTATTTACCTAAAACAAATATAGAGTTACAGAATTTGATTTATAATATACTTCAGAATACAAATTAGAATTTATTTTTAACATAGTTTCCAGCCACATTGAGAAGCTTCTCTCAGCGTTCGAAATATTTTAGTCTTAGAATTCGGCCGCTTGCGACTGCAGTCAACCTACGACGCTGGTTTTCAGCTCTCCCTCATCGTCAAAGCGCTTCTGGTACCAAAACCCAAATCTTAGGTAATCACGTTGTGCAGAAGAGTAAGCGACAAATCTGTGGAAAATGATCAGCTAGCTCCGAGATGAAGAATCTGCGATTTTCTCTAAACCTTTCTTCAACCGACCATTTTCCACAGATTTGTCATATTCTTCTGTACAAAGCGATTACCGAAGATTTTGTCTACCGGAAGCGCTTTAACGATCACGAAGAGTTGAAAACCGGCGTCGTAGGTTGACTTCAGTCTGAAGCAGCCGAATTCTACGACTGCGGAATTTCAAAGCTCCTCAAATGCCATGACAATAGTGTCTCAATGTGACTGAAAATTATGTGAAAAAATAAAATAGTGGGTGTATTCTGAAGTATTATTTTATAACTTCATTTGCATTTTAAAAGAATAGGAGGTTACTTTATGAGTAACCCCCGTATTAACAGAATGTTATTATTACACCTATTATAAAAATATCTCCTATTCCCCTTTGAATATGGTTGTAATAAAATCATTCACACTGTTAAATTCATTTAATTTACAATGGCTTTCAACTACGTTTCAAACGAAATCCTGTATAATTACACCGGTGATAACATACCTCAGTTTGAAAGAATACTCTCTGTCATGTCAGGATTAAATGGACCGACCGTACTAATAACTGTAAAGTGGTCTTTTTTTATCAAAGTCATAATGAAATCAAGCATTTGACATAATACATTTTGAAGTGCTCTTTTAAAATGGGATGACATATGAAAATGACTGAAACAAATTGCACACAATGTATGTGATCCATCGTATGAAGTTGTAATGTGGGGGGGGGGGTTATGTATCAAATCTGGAGTATTGTCATGGCATTCTAATTGGAATCACGTTACGCTCTGTTAATTATTATGGGTTGTTTGATTAGTGATTGACAACATGGAGTAGTGGCATTGCAGAAATTTTGTTTTACCATCCCAATAGTGGCAGGTTTCACATAGTGTTTAGGGTGTGGAACACATAATATTATATGCTGTGAATAATTCTGATTTATCTTAAAACAGATTTTCATAGTAACCACGGAAAAAAAGTATATAGTATGTTACATTCTAATATCATGAAATCCCCACGCCACCATTGATAGTGATGGGGAGAAGAAGGCCTAAAAACATGATTGTCAGTATTTTTGTACTTTAAATGATCCCTATAATACTTGTAAAAATAAAATTAATATTGCTCACCTCTTTTATTATTCTTATTTATCCTGTGATGGTTTTGCTGTCACACACGCACATATGAAACTCGTAAATGCATAATCTAATTATTGTGAATCTCATTTGAGTCTCAGCACAGTTCATAAAAATAGTTAAATTTAGAAAAAAATGTCCAATGTAGAATTAAAAACTGAATATTCGTGCACTGTTTTGCTTTCACCTGCTCTGAGATATTAGGTTTTATGTTTGACTGTCCCGAACGCAGATCACTCGTATCTCGTATTTTGATTTCCAAATTAATATAAACGTGTTGAGGACAAGATATGACTATTTAATATGACAGGGAAAATATAGTTACAGTTGATAAGATTATAAAATGTAAATTCACACTGTTCTGTTATTCTTGTTAATTACGATATGTGTCTGTGTATTTGTTTGGTTAAAATTAACCGATTAAAAATTCTTGTCGACTGACAAGACGATAATATTGAATCAAAATATAAATTTCAAATTGTTGCATATCCCCTAAGAAGAGCCTCATGCCCCCCTGGTTGGGAACCCCTGGCTGTACTGGATCAGTAACTAAAACGCTTATAATGTTAGATGTAACAAATAGGCAAACAAATAGGTACCTAGGGGTTCACGTGCTAAAACCACATAATAATGTTATATGTAATAAGAATGATGAATCTCTGTAGTGTATCGCTTAGGAAAAAAACGCTTATAATGTTACATACATAATTCTTTAAAAATTAAAAATTAAGAGTATAATAATTATTAAAGCATTATATTTATTAACACTTGCACGCGAATCATTCATAAACTAAGCCATTAATAATTAATGAAACAGCTAAAATTCCTGCTTTAGAGTACATTCCACGACATGAAAGCGCCCCCTGGGAAAACTATATCAGAATCGATTATGCAGTTCCAAAGAACCTATGAACACATAATACGTATTGTTTCTCAGCTGTTTATTGACATGAATATTATGTGAATTTTATTTTATCAATTCAGTGTAATTTTCAGAAATTATATAATGTTTCAAGGGAAGGAATGGCTTGTTTGGATTATTATTATCAGCGATATTTCAAGAGATAAAACCATCAATATTTTACAGCTGTTGCCCCCGGCTTCGCCCGCCATTATTCATTGACTCCAGGATTTTTAAGAAAATTACACTGGTAGATTATTAAAAATGTTTGTAGTTCAGAGCTATGAAAATTGTAAGTAAAAATAAAATTAGAATATTTGTTCATTGTGTTCATTTCACTTAGGCCTTATATAATAAAGAAACGGTTTTCCTTCCTAATTTTGTAATTAGTCGTCATGAAAGTTTAGACTGCGAGAGACGAACATCGCCGAGTATACCCGATGTCTCACGAAGCGGGCGAGCAAGCACGCTATTTAGGGCCGTTGAATTGTATAAGAGTAGATATTCGTGTCAAGATACCCGTTTGATTAGCGTCTCTAAATACCATTTTTGTTAAACAGTTTGACTTGTACTAATTTCGCACGTAAACAGCCTGGGCAAGCGAAAACGCTATGAATAAGACTGACAAGGCCTACATATGTAGAAATGGCGTGAAGAGACTCTGGAAGCAAGAAGGACGATCATGGTGGAATGTGTCGATCTCCATAGGGAGTAACTAGATTTAGGCAGCGCTCACAAAACGTTACACATACAATTGCTTCCCAGATATAGATTACCCAATTTTTTTAGTTAAATGGTACATATATAAATGGTCTTGCAGAATATTTAGAGACCATTTGAATATCAAGAGGCTATTTACTCAACAATGTGGGATGAAAATGTTCAATTCTTCGTTGGAATTGAGAAAGAATTCAGGAATAGTACCTCTGGCACCTACCATAAGCCTTATTACTACTCGAAGGCTAGATTGTTTTTAGAATAAAAATAGTTTAGTGTATCATGCTATTAAAATTATGCTTAGTATACATATTATTTACCTGCTTTCGATGAGAGATTGCTGGTCTTCTGGTGTACAGTGGCCTCGGTTTGCACCAAGACCGCTCTTCACCTCTAAAAAGAGGCCCCTATCTATGCTCCTTTTCTAAATACTACTTTCGTTAATACCTTGAGGTGTCCAGCAGTATTAGGAATGGAGCATACACAGACTACACTTCAAAATTCCATGCCAAAACACAGAATTATGAAGTGAAGATCTGTATCTCAATGGTGTCTTCCTCAGCTTTTTCTTGATATAGAAAAGTTTTTCTCTTGATGTCACAAACACTAAATAAAAACACAAACACTATCTTCTAGTCTTCTTGTTTCTTGATATAGGAAAGTCTGTACACACGTCACTACTATACACCGATAAAAACCGAAAAAGTAAAGCTCGAGATGAATAATGGGTACTCCATGACGGCTCCAACAATATCTGCAAATAGAGAAATATTTTGTATACACCAACTGTATATTCAAAGAAAAAATATATATAATGGTGAATATTAGATATCCAGTAAACATTAAATTTCTTCCTCCCCCCCTCCCCCAGAAATGATTTGGAACTTTGTTGCATACGTTGAAAATACCAACGAAATGTGCACTGAAAATAGCAGAGAGAATAAAGCCCACAGCGATGCATAAGATGCCAGGGGAAAGTATAATTTACCTACATCTGACATAGCATACTCACTACACATCACTTACTTTTTGCCTTTATATGAGGCTGACACAACAGTAATTCTGCCTCTAATTCTATATAAATATGTGAAAAGAGAATATTTATATTGTCCATGCCCAAAGGTAGAGAGAGTTAAGTGAGTGCATATTATTTTTTTAATTTAAAAATGTATTTATATAACAATGGATCTCGCCTGTATGCTTCCTATAGGAATAGGATTTAATTTATCAGTAGTTATTTTCCTGTTTCCTGTGTTCACAAATCGTGCTATACGTAACATATGGTAATTTGTGTCGTGTTGTCAGGTACAGTTCTGTTCTAATTGCTGTACCCCTTTCTGAGAGGGTCTTCCGTGTGTCGTGCCGAAAAGGGAGGCACGGTAAACAGGTTCAGCGCCAGTAATATTCACCATCAGAGTTGTCCCCATCTCCTACTAAGCTTACGCTTTATCAGAACGGCTACAGTTATCACAACGGGTCTGTAGTTCTGATGAAGAAGTATGCGGTCTGAAACGCAGTGTGTTATCAAAAATAGAAAACTCCCTCCACGGACTTAAAAAAATATACAGCATAGTTTGGGAGACAAATTCAGAATTTTGTACTTAGATAGCGAAGGCCCTAACCGTTAAGCCTATGTGATTAAAAATTAAAAATAATTAGGTATATGATATTCACTGGAAGTATGTTATTTTTTAGGTAGGTTATATAATCTATTTGGCAGGAGTTCATACAACTCTCACGAAGCATTAGTTGTGTTATGGTAAGCTGTCTTCAGGAGTATGTGTGACCGCTTTACCAAGTAAATCCTTACATTAATGGAATTTGTAAGATGAACAATACAAAATAAATATATCTCTGATTTTCAGATTCTGTATTTATTTGTTGGAATTTCTCTCTTTTTTCAGATTCTGTATTTCTTTGTTGGAATTTCTCTCTTTTTCTCAGTTTTGAAAGTAATATCCGTAATGCAATGTAAATTACAGTACCAGAGTCTGGAGTCGTTAGTATCATCCAGCATTGAACGCAGTATTTCATTACAAGAAATGTCATGTTTCTTTATCTGACTGTGGGCCTACTCTTTCTTTTGTGATGGCACTCAACAAAACGAACTTGAATTGCAAAGGATTTTTACATTTGAACTCGCAGCAACAGGAAGACCGGGGAGCACAATTTGAAAATCAAAGAGCTCCGTATTACGATTGACTTTGTAGCTTACACGTTACAGGAAACTTGTTGGGACCAATGTATTCCATAATATCAACACAAGGACCCAACAGGATCAGAAAATGAAAATAGTAAAATAACATAAAATATAAGATAATAAAAATGAATTAAGGCACTATTAAGAAGAGCCCATTGAATAGGATATAACAAGATAATGTTAAACGAAATAAAGAAGAAAGACAAACGAAAATAAATTTAAAAAACTACAGAAACACATTAAAACATAAGTAAACGAGAAAGAATGTCAATAAATAGAATAAGATAACATAACAAAGTAAATTACAGAGAGATAAAATGAAATGGGCAAAATACAGCAATATAAAGAGGAGTAATACATGATATAATAAAATAAATTAATATAAAACGAAATAAAAAGAGACTGAAGAAAATAAAATTTAAAAAGCAAGGGTCAATAAAACAGAAGGAAATGTAACTTACAGGAGGCTTGGGTATTTCGAAATTTGGAAAACATTACATAAATCTTACACTTCTACTTGAAACAAATATCAGTCGAGAAAAATTACTGAAGTGTGCAATTAATAAGTAAAGATTTTCACGAAAGCTGATAAAAAAACACTGTTGTAAAAATTATCGGAATTGGGGAAAATCTTTCCCTGGCTAGTCCAGGTTAGGTGTGATCTTGGAAAAATATAACACAAAATAGTTCAGCAACGATAGCATCAAATAGTACAATAGTCCTCCCCACGAATTAAAATTATTCTAGTACAGTATTTGCATTTAAAAGGGCCGTCATACTGTCATTGATATCCAAACCTTCTTTACAATATGATTTCTCTTTAATAACAGAATACCTTAATTTCATTAATGTTGACATAAACCTCTCTTTTAACCTCTATACATTTTGCTCATGCATTAGAAAGATGTACTGACAAATTGAGATAATTTCCAGTCATAACAGCAACCATTATAGCTTTCTGTAGACCTAAAGTGTAACCTATGTCCTCGAGAGCCAATCAAAATGCTTCGGGTTAGCGAACATCGGATAATATAATATAGATGATACAGAATAAAGAGGGCCTTGGCTATACTTTACTGCAGTCCTGTGTTTGCAGACAGACTTTCACGGCTAACGCATTGTTATTCATTTCAAGCGAACTCGGAAACATCAAGACAGCCGGTCTACCTAACCAAACTACATAAACATATCTTCACTATTTGTAATGTGTCTCTGCTTCCCAAAAACTTATTCCTAATTTCAATACAGAGTGGAGTTATGGGTAACAGGATGTCAATACAGAAAGCTATAGAATACAGAACTAGATGAGAATATGTGTATTACTTACAATAACGAACTGGGCCGGTGTTGTCAAGACGTAATCACCACAAGAGAAGCCAGCCCATGTGAATTCAATCACATCGAGTGAAATACGAACATATAATAATAACAAATCGTATAGTTTTACCACTGTCACTACTGAATATTTCACACAAAATATAAATAGAACACAGCTTTACACAGTAGAACACCCACTAACCGCCATTTTTCATGGGCTAATCGAAGCAAGGGTATTTAAATCGATCGATAAAGACTCGATAGGTTATAGTAGTAACTGAATCGAACACTATCACAGGAATGGCGCTGATCTCTCGTGATTTCCAATATCAATAATTTTGTCTCACACTTGTTAAGTTACAGTTTTCATTGTAATCGTGTAGGACTTAGTGGTAACCAAAGTTGTAGTCACAGACGAATAGTCGAGTACAAGGATAGTGACGTCCAGTTGTCTCCATTTCCAGGAAAATTTATATTATCTTGTAGGTAATTTGAGAGGACACCAAGACATTTATTGGTAAAAAATAGTATTATGTATTGAGAGGACACCAAGATATTTTATTGTACAACTAGAGGTTACCCGTCTTTAGTACATGGAAAAATATATTTTGTATGATTCTTAAAGTTACGCGAATAACACCTCGAGAAAGAAGGACATAATATTACACCCGTGTCTCGCACTTAGAGCCCATGGGCTCACATCCAGTCAATAATTTGTCGTATATTATTAGGCTATCATAATTATGCATTGCTATTACTAAAAATCGTGATTCCTTGTTGAATCCTTGTAAAGTGAAAACCTGGCTATTGTTGAACGATCACCTCATGTTCCGATTTACTCATGGTCGTTTGAAATCCTTCCTCAATTCATTCAATTTTTACGTCTCTCGACGCAGATTCCACAGCCAATGTCGAAATATCCTTTTACGCTTTCAAAGGACTAAAAATACATTTTTTCACTCAGAAATAACTTAATCACATTGCTGTTCTAAACATAGCCTACATAAGGTGAGCGCAGAAAAGTTAGATTTAGAGATTCCATCTTAGCCTACACACGGCCAGTGTGAAAGAATTATCATTACACGATGATTTTCATTAAGAAAAATCACAGGAAGGGTTTTATGGGACAAGGAAATAAATTTCTATATAAGACGAGACAAAAAGTCATAGTAGAACGAACATTAAAAAAAGTTAATTAAGAAAATTTGGTTAAATCAGCTAGGCATAATAAACCAGAAGGATGGAAGAGTTCGGATCGTCCAGAAAAAGACGATGTGATTAGGGAGAACCGTCTAATGGTCTGGGGAAAGACACTATGTTACATTTTATTTTAGTAGTTACCTAAAATAAAAGTTTTGGGAATTAGTATAATACATTGTAATATATAATATACCTACAATTCATTATGCATATTATGGTGTTCAGGTAGGAAATATAAACAAAGAGCTTTTTTAGGAAATCGGAAAAAATGACATTCTCTTCATGGAAATTGGTTGTAAAACTGAAAAGAAAGTATATACTACTGCGCATCGCATCCCCGAAGGATACTCAACCCAAATCAAATTTATGTAATGCACCTACGTCACGTAATTTCATTACCCTAAGCACGGGCTATGTACCTTTCTTGCTTCATATTCTGATACAGAGTAATAGACTATATTGCAAGCAGTGCGTACTCAGCAAAGCAGACAAGACTGTTTATAGAATTCAATTCAATATTTTATTAATGTCTTGAGCAACAGAATTTTTTTTGCAAAAAATGTTTCAAATAGAAATTCTGGTTTTTACTAAAAGCAGGTCACGTACAGAATTTAAACAAAATCGTTAGAGCCGTTTTCGAGAAAATGGCAAAAATTAAATTTTCCAAATGTAAAGTACCGTAATATCTCTCTATATATAATAGGCTTTGTCCTGACTGACTTAATGAAAGAGAATCAACGTAGAGCCTAAACTATAATAGGTAAAGACTTGGAATTTTGACAGTACCTTCATTTCATAATGTAAGTGCTCACTAAGAAAGGATAAATGATTTTATAATACCTAATCCCTTTTTACACAGAATTATCAAATCCAAATCACAGTTCACAAGACAACTTATTGTTGCCAGTGGTCACAGATGGGTTTGGAAATAAATTCAATTTTTTTTTTTATTCAATTTTTTATATGTAAAAACGGGACTTTGACAAATTAGAGAAGCTATCAATATAATTAATATTATAAATAAATATTAAAGAATGAAATCCACGAAGATAATGCAGTCACATAACTTTCACTACCCTGGACATAGAGAAAACAATACGAGGCGGTAATATGTTTTGGGGAGAGAAGTATGAAAGTGATAATACATTTCTGTTTAATTTTTTCCCCAAAACGGTTTTATGGTAACATGAGAGTGAGAAATAAATATTCCGGAAAGAGAATACAATTTTATTTTACCGGAATTTCTGTTTCTGTTTCAATACTATTCTAAGTTCATTTAATTAAAGAAATAAAAAGGTGGGAGTATGGTAATTTTAAAATCTGCTGAGCCCACCCAATGTTTCTAAAAAATTGGCCCCACTTGTGGAACTCCATTCTTTGTAGAATTTTGAACGATTTATAGGCAGTACTGACATTTTTCATAGAGTACAAGAAGACAAAATTGTTGTTCGTCACAGTAAGGGAACTTTGATATCTCCATGCAGTCAAGTTTTATCTTCTTTGCCCATCATGATAGATTACTCAGCCAGCAGAAGTAATATAATGTTTCCATTAAGGTAGTGTTGTGCACGATATACTTCGGACATTAACCAAGATTTATCATTTTTAAATGCACTAGGGCATTGTTTCATAATGTCTTTTTGTGTCAGATGTTTTACAGACTTCATTTTGCTGAATACAAAAAGAAGGAAGGTATCTTGAATGGGAAGATAAATAGTTTGCGTGACCTTAAATCCCCTGATACGTATTGATTATGACAGAAACAACTTAAGACTCTTTTAGAGATTATATACAGAGGAATTGTGTAAGCTTAACCTGACAATCAACTAAGATTCGCTCTCCTTCAGTGAATGTGTCGACCAACATTTCGATAGTGCCATAAAACAGTGTTTCCTGAACTTACAGCAATGGAATGCTGATACTGACAATAAAAACGATAACTTTATTTGCTGTAGCTTAAAACGAATATTATTTCAAAACACAATCAAGTTGTTTTAATATGACCTCCTAGCCTATAGTTGCTTCTTCTTAAGTGATTCAATATTAATTCTAAAAGGCAATAACCAAACAAATGTCAAGTCTTGCTAATGATACAACAATAAATTTGGCATATGGATATTCAACATCATTAACATTTTTGAAACTATCACTGATTTTCCTGAAGTGATTAATGGCTGACAACTGCATCCTCATGTGAGATGCGGTATTACCTCGCGCTACTAGGTCTGAACTAACAATTGTGTATATATTTTAATATATATATTTTTAATATATATATATTAATAACTCGTTTATATCTTGAAATCGAAAGTTGTTTTTCTAGTAATGCCTTACTCGACATCTGTGCTTCATAATTTTCGCAATTCAGCTGTACAGTAATCACACGTGTTAGTGTTATCAAAGCGGCGCATTCATCCTCTGTAAAAAAAAAAAAGGTAGGCCTAAGTTGACGCTAAAACTCTTGAATAATATTATTTTGATTCTCTGCTTATCACTTTTAAATTTTATAATAACAGTATAATAATAAGAAGAAAAATAATACTAAATGTTACTGATAATACGAACGAAATAATAATAAAATAAAAAATTATAGTAATAATCATAATAATTCACGAGAAGAAATCAAATGTTAACAATGCCTGAAACATGTAAAACATTCACTTTCTTATTTTTATTACTTTATTATTATTATTATTATTATTATTATTATTATTATTATTTTGAAAAAGGTTATATAACAGTATTTGTTTTTAAAAACGTTAAAGTGGTTACACAGAATCTTACTGTAAGTTTAATCCATGCGTTAGAGTTGTATTTAACAGAACAAAAACACATGTTAGATCAAATCTACAGCGTGAGTGGTGGCGTGCCAGCTGCATGCGCGAGTGATGCCGGGTTAAGTATATTTCTGTATTATACTTTCGTTCAAGCATATATTTTGTCACAGAAGGAAGAATAAAATTATTTCATCATTGTTTGATTGTTGTAGGTATAATGGGAACAGCCAGCCGTCGTCGCTAGCTTAGCAACAATGAATGCAGATTTTATAATAGATAAGGGTGACAGTATAGCCAATACATATCTGGTCTAGCGGAATGAAATGGTCGGTTCCCGATAAAAAATAAATAAAATCAGCCACTAGAAGAATTTTCATTTTTAATTCCACCACGATCACTGAGACTTACACTTACGCTTACACTTACGCACACGTCACGGAACACTAATGCTCAGGAGAACACAGTTTGGGAAACCCTGCCATCAATATTATGATGAGTTGAGTTTCTTTGAGTCGATAGTTTAATTTTTACGGCACTTATTTACTGTACTCCATAAGATATGAAAACTGGATTAAAACCCGGCGATCATAGTGCTTTATTTTTAAAATTTGCATCACCGCTGGTTTTATTGAGCAATTATCACAGCTTCCTCTCTACTAATCACAGCCGGTCGGCTACTCTTAGTTCCTCCACAGTATATGTATTAATACTTATACTGTCGTTCCTCTCTGTGCTATAGTAAATACAAGTATGCCTGAGATTGTTACCAAGTTCTATAATTGTATTGTTTCCTCCATTACTCATTTGTATTTTATTCATGGAACAGATATTATAATTGCAACTCGTAATTTTGCACTTGACTAAATACATTCGTGATTGCAAGGGCGAGGCTTGGGTATTTCGTCAAGTGTGTACTAACTCCAATTTCTGTGAAAAGTGAGATAATGTATATTTCGAAATCTTAATTATACTAAGAGATCGAAAGGTAACAATGTAAACATTACATTTTGTGTCATGTATAAACTTCCTTTATGCTCTCTTTTTAATTGTTATAGTGTTGCTGAAGATTTACAACATTGCTAAATGGAATTGATAACTGATATAAATCACGAAATTCTTGACCCATCTTAATAAATTCAGGAGTGATCCAATTCTTAAACTTAATATTATTGCAATTATATCTTGTATCAGGGGTAGATTTCATTCTATAGCGTAAGTAATAATGTTGAAAATCCGAAGAGCATTTGCTCAATTGGATCGCTACTTTTCATATCTGAAAAATAAGTCATTTTAAGTAACTGTACAAATTTGTAAAATCAGTTTTCAATATTCTTCTATATAATTTAGGCTCTGTCTGTTTTGTGTAGTATTCAAGAGTTAATATCGTATTAGCGATATGTAGCTGGATGACCTCCTAGGTTAGGAGCGATAACATCAGAAACATGTCAATGTATCATTCAGGTCTAGGTTGAGGTAATCCATTTACGTTTTTATACTGTATTATTCGTTTGGGAATCATTCACCGCTCTGCAGAGAACATTTTGTGAAGGAATACTTTCCTACATTTTTTTCTTTTTATCTTTAGCATTATCCCACAGTGAGTTTGAGGACAAAGCGTTGTCTGTAGAAGTAGCCCCCATTCCTCTTTTGAATCCCTGGAGTGAGCGGTCTGATGTATTCAAGAATAAGGGATACAGACAACGTACTGTTATGACCATTGTCGCATCACTCTCTCCGTCTTTTTATTTTAAGGAAAATTTAAAAATTAACATACATTCCTGGAAGGAATGTTATCAGAAGCACAAGTTAATTTATTTGGTCTCATTACATTAAAAGCTTTCCCTTGACGCAGACAAAACAAAACAAGAAGCTATTGCAAAAATTGAATAAAAAGTACTGAAATACTTAACATAATTCTGAAAAATATTTTCAATGTTTTTGCCAAAGTAGAGTGCGACTATGAACAGAAGAATGCAAAAAAATCTTCATAAAATATACATTAAATTTTTACATAATAGTGCTTTATGTATGAGAATTTCAAATAAAACCTGATGTTTCTACCTCTTGTTGCCGATGACAGAATTGAAACACAAAACATCCATTATCCTAATGAATATTCAAAGTGAATTTTTTTAATGATTTTAACTGGAATTCCAGTAAATACACCACTTCTTTTACATCCATTTCGTATAGGGAAGTAGTCCACGATTATCTTTTTCACAGCATAAATACGAACCCCAAAATGCATTATTTCTTAGAAAGAAGAGGAAACACTTAATAGCTGAAATGGATAAAAATCCAAAAATGCTATTTCACTTAGGTCTAAATACATTTATTTATTTATTTGTATTTATTTTAATTATATTTTTGCCTAGTAGAGATAAGACCATCAGGCCTTCTTTTCCCCTCTTCCAGAATTCCAGAAACTACAATCAGAATATAAAAATTAGATCTGTAAAGTTGTGATAAAAATAATTTCCATTCCTTTTTGTCACATCGTAAGTAACTAAACTATTGGTATAGCCTGCTACAGTGTTTAACCTGTTTAAAGAGTATAAAACGAAATCCATTTACTTAATACCGTCTAAGAGGATGGATAAACTTACTGGTCAGTAGCCTTCAATATCTTCAGCACCATGAACGTTTTATTACGGATATAGTAATACATTGATCTAACCTGGTGTAAAAAAGACATTATAGGCCACCTCCCCTCAAAAAAATTACCTGACCTAATTACAATAAAAACCGGAAAACTTCAAAACACACTTCAGTTCCAAATTTAAATATAATAACATTAATATTTTTTAGATTTATAGGCTATTTAATTTTCTACGTTAACAAATTACAGAATGAGAATCCTAATGGGCATAGTCATCCACTTTATTTCTATGTTTTTAATTTATAGTCTCAGGTTTCCACGAGCAGCATTAAGCAGTTTAGATCTGGTTTTCACATATTCTATGAATTCAGCACAAGAAATTGCATAGTTGACCTTTACACAGAGTTCGACTCTAACAAAACTTGTGATCATACAATTCAGTGCTTCTGTCCATGAATCATTCATCAAAGTGAAAATGCCTTCTGGAAAGGCATTACTAACAGCAGCTGATAACACAGCTTGAAATAGCATTAGCTTTTTTGGAGCTGGTAAACTTATATTCACTTTATCCTAAAATTAATAAGCATGTGAAAAATCCGATATTTAGCATCAGTTTTTAACACGTAACCGAACACGGAACAAATTCCCTATATACCTGATGTCCGGTTCCAGGTGGCAACCCTACTTAGCACTAAACTGTGAGGCGTACTGAGGAAAATAAGAAAGAGCGTGAGAATGAGAGTGAGCGAGAGAGAGAAAATTATAAAGCAAAATTGAGAGAAAGGAGAGAGAGGGAGGTGAAAGAGGAGAGTGTGAGATTATAGCTTGAAGCGTGATGGCGGCTGAATTTGTAATGTGCATCTCTGATTCCCCTATGGAGGTCTGTTGTAGATAAGACTTGTTGTACGATCCTCTACACATAGTAGCCTATGGGAGGACATGGAGCTAACAGCTTGAAAAATATATTTATCATAATCCATTCTGATGGCAGCGAACCCTAACATATTATATCTGGGATAGGAAAAACCAATTTACGACAGCATTGTTTACTCGTTGGGATTCCTTATCTCTGCAGAATTGGTTCAGAATTAACTTAGAGTTTTGTACAACTTCTTATGAAATTTCAGCTTCAAACTTACAATTGCATTAGTATTTCGTTTATTAAAATTCATCTTCTAACTTTTTACTTTACTGAAATTCAAGCTTCCTTAAATACCATTAATAATTAAATAAGGTGAGAACCGTTGAAAAAAGTTATGAAGGCGGAGAGCAAATCCCAGAGAAAAATTGAAAGCAAGATTGATGTAGAATACGGTTGTGAGTATACTTTTAGTAAGAGATTTGAGTTGAAACATTAGTTAAATTACAAAATTATAAATACAGGAATGGGTCATATAAATATAGAACAGATTAAAGAAGTAAAAAAAAAAAATATTTCTTAAGTTATACACCGCTCGTTTTTAAATCAACCGTTCTCCAAAGCCCTTATTTGCTAGGACCAACCATCTACTGTCCGACTGTGAGCTGAAGGCCGAGCTGGTGACATAGTGGGGGAAAGACATAGACAGTAAATGCAAGCGCATGGTAAGGTAGTGGGGGAACGCTTGCTCGGCCTTCAGCTCGCAGCCAGACAGTAGTTCTTGTCCCTAGTACATATATCAAGAATAAAAGATTTTTTTTTAGGATTAGGGAATTCAATTTTACATAGAATATTGGGGATTTAATAATGTAAGGCTTACATTGATCTTTTTGTGAAGATTGCAAAGTAAGATCGGTATCCCCAAAAGTAAACTATAATCTACAAGTAAAATAATGAAGTTCAGGTAGTATATGTGTTCTTTTCATTATGGGCTTCTTTGAATTGTCACTGTTGACTTTTATACTTCATATTTAATTTTTTACTTGTATAGTTAACGATTAATATTATGATCATTATTCTTTTACTGGTTCTGGTATTGTATCATACTTTTCTTAGAATTGTAATATTCGTTGTGTTATGGTCAATCAGCTGATAACATATCACTTTCCTATGTATTCATAGTGAAGGTATTATAGATTTGATTGAATAATTTTTCTCCAGAAAATTTCCGACCATTTTCGGTAGAAAATCTAAAAGAAAGACAAAGAAATAGATTTTGTGTTTTTATTCATTTTTGAACCACGCTGTTGAGAGAAATACATTTCTGTAGGCAGACCGAGAACCAAACAAACCTCTTGAAAAAAATATATTTAAGATATGTTTAATATAATTATATAATAAATATATTTACCGTATGTAATTATACATTTAAGATAAACACAAACTGTTTTAAAATTACCTGAGAACAAAACTTGAATATTTAAGTAATTAAAAATGTATCAAAATTATACACATTGATAATTTTAAAACAATTATGTAGAATAATTATACGCATTGACTGATTGTGTAAATTCTGTAGATGGATATTG